>VYZT01034249.1:0-168232 GCA_013400735.1 Pomatostomus ruficeps | reverse complement strand
TTTTTTTTTTTTTTTTTTTTGTTCAGAACTATTTGAAGGCTGAAAACTCTGGTATGATGCATTTCTAAGTAATTTTTGACAAATCAGCTATAAACTGTTTCAAAACAATCAGTATGGAAGTAGAAAGCCTTAGCTGGGCTTAAACATACTGAGATTGCTTTTTTTGGCCTCTTTGTTTGAATGGAAAGTCAAACAACATATTTGTTCATTTAATTATTTATAGTCCATAAAAGCCGTTGTAGAAACACACTCACTCTAAAATCCAAGTACCCTCATTTTTAAACTGCTCTTCAATTTTCTAGAAACCAGTCTGAGATCCATTGCGGGACCTGATTTTCAGCTAGACATGATTGAGCTTTTCTAGTTATTTCCTGCTTATAAAACATAATTTCAGATGACAGATTAGCAATTATTTTCAAACTGAATTTACATTCTCTAAATATTTTGCTTTATGCAAATCACCTTACACCAACATTTCTACGACTTTTGCCACTTTTTTGAGTTGGAAGCCCTTCTGTCCACATGAAAATGATACTTTTGAATCCCCCGCTGACAAGCTAAGGGCTGATGCACAACATGAAAAATTGCAAAGGACCAAAGAATGTTTGCTGGCAAGCGGCATCTCTAAAGGACAGAGAAGCCAAGGCAGTCTCTTGGTAGCTCAGACATGTGACAGAGCCATGGGCAGCTTCAAAGCTGCTCTGCTGCTGCAGCTGCCAAGCAGCAGCTGCTCCTGCTCCACAATCTTCTTTGTGACTTGGCACCCGGGCCTTGTGCTTGCCATTCAAAGGCAGCAGAAAGAGTCACAGGATGCAGGATGGCAGCTACCCCTTCATAAATCACACAGTATCTGCAAAATCCCCGTGGAGATAGTGGGTGCCCTGGGAAGTTACAGCATTGCTCTGAAATGCTGACGCAGTCAGTCACAGGCTGGCAATGCAAACTGAAAAGTAAATTTATTGTTAGAGCTCCTCTGTATTCCTGATAAAGTATCTCAGGACTCAGACAAGCTCCTGCGGCATGAAGAAGTAATATTTTCATTATTTTGAAGAGAAGGGAGGTGCCAAAGATTAGCTGGCTCAGGAAAGGTCACAGAGGGTGTTGGAGAGAGAAAGAACTCGAGCATGTCTCCCCAGAAACAAGGCTGGCATGGCCCTGAATGCATCAGCCCTTCTTCCCTGGGAAGAACAGATAATTCCTACATACAGCAACATGTGTGCCACGTAGCAACTGCCAGGAATGAAACTAGAACAGCTAAGTTAAATTCCAGCACCTCCTCTGAGCAGCCCTTCCTGGTGTTAATGAAGGATCATGTATTTCCTAGATGTTGTACTTTATGCCATTCTATACAATGTTAAAGCAAATCCATAAATCATATCACTTTCTGTAATATGATTCTGAGAAGCTCGCCTCTTCTCTCAAACCTTAAAGAATTTCATATTAAGAGCAGGCCTGATTTGATTGCTTCAGGCTTATATATGAATTCTTATTTTTATGGCTCCCTGGAAATAAATAGATTGCTGTTCAATCCCCTGTAAACTTAAAAGCAGCAACATGATGGAAAAATTTGGTATTGGTGCTACAGCATCAATGGCCAGATTTAGAAGCTCACAGAGCAGTGATTTGAAAGGCTCAGGTTCATTTCCAGGCTCATTCCCTGGCAGGCAGGGATGGGGTGGACAGGACTGGTCCCGCTGCCTCCTGCAGCTGTTTGTCTGCGAGCACTCCCTGCTCGTTCCCTGAGCCAGTTTCTGTGTCTAGAGGGCAGCCTGGCATCAGCTTCCCTGAACCAGTCATATATTATATCATACCCAGGGATCCAGCAACATTTAAACAAGGCAGATGATTAAAAGATAGCGGGGGCTATGCATTATGGATTAAAGTGTAGAGTGAGAAGTTTTTGGAACATTAGTGTTCCAGAAATATGAACTATAAACCCATGTGAAACATTGAAAATCATCACATTTAGTGATATTCTGTGTTCTTTCAGTGGGAAATTGAAAATAAAAATAGTAGAGAAACATATCCCAATTGTATGAACAAATTATATATTTATAATCCTTTATTAGGATTTTCTGAAAACCCAGTGTCCTCATAATCTCACAGTGGCAATGGAGAAGTTATAAAAGCTAATATTTGGCCTTAATACAGTCTTACTTTTATTGCAGTAGTTTGTATGAACAACAATCAAGGATCTTCAGCTCATATAAAGCTCCAGAGCTAAAGAAAACATGAGTGGAGAGATATGTCCAAAAATACAGTGATGTGTTCATTCTCTTTGTTGTGTCACCTGTGGATTCTGTCAGAAGATGAAGGCAAACTGAAAATGACTTGTCTTCTGAAATATATGTACAGGAAATATTTCCTCTGATAGATAACTGATCAGGTATTGCAATATATATATATATATATATATATATATATCTATATATATATATATCTATTTCCAAGGAGATAGATATATATATATCTCCTTGGAAATACTGAGGATTCCACTGGGAAACAGAGACAAGGCACCCTGAGGGACGCCAGCCCTGACCAGCTGGGCTGTCCAGGCTTCCCGGCCCTCAAAGTGGCCAAACACCCTGGAGAAGGTGAATCCCCCTGAGCTGTTCCCTCAGCCCTGCAGCCAAACCAAACCTCAAAGCAAGTTCCACTCGGACAGAGATTCCTGCTGCTGACCCCACCCTAGGCCTGGCAGTGGAAAAGATGTGCCAGAGATGGGACCCCGGTGTGTTCTCAGCTTGGGTGACCTCGCTGCCATCAGGCAGGCCCTGTTTGGGACAGCTCCGTGCAGAGAGATGTAAAACCCCTCTGAGAGAGTCACATTTCCAAAGCACACTGTGGGATTAGTTAAAGGGAGACGCAACAGCTTAAGATACAGTTCTAAAGGAAAAGACAACTGAAGGGTGATCAGCAGTACGGGAAGAGGGAACAGATTAAGCAAAGAGGGACACAAGAGTGGGGTGAGGACCAGCAGGGATCCCATCTTGTACTGGAGCCTTTCCCACTCTCCGGGAGCTCTGCTGAAGGGTGTGAATGGTGACCCAGAGCAGTGGCCAAGGCTCTGGGTGTTCCAGCCACGGGCAGCAGGCTGCAGTAATGAGGATGGCTGCTGAATCCCATCCTGTTCCGAGGCCGGAATTCATGGGAAGTTGTTACATTCTCTGAAATAATGAGGGAGAAGCCGTACTAGAAAGTGCTACAACTGCAACAAAAGGCTCACAAGAAGGCAAACAAGCCCCCTGAAAGTCTCTTAGGTTCACTTGCACACATCTGGGGGAGTAGATGCTTGTTAACAAATAAAACATTATTATTATGCCTCTGCTGGTTTGTTGCTCTGTTTGGCAAATTTCCTGATCTCTCTTGACTTTCAGTTCTGAAATACACATTGTCAGGAACTAAAATGATTAAACTGCGTAATCTGTTTATTCAGATCATGTGCTGAAAAGTATCTTATTTCACATGTATCTACTGTAAAGTGATTCCAACAAAGACACCAAACAAAAGATGAGCTCTCAGATGAAGGAAGACAGCCTTTACCTTCTCTTGACAGCTGCCTGCAGCCTCACCTCTCCATTGATAAAATGCCATGTAAAAACTTATCTATTAAATTATTTTTGGCATTTAAATAATATCTATCATAAAGGCAGGTGAATTCTTAAAAGCACTGCATTTTAACATGTACAGCCTCTGGATTACAGAGAAAATGCTTCAAGAAATGCTGCAGCTGAACAGGACTGTGATATACTCTGTACAGGTTAATAAAAGACATTTTACCAGACACTCCTTAGTCTCAGCCTCTGATTTCTCCATAATCTGCTTCCTGAGATCTTCCATCAGTGTAATTAAACATGTCTGTGCTATTTCATGGTGCTAAGTCCATTTATACCCATGGTGTATATCCATGCAGCCACCTCACGTTCTCTCCATCTTTTGGGATACGTGACAAATACAGATGTCCTGCATGAGAAAAAGTTTGTATAGCCCAATCCACCAACATTGTCAATATTGGCTACAGCTTACTAATTAACTTGAGAAAAGTGAATGAGCTAATTAGCAGGGCAAACTAAATAGAATACCATTAGTTAGTCAATCAATGCTGGTTTGCACTAAGTGAATGAGTAATTTCCACACATTCTGGGTCGCTGTCAACCTCTCAGATTTCCCATTGGATTTCCCTGTCCTGCAGCAAATCTTAAACTGAAAATGCTCAACAGGATGACCTGGTTCAATTTACTACTTGTACTCCCACAGCTCACCAGTGGTTACACTCTGGAAAACACCGAAACAGCCTCAGTTCCTTCAGGCTGGTTTCTGTTTCCTTCACTGAGAGCAGAAAATGAGGCCAGAATTCTTCCAGCTCCCAAGAAACTTTAAACGTTTTTCCAAAAATTATCCTCTTATAGGAAATTATTTATTGAGGTATAAAACTTGCAGCCATAAAGAAAACTTGCCAGAGGGACAAGTGACAGAAGGAAAAGGCTTTAAGTGCTCATAGAATCCCAGAATAGGTTGGAAAGAACCATAAAGTTTGCTTAGTAAAGTTTGCTTAGTTCCAATCCCCTGCCATGGCAGGGACACCTCCCACTGTCCCAGGCTGCTCCCAGCCCCAATGTCCAGCCTGGCCTTGGGCACTGCCAGGGATCCAGGGGCAGCCACAGCTTCTCTGGGCACCCTGTGCCAGGGCCTGCCCACCCTCCCAGGGAACAATTCCTGCCCAATATCCCATCCAGCCGGGCCCTCTGGCAGTTTAAGGCTATTTCTCCTTGTCCTGTCACTCCATTCCCTTGTCCCAAGTCCCTCTCCAGCTCTCTTGGAGCCCCTGAAAGTGTTAGAAGGCCCTCTAAGTTCACCCTGGATTGTTCTCCTCTCCAGGTGAATAACCCAGCTGTCCCAGCCTGGCTCAGAGCAGAGGGGCCGCAGCCCTTGGAGCATCTTTGTGGCCTCCTCTGGACTCTTCCAACAGATCCTTCTGATGCTGAGCACCCCAGGGCTGGGGCAGCTCTGCAGGTGGGGTCTCAGGGGCTCTGCAGGGGCAGAATCCCCCTCCCCTGCTGCCCACGCTGGGCTCAGCCCATGTGCTTGCCTTGTGTCTCATGTGAAATACCTGTGGCCTGCCTGGACCCTTCCTGCGAGTGGGGCCAGTGCCTGGGACTGTTTGAGTGGCCCATCCATCAAATGCAGTCTCTCCAGCTTAGAGACCAGGCTGTTGTGTGGGACAGGGTCAAATGCTTTGCACAGGTCCAGGTAGATGACATGATCTGTTCCCCGGCAGCTCCCCAGACATTCTGAGTGTGGCAAAGGACATTTAAGATTATTGACATCAGGCCCACTTTTCCAGCTTACCTTCCCCGTGGTCCCCCAAACCTACCTGCTGACCCCCACCATGCTGTGGGCTGCAAGCCCTTCTGCAGGCCTGGAGCTCTGGAAATAATAGCACAGCACCATGTAATACACCAGGCAACCCCCAAAGAGTGTGCTCAAAAATATGCTCTCACTGCAAGGTCCACTGCCCAAACTCGAGTTCATTTACTTTAGTGCTTAAAGCCTTACAGGAATGTCTCAGCTCTCTAAAGGCTCTGATAGCTGCAAGTGTAAACATTGAGTTTCAGTCATGGCCCTTATCCTTCCACTGATAGCATGTAATTGTTTATGGCACCCTCTTAATACTAAAATAACAATAAATACTCAGCTGGAGACAAGGGAAAATGATAATGCACCAAACACTCGTGGTGCTTATGAGTCTTGTCATTCTCTGATTTCAGAGCTTTTCTTATACAAGTTGTTTATTTTGACTAATATCCATCTTTAATGTCTGTGCCATGCAAAATCTCCTGCTCCATGTGCATTCAGACATCACAAGCAGTGTTTTGGAAATGGAGCATTTCCATTAGTTTGGATAACATCATCAGATTCAGTGGGAGAGAATGACTGATCCATATAAATACTGGTTGGAACAAGTGTGCGTGATGAAGCATCTCTTATTGATTAGCAGATTTGCTCTTGTATATGGTATTTCCCAACATCCTTAATCAAGCCTTCTCCTCATGATTCGAAGAAATTCTTGATTTTGATAAATAGGCTGTCAGGCAAGGTTAGACTTGTGATGTCTTTAACCATTGGTAGGACCTTACACTCTCCTTTCAGACATAAATCCTAATATGTAACACAACTCCCCACAAACCCCACATCTAATCCCAGAGAAATGCTGTATTTGGCTATGACAGCTTTTGTGTTGTACTTTGGGAAAAACCCTGTTAGCAGCACGTGAGGGGATTGCATTCTGCGAGGGTACATGCTCCCTGTAGCCTGCTCTTCCCAAATCCCTGTCTTTGTGTGGTCCAGCAGAGCAGTTTGTAGCTCTGCAGTAAATACAGGCTTTGGAAGTCATCTGCAGTGCACTTTCCAACACGATGCCTTGTTTTGGCTGCCATTTCAGAATTTCCAGTAACACAAAAATGCATTGAATCACTGGGAAAGCCAAAAAAATGCTCGAGATGCAGGAATTTTCTCCACCAAGCACAATGGAGTAAGGGGAATTTAGTGTCAGTCAGTGCAGGTGAGAAGGCAGCAGGAAACTGCCTTTCTGTGCATTCTGCATAAAACAGAAGTGAGGCTTCAGTCAAGCATCCCTGTTTCCCTAAACTATTCCGTTTGTAGGACATCCATCAAGAGCATTTTCTCCATAATATTGCCTACTACAGCAAGTATCACTTTCTAGACACAAGAATTCTTGGTTGCATTACACATAGGGACTGACTTGCTAATGATGATTAGAAGTTGAATAAATAATCAATTAGTAGCATATAAACGGCAAATGTTTGGCAGAACTTGGAATCAGATTCTTAAAAATGTAATTTGTTGCCTTACACTGGAAGTTATCTCCATCACAGAGGAGATAACAGCACATGATGCTGACATAAATTTCTGAACCTTCAAATATGCATTTTTAATTAATAATTTAATTAAATTCAGATTTTTTTCAGTGAAAAAAATATTATTTTCAAATGCATCTCTGCTGTTCTTCAAGGACAATTTTTTACTTTTGCAAATAATATTTGGAGTCCTTGGAGGCAAGCAAGACTCGAGCACAGAAAGCAAACATTAAGGCAATAAAATCCCATCACTTCTTTTGTCCATAAGAGACCTTTCACGTGGAACACCAAAAATGGGCATTATCTCCTAATACCTACTGGAGGATTTGAGCTAGCCCAAGTGAAAAGACTAAGCACTGCATCATTTCTATGTTACATTTTTAAAATACTAATCTCCTTTTGATTTAGAGCTGATACCGCTTCATACTCTCCCCAGTCTTGCTGCAGGTGTATGCTGAGCACGGAGCATGTAGGCTCCAAAGAGCTCTGAAATGAAGCAGTGCTCAAAATAATGGGAATGCTTCTCCTAAAGTTACAGACTTGATTTATTAGAAATGGTTCAAACATTTTTCCTAATTAATGTGAGCAAAGTGCCTAACAAAACTAGAATAATGTCCCCAGCTTGGACTCCACTGAGACTAATACTCATCCTTCACACTTCAAGGGGCAAAGTTGAGTAGGAGAAAAGAGGGAGCACTGGTTTTAGTCTCAGTGACAACATTTAAAAGGTCCATTTAATGTTGGTATGTGAGCCATGGCGGGTGAACAAGTTCTATGTTTTTCCACTGAAATTGTAAATAAATCTTGAAATTGAGTTGAAAAATCTCACTATTATCTCATACCCCTATTTCCCTTTGCCTCCTAAGAGTCAGACATTTTAAAAAATAGATGCAAATGCTTTGCCTTGCACTGCAAGGAAATCGTGCCTCTATTTTCTGACAGATAAAATGAGGTGCAGATTCAAGATTCACCTCTGGAAGCGAATCCTGGTTAGGTGTCTTAACAGTGAGAGTCGTGTTGCCACCTGTAGCTTTCTGAATGTTCATGTCTGAAGGAGCCACTCTGAGAGGCAGATTGATTTCACAGATAACAATCCTGGGATGTAACTAAGCACAACACTCATCTGACATTTTCACTTCTCTTGTTTTAGCCTCTTTTTGCTACATTAAGCAGCTTCCCCACTCAGAGTACTGCCTGTGCCAAGGCCCGTTCTGGGCTCCCTCACTGTACATTTGTCAGGGTTGTGCATTGCATTCCAGCAGCCAACCAAACACCAAAGTCCCTCTGGAGATCTGGCTCAGAACGACTTGCCAACAGATGTGACCCGTGTCATTGGCAGTGCCAGAATCAGGGTTTCAGGAGACCTGGCTTCCAGTCCAAAAGCACAAAAATCACTCTTGGGAGAGATATCTAATGCTCAGCAAGATGTAGAATCCTTCCCCATTTGTATGTGCAGTCATTGTGGAGCCATATGTAAAAATCAGCCAACCACTCACCCAGCAGCTCCAAATGCTGAATGTGGAGCTGCATAAAAAGCAGAGGGGGACAAGACAGTGCCGCCTTCCCCACTGTTCACCATCTGACAGCCACAGAAAACGTCCCAGGTGGAAGGACAACTGCCAAATGCCGTGAAGCCAGTGCTTTATACAGCCCTTGTGAGAGCCATTGACTCCACTGCTTGTCAATGCGCTCATGGTGTCAGGTGGAGATTGATGTGCTAAAAGCTAAAAACTGCACATCAGTTTCCTTTTGCCTAGGCTGAAACCATGTCCCAAAAGTACATTTCTTTCCAAATGCCTAAATCACCTTAGGTCAAATTATGAGAAACTTTGCCAAAGCACTTTTGCTAGTGAAGCAAAAGAACACTTACTCCAAAGCAGGTCTCTGGCTTGGCCCTCGATGGCACAAACAGTATGGTAAGTACTGGATTCTGGGGTTTGCTAGAAGGAATATCTCAAAACTGTGAAGCTGTTTCTGTCATCCTGCCAGTGGGATGTGTGGAAAACACCTTGTCTGAGAGCAAACAGAGAAGTGTTTGAAAGTGCAGACAAGGCTGTGTTTGTTGTGCGTGGCACACTGGTAGGGCACAGGCAGAGCTCAACACTCCTCTTCCATAAGTTACTGGAGAAAAACTCCCCACATTTTCAGATCTTTACCCAAAGAACAGCAGGATCCCCAATGCTCATGCAGACACTAAAGATCTCGCTCTCTTTTGACATCCAGTTCAAGCTTGCTGTCAACATACCTTGGGCAAGTTGGCACCACTGGCAATAATTTACCAAAGTCTCCTGAATCACCCTTTAACTTCCTTACATGCACAAGCCAACTCACTAAGAAAAAAATATTAAAATCTGTTAAATTGAATGTATTCATGGAGTATGTTTCTTTTCCCTCGGTTCTAGTTAAAAGCAAATATAACTCTTAATGGTACACATTTGTCAGAAAGCTGCAGGAAGTCAGGTAGAAAATGATTGACTAACAAGGAAGATTAATGACACCAGTAGCTGTAAAATGTATACTAAACTAAGGAATTATTAGTTGATAGAGCCTTGCATGCATACACTCACACAGACACGCTTCTTCCAGCCACACTTGGGATGGAAGCTGTCATTATGGTAAAGTGTTAAAATGCTGTGTAAAATTTCCATAAACAATGAGACTCTGCAGTGTGGGTGGTGCTGCAGAAGCAGTAGAAAGTTTTGGCAGGTAAGTACATTAAATGTAGGTCTGAAGGCCATCTTCACTGAAAACAATTAAACTATAACTTCTAGCTTTGGGGAAGAAAAACCCCCACTTTAAAATATGATCTTTTCTGCATGAAGATTGAGATTTCGTTTGAGATTTTTTAAAGATCTGTGTAATGTGCAAATAGGACCACAACCCCCACTCCAAAACCTAAAAAAGCCAAGGCCCCCTTTATTCCAGGTGGACTGAGCTCGTTTATTGAGGACTGTTTGACAAACTCATCCCTTTTTGGTAGTGAAGGAGCAGTCGATAGGTTTCAATTTTTACAGACCCCTTCATTATTCAAACCCCCTTAGTGAAATGTTTATTACAATGTATGTCTGCCTACAGCTCGTTCAGGAGTGAGTACCTGGGTTGTTTTTCAAGCGATCAGCCTTTCGTTATTCCCTCTGTGGTGTGACTGAAACTGGCAAAATTTTAGAAAGTAATTTCCAGTTCTTATTTGCTACCAATCCAGTCAAAACTGTATTTGTACTGATGCAAGACAGATTTGCATCCACTCCTCTTCTGAGAAATTTAGCTCTGGGTTCAAGGAGTAGGTCCTGGCTCTGGCATTGTAAAATGGGGTTCTATTGCACTCCATGTGAACTTCAAGGTCTGTGTAAAGAAAGTCCAAGGTTAAACTTAAATGTTTATGCCAATTAATGTCTGAAAACCCTGTTTCCTGCTATTATTATGATTGCAGGCAGAAATTTGTGAGTGGAATCATTCTCAGAAGGTTGATAGAAAGACTTAAACATAGAGTACTTCAAGATATGCCTCTCCCGGCACTGCCGCTTCACATGTGATTTATCTTGCCCAGTCCTAAACCACAAAGTTAACAGCTACTTAGTTTCTGGGTCGGCCTTAACCTAGAATTCCCCTTGTTCCAAAGTCATCACAGTTATCCATCTTGGAATATTTTTTTTCTCCCAGAATTAACCAAAGACTCGTCCAAAACAATGATGAGCCCACAGTTCTTTAATGTAAAAGCTCACCAAAATTCAGATATGTGTCTATCAAACACACAAGTGGGAATCTTTTATGTTATTGACATGAGAATTGACTCAAATGGGTAATTGAAAAAGGTAATTTACAGTCTGGCATCTTGATTTTAAAGCTTTATTTTATGAACATCCACCAAGAGAGTAATCAATTTAGTGGTGAGGCAGATCGAATCATTCTACAGAAGTTTTATAATGTCTTCATGCTTTAGCATGGAGTTTTGTCCTTGCTTTGTGTAATGGGGGATATTTATTCCATCCACACATTTTCTTTTCAAAGCTTGATTCATTGAATCACAAAAGAAATATAAAGTGGATCAACAAGCAAGTGAATAATTGTAAACCACTGGGTTACTTTCTGATGCTTATTGCAGGCTCCCTTTAAACCTACCTCTGAATCTGATGAACAAATCCCTTCCCTGTATGGTATTTTCTTCCCTTAAGTGCCTGAATGTGCCAAGACCCTCTTTTTCACTCACATAATTACAATGATTAGACTTGTCCCAACCCATTCCCACCCAGGAGCGCAGAGCTGTGTGGAACCTCTCACGAAAACAAAGGCAGTTGATGTGTTTTGTGAGGCAAATTACAAATGCGAGAACTTGGTGTGCTCCTGGCACCTGTTCAGGTGTTCTCCAGCAGTGTTCACGGGGATGTTCAGGTGCCACGTTTGGAACCAGGCGCTGTGAGATGCAGCGGGCGTGTCCCAGGCTCCATCCCACACTCAGGCTGCCGTGGATTGTGTACCAATATCCAGATGTTCTTGATCTTACCTTGGGTTTGCTCTGAAAGCCCAAGACCATCCATATCTGTCTTGTTTCTCCCCAATCTGTGCCATATGAACTAATAACAGGAGGGGAAATATTTTCAAATTAAGAAATACGAGGTAAAGAAAAAATCCATTTGTCTGTGCCAGCAAAAGAAGAGGCCCCCATTTATTGTTCTCTTTACACATTTTCAGAAGGAGATAATGGAAATGCTGGAAGAGAATCAGAGGAGCTCTAAGGGCGGTTCAGAAGGTGCCTGTCCATTCCCAGGGCCACTGGCAAAAATAAAAGAAAAAGGAACTAAGATGGCTGGAACAAGGTCATGTTCATGACCTTCTTTAAAAATTAGTCACCTACTACTCCCACAGCTCTTTGCTGCTGTGAGCTGGGCAGGATATTCCAGTGTACAACCTCTAGTTCTTTCTAATTATAATTTTATTCTCATTTTGATACTTTTACTACTACTATTACTACTACTATAAAAATTAAACACTAATTTGTGAAGAAGTTTGGTTTGATTTTGATTTCATGTTTCCACTTTACAAAAACAAAATTCAAAGTACTTTCAAACTGGAAGGTGTTGCTCTTCTATGCCACAAGCAACAAAACAAAACATTCACATCACTCGGTTGGAAAGTTCTGCTTGAAGTGAACAAAACATCTTTAAAATATGTCTCTCAAAACTTTTGCATTTGACAAATCACAATTTCCTCCAACCAGAGAAGACTTTCCCTTTCAGGCAATCATAATCAACATCATTATTTTAATAAAGGCCTAGAATTCAGCAACAAACAACTTTGTTATAAAGTTAGAACTTAAAAGGACTCATGAGGAATTTCGGTCCTCATTCTCTTGGACCTCTTGGCTCTAAGGAAGCCTCCAATTATTCAGCAGATAAAATGAACCAAACTTTGGAAAGATTTTATAAAGACCAAAGTATGAGAAACTCTGCTAAGTTGTAGATATATTTTACTTGAGACTTTGGCAAAGTGTTTTAGGTAGGGCTTTTTAAAAAAGGAGTGGCTAAATAAAGAAAAGGAAACATTTTTAGAAACCTGATTTTCTCAGTATTTCAAGGCATGCACTGCTTTGACTACTGATAGAACATCTTATGGAAGCTGCTTCCTTTGTAAATGAGGGAATTAAAGCAAGAGATCACCTTTGATGTTTACATTTCTATTTATTTTCTAGCAAAGAAAACTGTTAAATGCTTTATAATCAGGAAACAATACAGGCTGGACAAGGCTTTCATGTCGATGCTTTCCCACCACCAGTTGGCACGGTTGTGGTCTTTCTTGAGGTGCTGCTGTTTTCACTAGAGCTGGTGAAAATTTATCACTGGCACACCCAGTGCTGCAGATAGATGAGAATAACAAATAACAGCTCAGTGGTTTCTCCATGGTCTGAGAAAGGACGTTCCTCTGGGCTATGAAATATCACAGTTCCAGTCAGAGGAGCTGTACTTTGCCACTGTCACTTGTTACATTAAAATACATCTTATGTGCATGAAGAAACAAAAAGTTCCTTTGCTCTCTTCCAAACCATTGTACTCCTGTGAAACTTTGAATCCCAAAAGCTTTGCCTCAAATTACTGCCTGAACAGAAACCTCCAGCTTCTGCTTTCTCTGGTAGAGTTTATTCTTGTTCTCTTGATTATTATTTCAGCAATTTAATCCTTCTTACCAACAGCAGCAGTGAATGTAAGGCTTCTGTGTGCCCCTAAAATTATATTACCTTCATCCTCTGTGCTTGGCTCTATATCCAAGTCACCTTTATTAAGTCAGTCCCCAGTGCAAGCTCTACAGTGCGTGGGGAAGCAGATGCTTCGAGTGTCTGCACAATGGTTATTGGGGTATTCTGTTTATTTTAATGGGGCCCTGGATCCCTGTAACTGCAAGGAACATTCACACATTTACAAAAGATTTTATAATGCCTTCCAATGAGAAAGCATAAGCAGATTCAGCTGTTCTGCACTGATGCAATAAAGAAATGTTTAAGGCCAGAACCTGGAGACACAATTGAGTGATTCAGCCCCATGAGAAGAGAGAAGAGGTTTCACTTCTCAGGAGAGCCTGAGATTTGACATGGGCTTAAAACAAACTTTAACTATTAAAGAGTTTCTTATCAGAAAATGCTCACCTCATTCCCTTCAGAAGGGAAAGATAAAAGTAGTTGACCATTCCTATTTTCCTGAAATGGTCCCCATGCTCCTATTTTTGTATTTACTTTCACTCCCCCAGCCCGAGAAGAGCAACACATACATACTGAGTTAACAAGATAAAGGGAAGGATTTTTAGCAGTAGAAGAGATAAATGCAGTGGGTAAAATACTCCGAGGTACAGTGCTAGAAGGAAATAGCAGGACTCAGCAGGCACTGCACACAAAGTTCCTACGGCCTCACTGGAACAAACTCTGGGTGAGCTGAGTGGGAAGCAGATGGAGATGCAGAGAACAGGAACTTTCCAAGCTGTGTGCAAAGCCTTCCTGCCACCATTCTCACAGGGCCTAACCCAGCCTTTCCTCTTGCAGGAGCTCCTGCTGCTGGCAGGGCCCTCTGTCCTCATCCCTGCTGGGATGACGCTGCTGCCTCAGCTCTGCCGTGGCAGGGCAGGACCATCAGGAGCCCTAACTCCTCATCCCTGATTTTACAGAGTTCTTTTCCATCAAAAACACAGTCCTGCCTCCTTCCCTTTGCTGTTCCTTCCCCTCAGTCCTGCCATGGAAGTGGTCCTGCGGACTGGGACTGGGCCATGATAAGGAGCTGATCTTTCTGAAAGCGAAAGAGGTTTTTGATTTGGGTAATGAAGGGGCTGCTGTTTGCAGCAGCAGTAAAGCCCTGGGAATGAGCAAGCAGGGAAAGGAGAGATGCTGGGGCTGCCTCTCTCAGTAGTGACATGGATTTGGCCTGGACTGGGCAACTACAGACATCAGTGTGGGTGAAAAAACCCATGGGGATGAGTGACTCCTTGGGGAATGATTTGGACCTTCACAGGATGGCTATAACAAGAGGGGCTCACCTGAATAACTGCCTTCAGCTCCCTTTGGTGAAAGAAAATAATGGAATATCTGAGGGGGAGGCAAATAACAGTTATTTCACCTCCCAATTGTTAATCAGCACCCACATTATTGACTTCCCCCAGTCACACATAAATCAAATAATCTCTTTCTCCTCCTTACCTTCTTCTACCCTCCACTCTTACAGGCAACAGAGACCCTCCTACCACAATACCACATATTTAACACCTCCTCAGTTACATGAACAATAAACATAATCAAATTTATTCTCCTGGGCTGCCCCTCCCTCTTATTTAGGACTAAGGATGTCAGTGTTTCTTGACACCTTTGCCAAACAAACAGCACTTTGCAAATTTGAGAGAGAAAACTTTGAACTCCTGAACATTTTTTTGATGCAAAGTGTTAACAACCACAGCAGACCATGGAGAGCAACACCACAGAAAATAAACATGAGCGGCAGGAAAGAGAAGGAAAAAAACCCTCTTGTGTGATTCCTTCATTGGCTTTGCAAAAACTTGCACTTGATACGTGAAGAGCTCTGTCTGAAACCATTAATAACAAAAACAATCACTAAATGAAAGAGCAGCCTTGCAAGCAGCCATCCATAAAAAGAAAGCCTGTTAATTAAACAAACCACAAGCTATCTATGGACTGTCTCTCTCACTTTAAAGTCCTCAGCGCAGAAAAGAGAAGAAAAAAATTTCATCAAATGATATAATCATAGCAGCCTCAAAATAACTCACACATATTTCCAGATAAATCACTTCTGAAATACTAAGTGCCTAGAAAAGCTTGGAGGGAAATTGCACCTCAGCTGCAATTCCTGCTTCTTGGAGGGGCTTTGGAGAATACTGGAGCTTCTGTCTCTTCACTAAATGTTTATTCCTATTCCTTAAATTGTCAATTTTTAATATAAAACTTTAATTAATCTCTGGATTCATTTCACTTAATGTTGCAGGGCCATTTCACTATGTCTCAGAAGGCACTTAATTGGAAATGAAGGCTCAGGGTTAGAAACACAACATTCTTCCATTGCCAAAACTTCACAGAGCTTTCTGGGAAGGGCCAGGAGCCCCACAT
Source organism: Pomatostomus ruficeps (assembly GCA_013400735.1). Classification (NCBI taxonomy): domain Eukaryota; kingdom Metazoa; phylum Chordata; class Aves; order Passeriformes; family Timaliidae; genus Pomatostomus; species Pomatostomus ruficeps. The sequence goes on along the minus strand of VYZT01034249.1, from coordinate 152,764 downwards.
GGGCCGGGGAATTGGCCGAAGGCAGAGCTGACCCTGAGCCCATCACTGCCCTGATGGAACAGAGAGCAGTGAGCTGAGGGAACTGGACATGCCTTCATTTTTCTGAGATTATATATGGCAGCGAGACGCTTTCATCACCTTCTGTGGGTCACCGCAGCTGGTAGGAGCCTTATCAGTGTCATTCCATTATAAGGCTATTATTGATCCAGAATCTAATTTGGAGATCAATTTGGATTGGAATCAGAACCCAATATGACAATGATTTCAGAGAGGATAACAGATAATTTACTCCTCTGGGTGCCAGAAATCAATTTTTGTTTTTCTCTACTGACCCAACGGCCAAAAATGAAAGGGGGGAAAAGAAAAAAAAAAGAGCTGAGGATAACGTGCAAATAAAGGATTACAGTAATCCAATCTGGAGGTGATAAAAGTATAAACCCGGCTGCAAACCCATCTGAGGTAAACAACCATTTAATCCCAGCTAAATATCTCTGATAATGGCAGAAAGGCTTCATGTTATTTTTGATGCATTTGGCTAATACAAAATACAGCTTTGAATTCCAAGCAACTCCTTGCATTTCTCACATATTTTTTTGTGGCAGTCAACACCAGGAAGTTCATGTGGGGCTCTGGAGAGCCAGCACTGCTGCTGGTGTTCCTGCTGCTGCCACAGCCGGGCACTGCCCAGCACCTGCTGCTGCCCCTGGGCACAGCACACAGGGACACAACGGAGCTGGGGCCTCTCCTGGCCCGGGGAGGGCAGGAGAAACAGGCAAGAGGGGCCACGGAAATCCGAAGGGACTTTTCCTCGAAGTTGTTGGCAGAGCTGAGAATTTTCTGCGCTCTCCAGGGTTGGCCCTTAAACCCTTTTCACTTTTATTAAGTGCAGATGTACTGCAGAGATGCGAGACTTTAGTTATCTACAGTGAGACTGGAAAGGGCTTATTCTTCCTTTTTTTCTTTTCTTTTTTTTTTTCCTTTTCCTCCAGACAACCGTGGTGGAATCAGTTTTATTCAGATTTGGCTGTAATTGGAGTGAGGCTCTCACTGAATCTAATTTCAGCTGGAACTAATTATAGGGGGAAAAGGTCATAAATGTAAGATGGCTGCATAACTATGTTGGAAGAATATTGACATCATATAGTATTAACTCTGCTCCTGTAAAGGCCATAAATACTTAGAATAAAAACAGCCATTAAGAGACAGAACAAAATGTACCTATTTCTTCTTATTAGAGGGGGGAAATGAGGAAGGGAAAAATCTCTAAAGGGAGATTTAATAGCATCCATTCAAGAAGTGAGGCATACACACACAAATAAATGAAGAAATAGAGATCGACTCTCTCAGATGAAATCCTGAGCCATACTAGAAACAGCCAGCACTGCTGCATCTGGACTGAGCCCTGTTCAAAACCTAACAGGAAAAACACAGTCACAGAAACAGCCACAGGGAATTGCCAAGGCTGAAAACCAAGCTGGAACAGGCAGCACTGATTCCACAAGATCATAACACATGTGGATGCTTCCCTTCCCTACTGTCCCAACCTGAGGAGGAAAGCAGCACGTGTGACAGGGAGGGACGAGCCCAGACCTCACAGAAACGGTACTGATTCACCTCCCACCTGAGCTCAGGGCTTCACGACATTCCTGTGAGCAAAGCCACAGGCAGGCCTAGCCAGGACTCCTCACTGGGAACCTTCTTGCTGCATGTTTCACGGATTTTCCTGATTTATTAAATGAAGAACTTCAGCATTTTCCCTCTACATCTGTTTCCTTGTAATCAACACACCACCAGGACAAGCAGAGTAACTTACAAATGAGAGTAAATTATGCATGCAGCCTGAATTTTGTCTGCTGTGGTACTTGGCTTACAGAAGTTGAACACCTAAACGGGTTCCATGGTCAGCTTTAGCCCCGAGGCTGAGCTGGAGGCATGACCCGAGTCAAACTGATAAACACAGAAACCCTGCAGACATCTCGTGATGGGCTGTGCTGCAAGGAACCTCCCGAGGCTCTGGGAGCAGCTGAAAGGCATTGCTGAACCATCAGCTGAAATAAGTCTAAGTAATTTTTTTCCCTTTCTCTCTCAGCAACCCCACAACTGGGGTCTGGATCAGAGCGTTGTGCAGCCGGTGACGCTGCAGGGTCCCAACAAAGCTGTGTCACAGCAGCAAAGGCTCAGGCACACTCTGCTTTCTGGGACTTTAGTCTCCCCTCCCTTCAGACAGAAGCAAATTCCTACCAAGTTGATGGAGGCGCATGAAGAGATGAAGAAACCAGTCTGCCTTTGGCACAGCGGTGGCTTCCTAATGGTGTTTATTGCTCCAGCTGTATCAGTGGAGAATCCTGTTCCCTTCTGGCTCACTTCCCACCACTGAATTCCCACGATGAGCTCTGATTTGCTGCCTTTCAAGCAAGTACTTCTCAGCCACCATCTACTGAGCTGAGCTCACCTACGTTTTGTCTCTGCTGTGGCCACAAGGAAGAGAAGAACTCATCCTTTCCCCAGAACACGTTTAATGAAAAGAAAGGGGACAATGAACAGCTTTTCAGAGGCACTCACAACAGACTCAGAACCAGAGCATCATAAAATAAACGCTAGAAAAAATGGAGAGTCAAGACGAAACCCTTCATCACGAGAAGGAAGGAAGCATTTTTATCCATACTTTGCTCTCCGGTCATTATTCTGCTTGCTGGAACATTAGTTCTTCAAATTGTTTTTAATTACACGGCCTAGAAATAAATATGCACCCCTATTAGCCTGCTCTCAGGGTGAACACAAAGGGTGCTCACTTCCACTCCAGCCAAGGCACCATTCCAAGGTGATTTATACTCTCATTATAGGCTGTTGCCTTTCCTATGTAAATTTGTAATCAAATATTCTAAACAGTTGATGATAAATATCTTTGGTAGCTACAGCCAGCAGCCATTCCCCCAGCCCCAGGAGCCAGGCAGGAGCACTCACACCCGTGTGGAAATGCACAGCAACAGCCCACGCAGGGACTCTGCCATGCTTTTAAATCCTCTACCAGCTTTGGGATACATGAACCCAACCTGTGTCTAACCACTGACAAAAGGTTATTTTTACCATGCTTAATTTAGTGAACTTCCCTCTCATTATATAAGCTATTAGGATAAAAGGAGCATTAATTAACTTACTGAATTTTTGATCAGATGTTGCAATGATAGTTTATCATTTTAATAATCTCTTCCAGAGTGGATTTTTTAGAAATGTTTCAGAGTGAACCAACAAGTTAATACAATAATTATAATCCTTTCACATGATTCCAGTGTTTTGCATCACTCTGGGTGGTTTAAATATCCTTTCAGTGCAACAGTTCAAGGGAGAAGAATTTTTCCTACACACAGAGAGTCCTTTAGTGAGACACTTTCAATTAGTTCATGCACCATCCCTAAAGATTTTCTCTTCATTTAATTCCTGAGCAAGTGACTTCTTGCTTGAGACTCCAGGCTTGGACATCCACAGACTGAAATGTGATGAGTACTGTGTAAAACTTCACTTGGATGGGAAAACTGAAGAGAGTCAGGTGGGTTAACCTGTTCTCCTGCAGCCAGCCCTGTTTTCTGCACCAATCCAGTCTTAGGGCAGGACAGAATTCAGGAATATCAGGATGCCAAACCCTAGAAATCTTACACGGAGCATATCTGGGCATTACAGAGTTCCACAGAAACAAAAAAGGAAGAAAAAATTGCCTTTTCTAATGGCACAATACAATTTGTACAGAACTTTGCTGTCCAGGTTTGACACTTCTCACTCTTGACTCTCCGCCTCTGCATGCAATTGCCAGTCTTTTAAAATTCCAGCCTTAATGAAACAGGAAAGCTTCAGAAAAGATTAAGCTGAAAAATACAGCAGGAATACAGAATGAGGACAGGTGATTGATCTTTGAGTGGATATCCAACAGTGCAATGAAATTCTCAGGCTGGTTCTTCTTTATTTCAAAATGGTTTTGATTCAGAGGGATTTCATAGCAGCTAAATCATGCAGTTGGCACAGACTGTGCAAGCCTTTCAGCATGTTATACTCTGAAAGATGTCACATTTGGCAGAGGCAGCAAAGCTCCATGAATTTATTGTTGTTTTTCCATGGAACACCAAAATCCAGGGCACCAGAAGATGACACAGCACACGTTAGCACAACGCTGTGAGGAGTCACCTGCACCCTGAGCAGCAGAGCCCTGGTGGGAGGCTGAGCTCTGCCAGACTGGGGACACGTCCAAGCCACAGCAGTGGGACTGTCAGGAGCAGGGGGACCACGGCAGGCTCAGACCCTGGGGCCAAACTGTACCCCAGCAGCGCCACTGATCTGCAAACCCATCCCCTAAAGGGCTGCACTCCCAGGCTGCTCCCAAATAACAACCTTCCTTTGGGAGCAGCGCTTCCAGAGCCTGTGGGGCTTCTCAGAAAGGCCAAATTGCAGATGTGGTGAAGCATTCCCAGAATCAGAACCACCTGTTTGGGCTTTACCTGTTTATTATGGACAATTGCCTTTCTCAGGGTGACCAAGGTGCAGTTTCATTGAAATTTCAGTTTGAACACACTGCTGATTAATTCTGTACAAAGGTGTCTGAAGGCACATGAAGTAAGATCAAAATCTTACCTTTATTTTTTCTTTTTCTGTCCTAAACTCTCAACAAAGCACACAAACTGAAATTTCACCACAGCTTATTAATCTCTACTAAATTCCAAGTGAAAGACAGTCCATTCTCAGTCAAAAGCAGAGCAGAAAAAATTGTGACTAGAAAAAAATTAGAATGGCTTCTTTAACACCATTTTTCTTTTCCACTCAGCTTGAGCTAATAGAAAATATTGCCAAGAATGTTGGAAAACTATATAATGATATATTCAAAAAACAAAATAAAAAGCCACTTTCTCATAGACCAAGACATTCTATGTAAACAATCAACAGGAAAAACTCTTTGAGAATTTATCAGGAATCCTCTGAAATGGATATAAGACACAGCTGCCCTCTCATTATTTCCGATGAATCTACAAACTCAGAAAGGGGAAAAAAAAAGCTGTATTTTAAGATTCTGGAAGCCTCTTCCTTTAATAATTAATGTTGGAGGCTATGAGAGATGTTTAAGAAGCTTTTCCTTCTGTTTTCCAATTCTAAATATCTAGTCAGGAATTCAGTATCTCAGCAAGTACATGGCCACCACCTAAGCAGCTGCTCTGTGAGAAACTACTGCAAGAAAGTTCAAAAGAGTGCTCTGACCCTCAGTTTAACCTTGCAGAGAGTCTCTTCTCCCTGCTGCTGGATTTACAAAAGCAGCATTAATAGAGTTCGGGGTGTGCAATTTCTCTGTGCATCAAGAGCATTAGGAAGGTTTTACTATGTACATCACAAATAGGTAAAGCATATCCCACTTCCAAGTTTCTCATTATGGGAGATATTATATTAGATTGTTATTCACCACAGGAGAATGTCACACTTTTCTGTGTACTCTAGTTCAGCACTTTTCTAATTTCACGGACCTCAATTTACATTTGTCAGTGTCTGAAGTTGGATGATATTGGTCTGCTCAGGAAATGAGTTAAAGGGGAGAGAGGTCCTTCACCTTTTGGGCAGTACCATACTTTGATGATGCATAAATAAAGCACAGCACGAGCGTGTCAGCAAAAAATGGATGTCCCAAAGCCCTTTGATGCAAAGGATGATGTTTGTTAGAAACAGAAGGTTAAATATGTAGAAACTGGGAGGCTGAAGAGTTGCTGTGAAGAGAATCTGGCTGATGTCTTCGCAGAAATGCACCTTGTCTTTCACTGTGCGAGTGCAGACGTGGAGATTTCAATAGATTACCAATGCTGATTAGCGAATGCATATGGAAATTATATGTACAAGCTCAGTGATATGAACCCTAAGGAACTGGTACTCCTTGTGGCCCTGATCCAAAGACCTGCCAGTTGTTTTTTAGTACTTTAATGGGATTCAGATAAGCCCCCAGGAGTTAATCTCCCCTAAAGGGGCAGCTGTGTTACCTCCTCTCACAGCTTCACTCTTCCAGAGCAAATGCACATTGCCACCTGTTAGTTCAGGCTAGGAGAATTTGCCAAATATTTTGTTCTAAGCATTCAGAAACATTTTCCTAAATCTGAATGACAGAGTTGAGATAAAAATCCTTGGTTGCTTATGCAATTTATCCACTGATGAACTCGAAAGTGTTTCAGAACTTCTCCCCAATTTCTGCTGCAGCTCCATTGCCATTTGTGGCTGCAGTTCAGACTCAGCTGAGGTTCCAGACCATCTTCCCCAGGCATCTCTACAAGCTCGTCCTTATGGAGCCTCACAAACCTTTCTGTTTGAGCTTTGCAGTGGTTTGAACGAGCCCCAACGCCCAACATCAGAGCTGAGTTGCCCAAAAAATCAGCCCCATGTCATGGGTGAGCTGCCCAACAGTACCAGGCACCCAACCTCGAGCACACAGCTGTAACCTTCACACTTCAGCTTTTCTTAAATCTAACAAGTGAAAAAAGGACTTGTACTTATGAACCACATTTTCCACCTATTGCACAGCAATACAGACCTGGCAAATGGAAGCAAAATCTTAAACCAGACACACAAGTCAGGAAAATAGCAAAGCTTTGAGGGAGAACAATAAATTCAATAAGCCCAAAGCACCAAACAAACCCCTAAAGTGTTAAAACAAGGCATTTGAATAGTAACAACTGTTAAAATGAGCTCTGAAATCTCCATGCAACATGAGATTTTTATTGGCAAACAATTAAATCTCTCTTTAAGTGCACTTTCTCTGTAAAACCTAATTTATAATCTTATCAGGCATGTCTCTCAGAAGAATTTGCTACTAGTCTGTGTCTTTATCTGCACAATGCAGAATGCTAACAATTGTCTTGTATGTTTGTTTCCAATGTCAAAGACTGAAATTCCAATTTAAGGTTCTGACTGCTTTCGGAATTTGATATTATTTTTAAAGTGCTGTCACTTTTGTTCGCTCGGTGTGTCAGACAAACGAGATGTAAGCAGAGAGGAGCCTGTGTGAGTGGTGAGGAAGGAGGAGAAGGGCGATGGTTGCTGCAGCTCATTTGCTGTTCTATCGTTTCCTGGCACCCTCCAGGGCCCTGTCTGGTTTCAGCCCTACTCCTTGGAAGTTTTGCAATGAGCATTGAGGTTCAGGAAGGTGGAGCAGGGTGGGGTTAGCAGGGCACGCTCTGGGTGTGCCCCATCCAGGCAGGAATTCCGCAGCCTGCGGTGGATGTGCCGATGTCCTGCCCCGTTCTGAGCCCTCTGCCCTGCGTTTGCCTGGCATCCTGCAACAGCTGAGCCTTTCCTACCCACAGCCCCACACCAGGGCGTGCATTTCTAACTCCAATAATGGATAACAATTGCAATCAAACCTCTTTAATTCGAAGAACTGCTAACCTGCCTCTTTTTTCACTTTAGCAGAATTCAAAACAGAACAAAGAGGGTTGGGGTGTTTTTTTTTCAGCAAGCAAATCATACCACTCTACCTTATTATTTCCTTCCACTCCCTCCAGTCTAAGTTCTTTAAGGAATGGAACCACAGCAGTCACACACAGTACTAGCCTAGAGAGTATTTGTTTAACTTTCTTTTTAATCCCACAAAAAATCCTGCTAATTCTTTCAACATAAATAGGACACATTGCTATTCCAAGCTTCCCCTCCCCTTTTATTTCACTCAGAACACCTGATGGTTAATTCCCAGTTGAGATAATTAGTCCTTGGTTATCACCAGTTATTGTCACCTGTTCAACTTGCAAATGTCTACGAATTTGAGTTTTCCAATTAGCAGCATAAGATCCCTATAGCATACAGCTAGAATGTACTTTTTTTTTTCCACAAGAAAAATCACTTTTCACTTACACACTTTGTCTATTGAGTCTCATTTGGTAATAGTGCTTTAAAAATTATAGTGTTTTTCACAGAATAGACTTGTCATTGCTCTACCTCCTATCAAGCCCAGATGGCTGCTTTTATAAAGGAGAGAAAAACAGAAAAGGGAATTAAATGAAACCCTCTCCCTAATAAGTATCCAAGTCAATTTAAATAGTTTCATTTCATTTTTACATCAGAGTCATGCCCTAGTATTAAGGCATGAAGAACATTCTCAGTGTGCTAATAAGCCCCATGACACACTGAACTGACTTTTCAATAAGTGGAATAAGCTGTAGTTTATTTTTAACTTTTATGGAAGGTAAACTGCATTAGAGGCAGTGGCCCAGCACATTAGATCTGGGTTGACTTCCAGCTGAACATAATGAGGTGGCCCTCTGACTAAACCCAGCACAGAACAAGGCTTGGAACGCGGAGGAGGTGCTTCTGGAAGCACCATTTCCAATCCCCACAGCACACGGTACAAGATCACTCAACAGCTCCGTAATTGGCTTTGTTTTCTGCCATGCCTGCAGTGGATTTATGGGGCTTCCAGGGAGGTGCTCAGTCCACCTCCTAAGAGAAGTTCTGCAGCAGAAATGAACTCCAACACCGTTTGTGGGAATAAATCATAGAAACTCTGATCACATCTCTCACCTTTGCACAGTTCCTCCGCAAAGCTGAGACGGCTTCCCAGGTACACAGCATGGGAACTGCCGGCCTGGAGAGGTGAAAAGGGTTGGGCCAATTGGGAACCAAATTCCTCCACTTCACAGAAAGCCTTGGCCTCAGAAGGGACTTTTATGGTCACCTAGTCCAACCCCCCTGTAATGAGCAGGGACACTGCAGCCAGGTCAGGCTGCTCAGAGCCCTCTCCAACCTGGCCCTGAATGATTCCAGGTGTGGAGCCACCACAGCTCCTCTGGGCACTCTCTGCCAGGGCCTCCCCACCCTCACAATAATAAAAAACTCGTCCTTATTTCTTCCTCTGTATGTGCTGAGAATGGCCAGACACAGCGAGTGAATCCCAAGCAGAAATGGCAAGACAGAATCTCCCTTCTGAGATCTGGGCAGTTTATTATTAAGGATGAAACCTTTTCTGTAACTCGCCTGTTCTGATTGACTCATTACTTTATGTGTGCACACATTCCCCCTCCATGGGGCTGTCTGTGAGGATGTTCCTGTGCTGTGGCTGTAGCTTTGGGACAGGTTTGGTGACAATGACTGTCCTCTAAAAGCACTGGTGCCTCTAAACAGAGTCATTTTCAAGACAGCCACATAACTACACCCAGCTGTGGGAGCTTTAGGACACATGGAATAGCATTAACAACATTATAGACAGACAGACAGGTGCTGAAAGGTAAAAACACACTGGTCTGAGCCTAAAACTAAACAACCCAATGAAAGATTTTATGAAGAATACTAGAAAACAAGTCATGGAGAACTAGGAAATGAATTGTTTCTTCCAGGTCTGTGCTAATGGCAAATCACAAGGCTGCTGGCTGGAACAGGGGTTAACAAACTCTGCTGCCCTTGTCTCTTGTCTCTGGTTCTGTGTCTTGGGGCAGGGACCAGAGCTCAGACTCTCAGATGCATTTGGGCATCAAATTCCTTTGAAATTGAGTTGTTAGATTCCTAACTGTTTTTGAGAACTTGGGTTTAAATGAGGATACAGTGTCTGCTTATTGCTTTGTGTCTGGAGCCCATGAATCAGCCAGACTCACCCACAGTGGAATAGGATTATTGCTTCATGGCATGGGCAGCCAGGAGCAGTCACAACCGAGCCCTTGGAGATCCAGGCAGCAAGAAATTCATGGAGATTTAAAGTAGTTAAAGGAGTTTATTTTCCAGGTGGGAAATCCAGGTGTCAGAAGGAAAGCAACTATAAATTTTCAACCCAGCTTTGCACATAAAATGTAAAGCCATTTGAAGCACACAGAAAGCTCAGCATGAACTATGGCTGATAGCTGGTGCAAGGTATGGTCAGTGGTTTTAAAAGATTGATGGAGCTATCTCTGCACTAAAGTACTAAGGTTGGAATAGAAGAAAAAAATTGAGACCTGCTATAATGGTGCTTTATACCTTTCTTCTTCCTCTGATGGTCAAATAGAGTTCAGTTGTACCAAATGACTGTTACTTCTACCAGTGATACCTATGGTAGCTCTCCATACATCTACCAGAACATTTTATTCCAATAAACACAACAGTACAACATGTGGAGATGGTTTTAAAAACATCTAATTTATTATTTTGTCTCTAGAAAGGAAAAGAGGTAGAGCATATGCAAAGTAGCTTAGTTATTTCAAGAAGAAATGCATATGTGAATAAATATTTAATGCTGTGCTTTATTCCTGTTTAAATACTCAAAAGGGCTTTGTGGTGTGTCAATGATTCACCTCAGCTCGGTGGATTTATTCCCTTTCACTTGTAACGCCCTGGGGTTTCTCCCCACAGTATCCTGTAGAGCTGCCTGGTGCAGGGAGGGAACTGCAGCATCCTGCAGGTATCGGGAGAGCGCGGGGCAGACACTCCTTCCCTCTCTTTCCCAAACACCAGAACCATGGGAGTTTTCAACCCGTGTCAGATCATTTTAATCTCATTTCCCTGAAAGCAGTGTCGCTGCTCAGGGATGATTCTGCATGAAAAAGACATGGACAAGTGCTGAGGGAACAGACTCCCAAAGAGCCTCGGAGGAGTGCGAGGTGCTGACTCTATTTATACCCAGCTCTGAGAGCAGTGCATTAGCTGACTGGCATTTCTCTTGCTGAGAAAAGATCAATGAAGAAAAGATCAGCTGAAGAAAGATCGATGGTGACCAGACAAACCATTAATTCATAAGAAAAGAGATTTTGCTTGGAGAAATAGGACATTACCCTGAGGCTCTAGCTCAGACTTGATCATTCCCATGTCTTACACGCTGACCTGAATTCTCCCTGCAATAAACTGCAAGGACAGGGTGCGAATGAGCCCCTTGCTGGACAGAGCTGCACACAGACAGAGCAACAGGGAAGCAAAACAGGCAAGAGTAAAATCATAAATAGTCATGCCACAGGTGCCAAGGGAGCCCTGTATTTCCACAGGCGGGGATTTCTCACACACTTCTGTCACAACATGTAGCTGTTCCTCATAGCCTGGAATTTGGTATGCCTTCTGTTCCGAGGTTTGCAGGCTCCTGTGCAGCTGTGGGCTCGGAGGGATGTCTGGTTTCTCTCTAAGTACTGTCACGAGCATCCCTCTCTTTTTGTGGGGAGTGAATGCAGCTGCACTGCTGGATCTGGGCATTGCTGCAGAAAGGCGTGGGTGGGCATTGTTCTCTTTAGTTATCTCCCACTGCCATTCCTCAAACTCTAGATGATCATGATTCTCAGATTGCCTGGGAAAAAAAAAAAACCCCAGATCTTTCAGTGATAAACTTTTTCAATCCCCGAGAGATAAGGAATAACTCAGATAAATACGAATATGCCACAGAGTGTATGTATATACTCACAAAAGCATTCTGTGGTAATAGAGATATGAGGTGCTCAAAGAACAGTTCCAGGTGCTGGGGAAAAAAGCTTTGATGTTGTTGAGACATTAAAGGAGTTGTTAAAGAGCAGCTCACCTGTGGATATTGCCAAGGAGAGGCAGCGCTGCTGTACCGATCATGTTTGAAAGTGCTGCTCCGTGTGAAGTATAAACAGCACAGCAGCTGCAACCAGAGAGTCCTGCTGATTCCACAGGAGAAAAGAGCTGGAGATGAGAGTGAAGCTTCAGATGGAGCAAAGTCCCAGCTTTTCCAGAACAAAGGAGGAGCTTTCATTCCACTGGATTTGTTTGTGCCTACTGTTACCCCATCCTCTCTTGGAAGTTGCCCAGGATCACACACTGTCACTGTCATTGTCACTGTCACTGTCACTGTCACTGTCACTGTCACTGTCACTGTCACTGTCACTGTCACTATCACTGTACTGCTGGCACGGGGGAGAGCAGCAGTGGGTCACTTGGGAGGAGCCCCAAAAAGGCAGCTAAAGCTGTGTTTTGGTGAAAAAATAGTAGTTTGGAAGAAAAACAAGCAAACCCCCCTCACTGAGGAAGGAACAAACCCCCACTGAAGTGGTGGTAAAGATGTACACTTGGCATTTAGTCAGATTTTTCCAGAGCAAAGGGGTAATTTCAAAATAATACCTGACTGTTTCCAGGATGATAAACATCAGATCAAGCTCTGGAACACTGTGAGTTCCACCTGATGGATTTAATTAAAAAAAACCCCAAACAGAACATTTGGTGCAAGGCATGAGCCCAGGTTAAGCCAAAATCCTTTGCTGTTTGTGCTGGGAACAAGGTCTAAAATCCTAACCTAATATTTATTTCGGATGGCATGCTGCTGATTATTATAAAGTAATCTTTGGATACATCTTAATATCCACCTGGAGCCAATGCACACGGTCTTAATGGACTGCCACATGTACCCAACGAAACTATTAATTAGATGAAGCCTTACTGACTTCTGTGGTTAAAAGGAAAGTAACCTGATTTATAGATCTAACCTCAAATCACTAGGTAATGGCTTTCCCTTGCTTATTAGATTTTTGCTACTGTCATCAAAAGAATAAAAAAAATCAGATTAAATTTGAAGTATTGCTTTAACAATAAGTTTCAAGAATGCTTTTAGAATATCTGAACCTTCCCCATTGTTTTCTTTCATTGTGAAGTTTCACAGGAAGAATGGAGAAAAATAATTCAGTATTAGATGAAGACAATTCAGAAAATGTGTTTTCCCCAATTATCTTCCTATTGATCTCTATTTCCTTAGAAACATAGGGTGAAGAATCTTGATACATGACGAATTTCCTAAGCAAAAATTATTTTTAAAGTACACAGATTTTTATGTTATATGTATTTGAACATAGAATGCAAGTACCTTCTCCAGGAGACAATGAGTAATTAGGCAAAGTAAAGTGAAACCCATTTTTGCTAAAAAGCCAAGATCCACATTTTTCCTCCCAAAACCCATCATTGTCACGATGGGATGGCAGCTGCAGGACAGTGTGATCACCTCAGCTGACATTGTGCACCACTGACAGTTTCAGATCATTTGAATAGATGATTTTTGCATTTTGGGGGCACTGTTCCCCTTATGGGAATGGGTCTTGCCCGTGAATTTGAAGGAGGAGAATACACAGCTTCACTTCCTGTGAGCTGTCAGTGTCTTTTTTGCTTTTGTTCAGATTTCAGCACAACTTTGTGGGTGAAATCCAAACCTCTTTCAAGCCAGTGGGGGTTTTCTTACAGATTCAAAGAGGCAGACCTGCTTTGTGAGGATAAGCTGGAGCTCCATTTTGCCAAACTCCACATGACCAAAATGCATTGTTCATTTACGGCTGCCTTGATCATAAATATGCCTCATTTTACTTTATTCTGAGTCACTCCCCTGAGGTTTTAACTTACATATTTATTATTGATTCAGAAATATCTGGCTAACAATGACAGCCTGACTTAATGGCCAACACAAGTTAGACATCTGTCGTTTCTAAGCAAAACTCTAGGAAGAAAAGCATTTAATAAAGTTCTTACGCTTCCTGGGTAAAACTCCACGCTATGGAATCGAGGCCAATGGCTTTGCATTTATTGCAATAAATTATTTCCATGCTCTGGGCTGTGAGGATGGTGAAGGGTCTGGATGGGCGACACGGGGAGCCCAGGGGAGCAGCTGGAGCTGGGCCAGGGTAGGGTTAAGTTGGATATCACGGAAAAGTTCTGCTTCCCCCGGAGGGTGCTGGCACTGCCCAGGCTGCCCAGGGAATGGGCACGGCCCCGAGGCTGCCAGAGCTCCAGGAGCTGCCAGGGATGCCCAGGGTGGCACTGCTGGGGCTGGATCCATGATGCCTGTGGGTCCCTTCCCGCTCAGGATATTCTGTGTTCCATGATCTCCTCAGAGGTTCCCGATCCCAAGGAAACGATCCCTGCCGGGCTCCAGGCAGCGTTCCCAGGCAGGGAACCCAGGGCAGCCACACCCCACCCATTTTTCGGGGAGTTCTGGCTCAGCTGACAGCAAAGCTCAAAAGTTGAATTCGTGGCAGAGACTTTGCGGTGCATTTCAATAGAACATTGAGTTTAATTAGCGCTCGGGCGATTCCTTTTGTTGTCGGTAAACAACAGGAAGGTTTGACAAGGCAGAGAAGAGAGCGCATTTGTTGCTTTCATATGTCGCTCAAGCTAGACCATCACCATTCCCAAACTAATACTTCTTTACATGAACTTGTGCTAAATAGTGTTAGATTTTTATGCCTAAACCTGGCAGGTTTTCCCAGGGTTGCATCTGATATCAAAATCAAGGTTTATTAACATTACAAAGAGCACCGCTGTCCTGTAGTGCCCCTTTTATCATTCTAAGCAGCTGCCTCGAGGCAATGCGTTTAACCTTGGGAAATGGGAGAGGAATTCTGGGAAGCCAGAAATCTTTGACAGCTCAAGCCTTTTACTTCTGCCAAAATCTGCTCTCCTTTAGCTCCCACACCGAAAAAAAAGGAGACCTTTATTTGATGTTTATCTATTCCATTCTCTGCACTAAAAATCCAAAGAGAAGGTGGCGTTTCCTTACAGGGGTCTCCCATTCGTGCTTCAAGCACACCGGGGATGAAAATTTTCCTTTTTTTCCACTGAGACCCCTATTAGAAAGACAGAGCTGGTGAGTGGGGGGACACCAAAAGAAACCCCAAACCATTTGGCAGAGTACAAATTTTTAAAAAAACATAGTTGTGCAGGTTATTTTATTCTTACATGTTTTATGCCTCATGATAAATTTCTCATTCCATTCACTATTTCATCACCTGTTGCAATAGCAAAGGAGCTGTCACTGGTTCAGTTATAAGCCCTTATTTGTCAGGGTTTAGGGCTTAGCCGTAAAAATAGAATTCATTTTGATGTTTCACATATCAATTCTCACTTTATACACATCTTTTTCTTTCAGAATCTCCCAAAGTATTTCCTGAGCTCTACATGAATATAACCTTTGAAATGCAGCTAATTCCACAGTTTCTGGCTGGCCCTTGGCATATTGCAACACACCAAAGCAGTGTGGATACAAATTAACTATCAGATATTAAACAAACATCTCCGGGTTTAAATGTTGGTATCACACCTCTCAAGCAAGAAAAAAACCCAGAAGTCCTTTTTCCCTCGAGTTTCTGACAAAAATGTATATAATAAGCTGTACTATTCAGGGCCAAATTCAGAAGGGATAATGTGCACATCATCTAAGGGATTTAATTACACCTCTCTGCTCTCCTGGGCTGTATTTCCATGGCACGGTACAGTGCTTTTCCTCTTCAGCAGGCAACAGCAGCCAAGGCAGCAGCCAGTGCTGGCTTTTGCAGGCAGCTGCAGCAGCCGGGTGTCTTGGTGCAGAGCAGGACTGATCAAACCTGGCATTTCAGCCCTCTGAGCCCAGGGGACACGCTCCGTGCTCCCTCTCTTCAGAGCTATCTCAATCTAATGAGATTTTGCTCTTATTCAGGTGAATTGCTCAGCTTCTCTGACCATAAGCAGCTTAATGTTTTACTCCAGCTGTATGAAAGTGTTTCACGCAGCCAATCCCGCTCTGACATGTGTTACTGGCCGTGCTGGGCGGCTGGATTGTCACAGAGCCCAGGCTGACACCAGCTCTGCAAGGGTCCTGTTTGCTGAGGGGCTTTATAGGGCACCAAGTGCCCTTGGAAAGCACCACACCGAGCCATTGCCTTCACAGCGAGGTGAGAATTTGTATTTGCATCTAGAGCTGGGCTTCCCAATCCATACTGTCTCCTGGGCTGCTGCTTTGGCTGCCCTATGCACAGCTCGTGCCTTCTGTGGAGAAGAGGAAGCAAACTGCCCCAAACCAGGAGAGCTGCCCTGTGCCGGCAGTGCTCACCACCTCTTGTCCCAGAATGGTCCAGCTGTTGAGGAAACTTCCCATTCCAGCCATCCAGGGGTTTGGCCAGGGTCAAACCGTGACACACTGTCAGTCCCACTGAGCTGGGACCAAAGCCCTGGGCAGCTGCTCCCCCCACACTCACACTCACACTCACACTCACACTCACACTCACACTCACACTCACACTCACACTCACACCAGGCTTCCTCACCAGCTCGGCCCCAGGTTTCCCATGGCACAGTCTCAGACACGCTGATCCCTAAAATAATTTAATCCTGGTGCAATAACTAAATAAAATCAGAGCTAAAGCTGGTACCTGAGAGGAGGGACCCCGAACAAAGGACACCCTTTTATCCCCTCACAGTGTTACGCTGGGGAAGTCTGGTCTCTCAGACCAGCTCAGCATTTCTATGGCCTATTAACAAGCACTGACCCACTGGCAGGGGAACGTTTCTGGTAAATCTGAACTCCCAACAGCTCCAGTGTATTAAATATAAGTTCAATATTTTTGCAAGTAGCAGATTACTTTCCAGCATCCTGCTAAATCATTCCATACTCCTTGTGTCTGTAGTTCCAACCAGCTAAGTTATGGCTTTTTCATTACCCCTCTTAAAATCAGGTCTGCTCCGAGTTTGTACATCAAACGTGATGTGTGTGTGCATAAACACTCAACATCTATAAGGATAACTTGTTGTCACTGTTGTAAAAGTGTATCACTGATTTATATCCCAGCGGTGCATTATAATAAATATTTTACTATTTTATATACACACTCATATAGCATATAAACAAAATATATTTAAGGAAAGCTGAGGCTATGAAATTAAAGATTTGAGAGTTGTTATTCTGCTTCCCTTTCACTTGTACTTTCACCCTTGCTCCAGCCCTGTTCATCCTATAATATATCTTTTACTGGGATTATTTCACAGTGCTTATGCCTCATTCACACCCAGGCTCCTGGGGCCTCCTTCAGAACAGGTTTGTTCTGCAGCAGCCACCTCGGGCACAGTGATCCCTGCTCAGGGGACAATTGCAGCCTCAGGAAGCAGGGCTGCTTTTACACCAATTACCTTGATGAACACAAGGATCACTTTGTTGCCTGCCATGTGGACCCCAGGTGCCTGAGGCCCTGCTGCAGGACCTCGGTGACACCTGCAGCTTTCTCCCAGCTCCAGGCCCTTTGCTCTGTACAGCCACTGCTGGGACAGAGATCAGTAACGTGGCTGCCCGTGCCAGCAACTCCCACTTCATCATTTCCTGGGAGAGAGAATGACTGTGGGAGCCTCAGTTAGGGGTGTCCTTTAATGTTCACAGGTTTGATTTTGGTAAATGTGTCCCACCTGCTCGGGAATGCTTCTCACATTGTCCCCTCCACTGGTGGCACTTGTCTGCGTGGTCAGACACGGAGCTGTGCTGCTCATCGAGGAGCGGGGCTCTGGGCCTGACATCTGACACATTATCAGGTATCTTATTACCGCTTTAGGTGTGTGACCAGACTAAAATGTGTGCTCTCACATGCAGATGTCAGGATTCTTGTTCGTGCTGTCATTGTGTCCAGGCTGGAGCAGTGCAATTCACGTTTCTCTTTTGTAAGGAACAAAGTGTCTCTGTCACATCCTTCCAAACTTGATTTTTACAGGGATTTATGGCTGGACCCTGTTTGATGGCCCATACATTCCAGAAATAGCAGTTACAAGACACTGGAATATTGTAAAAGAATTGAACGTGTAACAGAGTAGTATAGGCAAATTTATTTTTCCCTTTTCCTTTTTTTGGTGATTTTATATCTGTCTTACAAACACAATAGACCAAACACAACTTAATTTTAAATCTGTTGTCTCAATGGCATTTTAGTAAGACCAGGAATGAAACTGATGTATTTATTATGTAGGCATTTTCTATATACTTTGAGTGCTTTAGTGATAGAAACAGTCTCTTAGGATTAAGCACTTCATTATCATAGCCTCTTATCAAGAAAAGAAATTGCAAATTTTAAAAATAAATGAAACTTTCATATTCCTTCCTAAATTCTAGGCCCAAATAAGTGGTTCTTGAGTTTAGCGAAAAGTTTCAATTTTGGGAAAAATAATTCATTTTGTTGCCTCTAACTTTGCCCTCTTCTGATGGAAGAGTTAAGGTACCACTGCTTTAATTCCTTGGCAAAGCATTCCTGTGACTGATCTCTGATTTGGAAGATATTGAGCTTACATTTTCCTTTGTTAAATCTCACCTCATTAATCCTGGTTCTGTACCTTGTGACAGTGTGAAACAATGGCTTTCCCTCTTTGAAGTTTCCAGCTCTGTAATACGGGAGATAATTAGTATATCCCCCTTAGTCATTCTTTGACCAAGCAGTGCATATTTAGTGCTCATAATCTCCCTTTATTAATCCTCTTGCTGCTCCTGTTACTCATCCTCCAACCCTCTCAGGTCGGAGCAGGCTCCTAGCGCTGGAAGTGAAAGCCAGCACTCCAAAGGCAGGATTGGCACCTGCTGTGGGCACGGGGGCTGTTCCCTTCAGCTACACACACATTGCAACTCACTGAACTGGGCCTGAGTGTCCCTGCTCCCAGAACTGGATCCCAGCACTGCACAGCTTGTGAAATGTTTTCAAAACTTGGTCCAGTTCAAATTTCCTCTTTGCTGTCAATCCAGCCAGAAGTTATTCCCCCCAGGAGAGCCTTTTCTTTGGGAAGTTCAATTAAGAGCACTGTGACAGAGTGAAAACAACTTTCCTGAATAAGGGCAGATTTTCACGGAAAGGAAAATCCTGTATAGAAAAGCAATGTTAGAATTTGTGTTTTTAGGAGTAATAGGGAAGAGAGAAAATGACACTAATTTGTCTTTATTGTTTAAGTAACATTAGGAAAACAGGAGTCGTACACACTAATTTTAAGCACTAGCTTGGATGCAAGGAAGGTACACTTAAAAGCTGAAATTCACTGAAAACAGAATATTGGACAGTGCTCCCACGTTTTGTTATTCCAAAGGATTAATTTGGTATTGTTGGTGTTTTGGTATGGACTGGACTAATCAACATCAGGCTGATTGAAACCTGGCTAGACTGCTGGGCTCAAAGATTAATTAGCAACCCATTATAGATGATGCTAAATTGGAGGAGCTGGGTGGCATTCAGACACCAACCTGCCACTTCCCAGTGACCCAGAGAAAAGTGACAGTGAAGCCAACAGGAACCTCAGGGAAGCTCCAGCAGTGCAGAATCCTGCACCTGTGGGAGCAGCTGATGTTGCACCTGCTTGTTCAGAGGCTGGGAGCCAGCTGGCTGGGGAGGAGCCCTGCTGAGGCCCAGAGTGGCAGTGCCAGGCTGGATGCCCTCAGCAGAGGGGTCTCCTGGCAGAGGGGACACCCTGTGCTCACATGGCCAGCAGAACGAGGCACGTCATTGTTCCCTGCTTCTTGGCACTGGTACGGCCACACCTGGAACAGTGTCCAGCTCGGGAAGGACAGAGCTTGGAAGGCTGCCCAGGTCAAGAAGGATGTTGAGAAACTGGGGAGAAACACAGGAAAAATTACCAGAATTATGTGACCTCTAAGGAGAGACTCGGGCTTGTTGAGTCTGGTGAAGGGGAGGCTAAAGGACAACCTAATAGTGGCCTACAGCTGTTTGGAAGGAAATTGCAAGATAATGGAAGCAAACCTTGGTGGTGCTGGAGGGTAAAACAAGAGACAACAGCAACAAACTACAGCTCATGGGGCTCCTGCTGGGGATTAGGAGAAATTTCTTCACTTTGAAGGTACTGCAGCAGTGGAACAAATAATCCAGAGTTAGTGGAGACTCGTCATTGTGGAGGTTTCAAGGTTGGCCAGGCAAACCTGCAGCTCTCCTGACCTGTATTAGCAGTAGCCCTGCTCCAAGTAGGAGGTTGGAACAAATAACCTCCAGAGATCTCTTCCAATGCATAGTTTTCTGATTCTGTGTGTCTATGTTTTGCTCAGAGTCTATGTTAGACTTACTGGAAAGTGCCTTTAAAGTTGCCTTTCATGGCTTTCTGCAAAAGAAAGATTAAAATCACAACAAAAGAATTCTGCCCCAGGAAAATGAACTGCCGTGGCCAGATGTGTCTGTCTCAGCTAGAGCTTACCCCAGTCATCATCTCCTGCTGCTGATCATCTTCAGCGGCCGCTTGGATCCTTCTCTCTCACTCTCAGAAAATGGCACCATTCCTATTGGATAATTTAAATACAAAAGCAGTGTCCTTAACCCATTTGTGTGAGAATAAGCCAGGTTAAAACCCCTTGTTAGTAGGCATGGTTAATTAGCCTAGATAATTTTAACAAAACTGGGCAAGTGAGCAAGCACACATGGAGTGATGTCCTCAGTGCCAAGGGAATGCAGCCTCTGGAGGAAAAGGAGGGCAGCAGTGAGGGGATGCAGTAACTGCTAAACTACAGTGAGCTGCAGTGAGAGCAGCACGCAGAGATCCCTCCCAGGGAGTCCATGGGCAGCACAGAAGGCTCCTTGTGAAAAACATGAGGTGATTGTGAAGTCATTGTGTCACGTGAAGCAGCACAAACAGCTCTCTGTACCCTCCCTAACCTCTCTTATACAGGGAGAATTTCAAATGCATAAGGTGCAAAAGGAATAAAAGAGGTAATATGTATAATTCATAAGACATGTAAATTATTTCTGCTCATTTCCCGACTAAAAGGTGTGGGGTGTGTTGTGTGTGTCTGGAGGGAAATTCTCGACCATCCTGAAGAGATGTAAGAATGGAATCTAAACCAGAGAAAGGTTATAAACAAGGGGTGGGGACCTTTGTTACAATAAACTGAACCGGTCCTGTTCAGACATCATTCCTTCTATGCAGAACAGGAACCCTGACCCTGACTGAGAACACGAGTTCTCTGTTGAGTCTTAAAGGTTCTGCTCTGAATTGCCACTTCAAGAGCAAATGCCTGAAACAAGGCACGAGTCCAAAAGGAAGATCTGCCCAGAAGGTTTTGCTGCCCGTATGCAGTTGGGGGCTGTCTGAGGATCCTGGTTTTGGTTTGTACAGAAAAGGCTGTGGCATGAGCACAGCAGAAACAGAGAGGGAACACACCCATTGATGGAGATTTCTCCATTTATCAATGATGACACCTTGTTTCCATAGTTTATCAGGATGACAAGGTTGTGTGGGTCCCATTTGGGATGAAAACTCAAAGGTGCAAGCAGGGAGAGGTGAGCATACCAGCATGCACTACAGACACAGCATCTTCCCAGCAGATAAGTCCAAGCTTCCCAAAGACACCCAGCACAAGGCAGAGGGCTGGGAACAAGGCACTTGTGATGGGAATGTTATTTACAAATCAAAGGCACAGTCTGAACTGAGTCCTGGCCAGCAAAGCAGCACGATAAAGAAAGGAGCCATGGCTCACTAGACAAAGAGATGTCTGCTTTGGCAATAACATACTTGGGAGGGAGGAACATTCTAGATCTGCTCCCAGCTGGGTTCTGTTGGAACAGAAAAGCTGACATGCTTCCTGGACCTGCTTCCTCCTACCAGCTGCAGAACAGACTCTTTGAAGATGATGAAAACCAGCATCACAGGAGAAGCTAGACTGGATTATTTGGGGATTTTATGGCATATGTGCGAGGTGGCTAAGGGAAGTGTGTTCTGGTGGATTACTGAGAGCAGAAAGAAACCCATGGCATTTATAAGCCTCTTTCCAGTTCAAAAAACCTCAGTGATAATGGATGAGTGCTCCCTTCATGAGAATTTCCCACTGCACTGAGTAGCATTGCCAAGGCTTCTGGTGCACTGCCAATGAGGATATAGCCAGGGTGTCTCTCTTTTTTCTTTTCTCTCTGCTAGAAGGAGCTGTAGCACAGCCAATTCAGTCTCTTATACCACAGGGGTTACAACACTGGTAGTACACGTTCAATTCTTGTAGATCTCTCAGGAGATGGTAAAGTTTCAGAGATAAATTTCTGGAGCTAGGAAGAAATTCAGGCTTTGAGGAGACAGTAAGGAATTAAAAGACTCCAGAGAAGCATATTGCTAGAGAGTGCTACCAGTAAAGACCCAAGATGCAAAGATTAAATTAAGCATGTTGTCTCAGACTCATGATGCTCAGGCATATGCCATGAAAAGGCATTTCAGGGTGAGACAGAGAGACTCTGACTGGGTTAAGGCAAGCGTAGCAGCAGATAGAAAGACCCCTGTTCACTTTTGGCCACAGGACAGGATTCAAAATGCTCTTCACCCAATATAGGTTGAATATAAAGTGACAAAGTGGAGATTTTAAAAATATTTTTAAGAATGAAATGACACTTTCAAGCGTATTTTCACTTCCCAAGCCCTTTCTCAGACTCCCCTTCTCATCACCTATCAGGAGTTCAATACATTCTTTATTAACTTAGCTAAGGACTAGCATCTTCCAGGACATGTTAGCATTTGCAAGACTTTAATTCTTCCTAATTGGCCCAACTCATTTTGTTCCACTTTCCCAGTGGCACTGGTTCTTTAGGTTAGATAACTGGATCTATCATAGTACAGCAATTCTCTTTCCCCTTCTTTCTTTAACCCCCAAATGTGAGTCTACGCTTCCTCTGCTTTAAAACTGCTCTGTACCTTTCCCTATGTTCTCTCCACACCTTTTCTTTTCCTCTGCCAGTTTTTCCTGCTCCAAAACCACAGTCAGGTGCCACTGCAGCATGATCACTCTGGCGTAACTCATCATTCCCCTCGTTATACCTGGGGTGCTACATTTCCTCATTTTTCCCCTTTCAGGTTTAGAAACACAGCTCTAATAAAGACTCAGCCTTCTCCTACTACTCTGTGCTGTGTTTAGGAACAGAAGGCCGTCCCTGCGCTCTGCCAGCTCTCCTTAGAATCCATGATACATGCTATTTCCTTTAGTATCTCATTATATGTGTCATCGATGTCTTGTTTGGCCTAAAGCCACATGGCAGCCTGACAGGCCTGTGCTGCAGTTTGGCAGCTCCCGTGCAGGGCACAGCTGTCAGCAGCTCTTATCCTCCATTTCAGAAAATCAGCTGGTGCTGGCAAGAGATCATAAGCTGAGGCTAAGCAGTAACTGTGCATCCTTTTGAGCAAAGCAGAAATGGGAAAATCATTCAGGGGTTCATTTTCTGTCCTAGTCTTTTTGGCAGCCCTTGCTTACTGACAGCAAATCTGATAAGCTCCTTCTTTTGTGTTCAGCACTTCACATAGAATGGGCTTTCCTCCTTCTACCACTTGTTGCAGATGCCCAGCACAATGCTGAGGCAAACATGGAGGGCAGGCTGCTCATTACATGTATGAGCATATGCTGTGCCTGCTAGGAACACACACTCCAGCTGCTCCTGCAGGCCACTGGCAGGGACACGGGGAATTAGCCCTCTGCAGGAGGAGTGGGAGGCTGTCTGTCATGCTGGTTGTCTGTCATGCTGGCTAATGTCCAGCTAATTTTACTGTTTCATGTCAGAATCCGTGAGGATCAAGAGATGTGAATATGATATCGAAGGACAGAGGACAAGAAGCAAAAAGGGGAGAAAGGAAGAGCAGAGAAAATTAACAAAAAAACCCCAGCAGCAAAGCAAAACAAAAGAAATGAAAATCACAAATAAATTATTTCCAGGGAATGCTGAACAGCACCACACCCTGTTCCTTCTAGAGCACCATGTTGATTTTAGGGATGATTTCTTTACCTCTGTTATTTTATATGATGGTACTTCAAGAACCAAGCTGGCAACACAGGGAAAGAGGAAATATGACTGTCATGCAAGAGAAGGAGGTAATGAATGATGAGGATGAATTCAAGAGAGGGAAAGTGAAGAAAAGTGGGAGTTCTAAGTGCCAATAGCTGAGACTACCACTGCACTTTACCTAGAGAAGCTGGCATGCTGAAAAGGCTCCTGGAAGGTAAGTCAGGCCAGGATTGTGTGCAAGTGAAGTTAGTGACGGTGAGGGGGGTGCTGAGGGAGCCTGGGGCAGGGTGACAGTGCAGAAAGGCTGCAAATCTGTGAAGGAACCAGGCAAGCCCACGGCTGGTGGGTGCCAGGTGAGAGATGCTGTGTTGGTACAATTGGTACCCTCAGAAACAGAACTGCTTGTTGGGACCAGCAAGGGAATCGCAGTCTGGCCCATCACTGCGAGGCACAGGGGCCCATCTGAGTGCCTCTGCCTCTGCTGGTGAGCTCCCGACCTTCTCCAGGGACACTTGCTCAGGGCAGTACACCTGGAACATCCATTGCTGTATTTAAAGTGGATTTGGAGACCTGTATGTTTATATACTTGATAAACAGCATACATAAATGGGGTGGGAGTGTGGCCTTTAAAAGAGAAAACAAGTGCTCCTCCACAAGACAAAGAGGAGCTGTGTAATCAGGCCCATTCTGTCCGGCTGCTGAGCTCTTGGAGCTCTCCTGGCAGCCGCTGAAAGCACAGGGGGATCCATCCTACGTGGGGAGGAGCAGGGAACAGTCCCACAGAGTCTGTAAATGGAAGGCCACCTCTGCTGGGGCTGCAAGGCAAATTGCCAGTTTTGGAAGGAGCTTGTTAAATATTTATCCCTTACGGTAAAGTTGTGATGTGGGATGTATTTCTCACCTTGATTATTCCTTACTGGAATTGAAGCCACCTTGCACTGTGCCTTGCTAGAGGGATGCGGTGACAGCAGTGGTCAAAAGGAACACTTTAATAGTGTCTTTTTCATCCTGTGAGATAAGGTTTAGACACATGAACTGCTAATAAGACTGGTTTTCTCCAATATGGATTTGTCTCATGTCCATGCCTGGGCTCTGCTGCCTTCCTTTGTCGTACTTTTCACCCTGTGCCTTGTTCAGAAGCCTGGTCTGCAAGCTGCAGGGTCATCTGTGGAAGGAAAGAAAAACAAGGACTGGATCAAGGGCAGAGTAACAAATCCCTGTGGTGCATGGCCTTCTCTAATGCCTGGCAGGAGCACTGCAGATCATCAGTGTGAGGACTTAGCTGGCAGAGGTGATGCTGAAGCCATGAAAAAGGCTGTTCCAGCACGCATTCATGACGAGCAGATTCCCTGAGTGCTCAGACCCATGGGAATTGATTGCTTCATAACGTTATGCCTCACAGAAATCAAGGTGCTGCTTCTTGAAAGCTGCTGCCTCTGTCAGAACCTCCTGGGAAGTTTTCCTATGAGGCAAATTAAAGCAGGAGAAGTCATGTCTGAGTGATGTTCAGGAGTTCTGTTGGATCTTTAAGTCTTTATGACAAAGAGTCACAAAAGAGAAGAGGTAAGAACTTACCCATAAAGTGTTTGATTTAGCTGGCCAGGTGTTCAGCCTGACCCCTCAAATCCACAGACACCTTTGCACTAACTTTCCTTATTAACTTACTATTAACTGCCTGGTGGAGATGCACACACACACACGCACACACACACACACACACACACACACACACACACACTGCTGTCAAGGCATGTTCTCCAAAGATGTGCAAACGCCCAGGGCCTCTCAGCCTTTATTTTGTGAAAATCGGTGCCAAAAGGTGACAAGCACAAAGATGTTAAAACAAAACAACCCTGTAAGCATAGCATTCATTTACTCTCAGTAGGAAAAATGACAAGATCTGAAATCTTTCTCTGCCTCAGTGCAAACCAAGTGCCACAGGGAAAACCCAAGAGTGGAGTTGGTCTGAACCAGCAATATCTTGTGGGAGCCAGGGGTATCAAGTGGAAGAGGCAAGATCATACATCCAATCTACATCTCAAAAAGCCTGTGTATACCTAGATCTCTTTCAAAGAGATATATTTTTATCACTTTGATATTTCACTTGCAATGAAGGGGAAAAAAAAACTTCAAAATGATTATAGATCTAGTTGGATTTGGGAAAGAACATTAAACTCTGAGATCATAACTGAGCTTTTCTAACTCAACAGAACTCTCTTGAAACCTTAATTTTGCAAGATACTTAAGCATGTGCTTAATGGTAATCACCAGCTGAAAGCAGTGGGACTACTTGCAGCTTACAATTAGTGAGAATGCTTGAGCACCTTGCATAAATTGAGACCTATTATTCTCAATAGGTACTGGGAGCCCGTTGGGAGATGAGTTTCTTGTGGCATTCTGCGATTCCTACTTCCCAACTGTTATAATAAATACTTGCAAGTTCACAGATTCTGAAATACGTTACTATTATGTCTGTAGCTGCAACGAAAACCGAGCTGGAGCTTTAGAGTCTGTTATTTGTCAGTCTGATTTTTGTCTGCCTTAGCAGAGAACTGTCTCTGAATTTTTTAAGTATTTCCACATCTCACAATGAAAATAGGCTCATCACATTATCCCACAAGAATTAAATATTTACTTCTGGTTTGGGTGGTAGATGTATTCAACAATAAAGGAATTTAATTCTTCAATTAATGGCAAAACCTAGGGGTTGTTCACCGCCTTTATTAAGATCTCAGCAGTGTGAGCAGGACATTGTCCATCATTTCCATCACTCCAGAGCACACTATCTGCCCTGACAAGCAGAACTGCCACGGCTCAATCCTGCCACTACTCTTCCTTGACATTTCCGGGGAATCATCAAGGGACGCTCTGAGAGCAGCTGCCAACATGTCTCTGACAGGCCACTCATGTTTTTTGGGTTTCTTTCTTATTCAGCTCTGACTGTGCCACTTCAACGAACTTCAGACATCAGTCTGAGTCATAAATAAGTAAACTGGAAAGCATCAGGAAAATCTAAATGAATCAGAGCCTGACAGAAAGGACGTGTTTTAAAGAACCTGTGCAGAGTGTCACAATTCCGCCATTTGGGGTGTTGCAGGTAAAGCGGCAATTGGTGCTGGTGCATGCTGGGCATCACCCTGCCTCTGCTGTCAAAATCACCCGGAGAAAATTCTTCATCTCCAGCCAGCAGAAAGGCTCTTCTTAATCTCCTCAGATGATGGCCTGGCTTGTCTTTGTTCCAGGCTGATACACTCTAATTCACTCTGTTTGGGTCTAATCCAAAGTTCTGAGGAAAGAGGCAGCTAAATCGGAGTTCAGTGGGCTATTTCTGATGAGGCAAGAGTGAAAGACAGCACAACATTCCAGATCTTCCCATCTGCCACTGTCTCCCCCTCCACTGCTCTGTTCAAAGTTCTGTCCTTCTACCAAAGTAGGCAGCACCTGAAAAGATTGGCACTTTTTAGAAGTTTGGGGGTTTTTGAGCTGTGTGATTGAAGGAGCATGGCCACAAATGTGCAGAGCTGAGGGAAGAGACTGGGGCTGTCCCAAACTAAAGGGGAGCAGGCACTGTGTGACTGAACACAGACCTAGGGCAGAGAGAGGCAGGGTTTTTCTGCACCTCACAACCACTCTTTACAGGGAGTGAAAACTGCAGATGTATCAAGGTCTTTTTCTGTGCATCCTGGATAACAGATAGTGATGAATTGGGGACTGGAAGTTCACATTCACGTTAATTTATATAAACTAGAGTAAGCACTTGGAGAGCTTACTCCACCCCAGCCAGCTGGCGTCACCTGTATCCCTTTGCAGTCCCTGATGCTGGGCGCAGGCAGGGTTGGTTTGGGTTTCACGAGAGCAGGCACTGTGCAGGTTGCTCCAGTTTCTCCAGGCAATGAGGCATTCCAGCAGCAGTGTCTGGGGAGGAACAAGAAGCCTGCTGGGCTCACTGACGTGGGTCCTGTGTGTCTCCTGGGCCGGGCCGGGATGTGCCCAGCAATGGGAAAAATGAAGTGCACAGGTAACTCTGACACCTTCATACAGAGCCTCAGCTGTGCAGGGAGAATCCTCACCTGGGTGCTCAGCGGCAGCAAACGGAACAGAGCAGTACTCAAAGTCTGTCCCATGTTTTAAAATTAACAGAGCCTAGGCAAGGAAAAGGTGTGTTCCATCCTGTGCTGGCTTATGTTACAGCAGAGATTCAAATCCATTGTGAATTGAAATGATTGGTGTACAATCCATCTCCAGGTATCTCCAGCAAATCTTAGGGCAGGAAAGAATATCCAACTGTTCTGCTCTGCCAAAGTTAACTATTATTACAGCACAGAGATATGACATTAATTCTGTTCCAGTGAAATTGGCTGGCATATGTGTTTCTGTGAGCCAGGCAACAGGTCATTACTGAAATAGCAAAACAAACCTGTTCACCATTCTTGGTCCAGCACATTGCATTTAGATTTTAAGATCATAACTGTTGGATACCTCTCCTGCAATGATGTACAAGACCTACTCTGCCAGAAGCTATATTCTTTCATAAAATGACTTTGCTGTATCTTCCTTTTCCAGACCCATCTCAATATAACAAAATTTAACAGTCCTGCAGACAATGCCAAATATCTTTCATTCATAATTAAGGTGAAGGCAAGTGGTACAAATCTCTAATTATCTTTTATGTCCTATTTATTCTCTAGTGAATTATTAAGTAATGATTTATAGTCCAAATTCCACGTGTGTACCTGCTAATTCAGGGGGAAAAATATCAGCCCTTCATACTCATTCAGCTAAGGGGCATTACTAATTGAAAAAATGTTCTTTGCACATATCACTAACTTTCCAATCATTTATTTGTAGAGAAGTTTGAAAACTAAAAAATAATAAAAAAAAAAAACAAAGAGAGAGAGAGATTCAGTGGAACTTTGGAAGCTGGGTATGGTGCTATGCTGAGTTCTCCCTTCCCTGTGCAGGCAGCAGGCAGAAGTCAGTGCCTGAAATATTCTGTCACCTCATATTAGTTTCTGCCAAAGTAGAAGTTGTCAGGAACAACAACTGAAGTTTGGAAGCAGAGGTTCTATCCCATGTTTTCCTCCCACTGCTCACTGTGCTTCCTGCAGGCCGGATATTTTAGGCAGTGGTGTGTCTTGATTTTCTTCCTTGCTTGCTTTCTTTCTCTTTTTCTATTTCTTTCCTTCTTTCTTTCCTTCTTTTCCTCTTTCTCTTTCTTTCTTTCTTTCTTTCTTTCTTTCTTTCTTTCTTTCTTTCTTTCTTTCTTTCTTTCTTTCTTTCTTTCTTTCTTTCTTTCTTTCTTTCTTTCTTCCTTTCTTCCTTTCTTCCTTTCTTTCTTTTTCTTTCTTTCTTTCTTTCCTCATAATTGAATTTTTCCTACAAAAGAAATTTCCCTCTCAGAACTAAGGCTGCCTCCTGTGCTGGATAAAAGTCCTTGCAAGAGTCCCTGCTCCATCCTGAGCCATTGCTTTTCTATAAGGGCTGGTCCTTTGATAGCTGCAGAGAAAATACCTGAGCACCACAAAGCCAGAAAAAGCAGAATCAGAGACAGCCTGCTGCAAGAGTGGCAGTACCAAACCCTGGAACCTTTCTTCCCATTTTTTAAATTTCTTTTGTTTTCTTTTTAGGATGATGGACACCCAGCCAGCCCCCAGCCCCTCAGAGCTGCTCACTCACTCCCCTACCAGCAGGATCAGGGAGAGAAGCAGGAGGGTAAAAGCTGGAAGACCCCAGGGTTGAGATGAAGACAGATTAATAGGGAAAGCAGAAGCTGTGCATGCAAGCACAGCAAAACACAGAGTGAATTCCCTGCTTCCCTTGGGCAGGCAGGGGTTCAGCACCTCCAGGAGAGCAGGGCCCCATCCCGTGGAATGGTGACCTGGGCTGACAAACACCTTCACTCCAAACATCTCCCCTGCCTCCTTCCTGCCCTCACTGCATACCCTGAGCATGGTATCACAGGGTGTGGAACATCCCCTGCGTCAGCTGGGGTCACCTGTCCTGACCGTGTCCCTTACCAGCCTCCTGTGCACCCCCTTCCTCCCCAGCTGGCCCCACACAGAGCAGAGAGGCCCCGGCTCTGGGTGAGCCCTGCTCAGCAGCAACAGAAACATCTCCGTTATCACCCATTTCAGCACAGATCCAGAGCAAAACACCTCTGTGTTATCACCCATTTCAGCACAGATCCAGAGCAAAACATCTCCGTTATCAGCCTCTTCAGCACAGATCCAAAGCACAGCCCCACTCCAGCCCCTGGGAAGAAACTCTCATGGCAGCCAAATGCATCAGGAAACACAAACTCTAACTGAGGGCCTCACAGCCACCATGGATTTTGTGCTCCATGGTGCGACTATGACCCAAATGAAGCCTGAAAAACTGCTCTAGGCTGAGAGGAAAAAATATAGGAGCAAGTATTGCTTTGCCAACCCCTTCGTTAATATTAGAAAAACAGACTATTAAGTACATAATATTTTTCTGATCCTAAACTTTATAATAATACAATTTCTCATTGCTAACAGTTTACAAGTGACTTGGCATACTTTTCAGAGAGGAAAAGCAAAGAACTGAAGTTTTAAATTTAATTTAAAGAAGAGAATTACTCAGTTCATAAAGTACCATGCATTAACCTCGTTGTCTGCTCCAGGAGTGTAACCTCTAAATTTGATTCAAAGGTAACCCGAATCCCCCCTGTGAGGACTATTCATATCCATTAATTGTTGCAATACAAGACACTGTAGGGTCGAGCTGGTTGCCAGTTCTTCAGTAGCTGAAAGGTGCTCTCAGCAGAGTGGAGGACAGCACTGGGACTCATTTAACTCTGACTTTCACATTAATTTTGCTGTGCTGTGAAGAGCAAAGACAAAATCAATGTCCATCAGTGATTATGCAAGGTAAAATATCTGGTGATATTGAATACCAATGGCAGTGGTGAGCATTAAACTTACTTAAGGCTTGTGCAGTTGACAAAGCCATTTATTCCGGTTTCACTTAATTTTCAGCGACGCATGGACGTTTGGAAAAATATAACAATTACAGTGAAAATACTGGACTGCAGTTCCTAGCAAGTTAGGCTTTAAATCAACAAAAAGTATTGTATATATATGTAATTTTGCAGTGCACGAGTCAGGGGAGGTTGGAATCCTGCAAGGACTGAATCTCTGCAAAGACCATTTTGTGACCAAGGAAGTGGCCTCTGTCCCAGCTGCATTATTTCTGGCATTGGGTCACTTCTTTGTGGCTTCGGTGCCCAGAGCACGGGCAAAAAAATGCAACTAAAGTGACAACTCTCCCACACCCGTCCTCTTCTCTCACTGTCCCCAATGAACTGTGTCTGAAATCCTCAATGAGGTAATGGGACTTCATCAGATTTCATCATATAACTTAAATCTTTGGAATTATAGCAACAACAAACTCAATGAGCACAGGAGTTTCTGCTGAGGCTGTTATGAACATTGCTGAGGTTTTCCCGTGAGATTCTCTAAAATCAGAGCTCTTAAAGCACAGTATTTATCCTGGTAAAAAGATATCTGATAGCCCAGTCCTCCTCTCGTTAAAACCACTGTCATCAAATCAGATCTATTATGCTTAAAAGGCATCATTAATATTGAATTTCAATGGAAATTATTTTCTTTTATCACATTCAAAGAAATTTTAAGATAATAAATATCAACTGAATGGAAACAAATACTTTGAAAAGCAAATCTTGATGACTATTTAGTCTTGTTTTACCCATGGAAAATAAGGGAAGGTGGGCAGCTTTCAGACATAAATTGGTGTGAGAAAATCAAACATCTTGCAAGTTGTTTTGAGGAAAATGTTGAATCAACCCTCCTTAGGGAAGCACAGGTTTTGGAGCAGCATCCAGTCAGGAGAACCACATCAGCCAGTTTGGGTTGGCTCCAGGCAAACACCAGCAGAGGTGCTGAGAACCACCTTGCCAATCTGCTTTTGACTGGGTCCTCCAGCAGCGTCCAGGAGGCAGCTGGTACACACCAAGTGGTAGA
This sequence comes from Pomatostomus ruficeps, assembly GCA_013400735.1. Classification (NCBI taxonomy): domain Eukaryota; kingdom Metazoa; phylum Chordata; class Aves; order Passeriformes; family Timaliidae; genus Pomatostomus; species Pomatostomus ruficeps. The sequence continues at coordinate 121,344 of VYZT01034249.1, read as the reverse complement.
ACTTTGCCAATGAAGCCCATTCAGAGTTGGAAAAGCCTTGCAAAGATGGGATTTTGAGATGTCTTGATTTACAGGCTGTAAATGGTAAAGCAAACACACTCAGTACCTGGTCGAGGTGCAGTTGCTTTAAGAGACACTGCACAGAGTGTGGCCAAGAGGTTTATTTGCTATAAAGAAATCCAGTGCAATGGAAAGGCACAAAGAAACCCTGGGGAAGCAAATGAGTCCTTCCCAAAGCAAAGACAGCTCCCAACAGTGGTGAGAGCATGAAGAACCAACAGCCAAACGAGAAATGCCACTAAAAGGCTCCAATAAATGATCATGTCTTTGATTTTCTTGTTTCTCAAGCTGTAAGCAATATTCACTGGCTTTGACCTATAATAGAATCTTGTTCATAAGACACAGAGGAAAATGAAATAAGACTTACACAAACAAAATCTTCTTAAAGACATAAGTCACAGGGGGGATGGAATTTCTCTCCTATCTTCAGTTTACACTTGGTCCTTTATTCTGGCACCAAAATTGTTAACTAATTACATTCTTTCTTCTATGAAAAATTCCCACTGAATATTTATTTCTATTCCAGCGATGCTTTTTTTAAAATTTTGCATCTAGCCATAAAAGACCAGCAGTATTTGATCACATTAATCTCTGCAGTTAAGCAGACAATAAAACCCCCCAGAGCCCTTTTTGTCCCACAACTGTTTCATTGTTTGAGGGAGCATCCTTTTCCAAGGACTGTGGTGCTGCAGCAGTAATGCCCCTAATCCTGGACTGAGATCAGGCCTGGCAGAAAATGCATCAGGCCCAGCTGTCCAAGCCCAGAATGTCTTTAAAGTGTTACAGGGTTTACTGTACAGAGCTACTTGAAAATTGAGTTTAACAGGCGCTGAGTCAGAACCTCCAAGTACAGCTAGAAAATGACAAAGCCAATGAAAGTAAAGAGGGGAAGAGGCAAAGGCTGACAGTGGGATAATAATTAGCTATATTCAGGGAGTGATCCATCTACATGGAAAGTGCTGGCCACTGTTGTTTGATGTTAATACTTTTTAATTGCTCATTTATTGGTAAAGCACACTGATGTTCCTGCCTCTGGTTCAGACACTCAGACACAAAGTGCCTTTCCCAAAGTGACAGTCAGTCCCAGCATCAGAACCGAGACCAGCTCTCCTGCCTCCAAATGCCATGCCCAATTAACTGCAGCACAGCTCCCCACAGGAGCAGAATCTGTGCTCACACAGGATAATCTGTGTGCATGCTACTCAAGGAAATTAAAGTGCAGCTATAAATCTCAGCTAGTAGCTGCTGTCTGGCCAGCTGCCCAAATTAAGGCCAGAGGTGTCCTCACTATGAAGGAAAATATTTGCTGCTTGTAAATTGATTTTTGTTTCTTCTTCCAAAGGAAAAAAAAAAAAAAAAAAGGCAGCCACACGTATCCAGCCTTCTCAATTTAAAATGTCACACAATACAGCCTCACAATCATTCAGGTGACACTCTGAGTTTATCTCATGTGATGCATTGTGAGTTCAAGGGACGCACCAAGGACAGTTCAGTGACATGTTAATTATATCTCCAGCAAGAAAATCCAGTTTAAAAAAATGCTCTGTGGGTATGTGTATCCCTTCAGAAGGACGAGAGACCAAGGAGATTGTTCTTTTGTTCTTCTCTGAGAAGAACCATTACACACCTCTCAGGAACCAAAGAGGTAACAACCTTGACAATACCCACTTAGCTCAAATCCACTTGCTGAAAAAAGCCTGGAGAGTGTCAATAGAAATATATATAAAATAATTACCTTGATGGTGCTGCGCTGCTCAGCTCGGGGCTTTTGAAATGGAGATTAGTGGCTGAAGATGATAATGTCCAGGTTCAGGACATGGCTTTTCAAAAAGTAGTTTTGAAAATGAATGCAGTGTGAAGCAGGTTCGTTGGCTCAGATAATTTTGAATTATATCTCTTCTGCGAAGGGAGCAATTGGACTCAACTTCTGTTATTATTAGTCAGAGCACTTTTGCCCCTGCTGCTGAGGAAAAGTTCATAAACTCAGGTTTGCCCAAGATGGATGAGCCATAATATGCTTATCAGGAGTTACCTACTGTTTTATCTTTCATTGCACATTTGCAGTGCTCCATTTTTCTGTTGCCATACTAGGCTGCTAATGAAGATGGCCAAATGGATCATGTCAAATTGTATCCCCATTTATATAAAAATGCAATATGTCACCACATAAGAAAAACAATTCTCATGCCAACTTATCATCACTGTTACTATCATCTGCATGAGCTTCAGCAAGTGTCTTTATCAAAAAGGTTTGAAATGGTTCTTTTGGCCTCATCTGGAGAACTATATTCTCTCAGAAGCATATTTCTGTCCCTTCCAAACTGATGACAGATTTTTAACTACTGGCAGCAATAAACCAAATTTCTTTCCAGCACATGATTTCCACTGAAAAAGCCTTCAAGCATGTAGCTTCCCTAATGTTTGACAGTCTTTCCTGCATTGTGATGCAGAGTGAAATGTACTGTATCATCATATATACACACCTGAGAGGATGGCTTTGAGCTGCAGGGTCGGGGGTCAAGCACAGTTTGGCAGTGGCAGCAGGGACTTTGGTTTGCATTGGGAGACCTGAGGGAGGATTTAGGCTCAGACTTGAGTGGTTTTCCTGTCCTGAGCTCAGAGCTGCTCCTCAGGTCAGCTACAGGGATCCCAGCTCCAGGAGAAACAAGCTGCAGCAACATCTGCTGTGTGCACTAAACATGAGATGGAGGGAGAATGGTGCCCTGAGCCCCACTGCTAAATCCTGTAGCATATTAGGAGGCTATGGAAGAGACAGCAGCTGATGCAATTAGTTGGTATTATTAATTTAATAACCTGTCCTCCATTCCAGGCTACCCCACCAGTACTACTGTGTTCTTTGTAATGCACATCTTTAAAAATCCATTTGTCTCATTACGGTGTCCCCCCAGTGAACAGAGCAATAATGCTAAAAGGGTTTGGGTATTGGTACTTATCTTAAACTACTACAAGTTTTGCTGAATGAATGGGGAGAGATTTGGATGTGACTTTGGAAATTAGCTTTAATAAATTGTCAGTCCCTCATTTCAACGAAATGTTTGCCAGAGATGAATATTTGCTATCATCAGTACTTGCACCACATCTCAAGGGCAGAACTAACACATACTTCTAACTCAAACTGACATAAATTGCAGGAAGAATCCTTTCAAAAATAAAGGGCTGAAGGCCATGCCATAAAATGCCTCTCCTACTTCCTGCTCTCTGTTTTTCATCTTCCTGGCAAGGTGAGCTCTCTGACAGAAACTCCTGTGAACGCAGCCAGGAATGCAAAAGAGAAAGGTAAAGTGGGAGTCACTGTGACATTCCTGTTCCCAGCTGGTGCTGTTACACTGGGTGGGTGCCCAGCCACCCACTAGATTTGAAAATAACACAGAGCCCAGGATTCTTGGACCTTTTCTTAGTACAAGAATTGAATAGCCAACGTTCTGAAACCTTAGCTCAGAGAAAGTTACTGAATTATGCCATATGCCTGGCATTTCTCTGGTGCGTGAGAGCTCAGGCTCAGTCAGGAGTCAGGGAGCTACAGAGTGAGCCAGGATCCGGGCACACATCTCTGGCTGTGCAGGAAACAACGGGGTGCTCATCACTCGTGAGGCTGCACAAAGCACAGCCCCTAGACAGCTCACATGCCTTTTACTTTATCCACTGATCATTTGCACGTGGATGTTACAGCCCAGATAATTTGCTTTTAACCATTATAAGGGTTGGCTCCTGAAGGGTATTGGTTTTGGAGACCCTTAAATATTCCCAGTATCCATCATCTGAGGTAATACTTCCCTCTTTCTCCCTGCTTATTATTCCAGTAATTTTAACCCTGACAGACAATGTTCCAGCACAGCTGACTCCAGTTTAACACTTCACACTCTCAGTTTTCTTCACACTGACTAGACCTGACAAAAAAAATATATATATGGACCAGCTGCATTTATTTTTCCATGTGCTACAATGCCCAGAACAACTTTTGTTCACTGAAGATCTTGGCTACGTCCTTGCAGCCCAATTGTGGAAGCTTTGTCTCCCCTGGTTGTCAGGTGAAGTCTCCCCAGGACAGGGCTCCCAGCACGTGTACAGCCCCTAGAGCAATTATTCAGCTCATGTATAACAGCAGAAAAATATGTGGATAAGCTGAACAATGCCTCTTCTTCACAGGAATGTCAAAAAATATTCAAATACTCAAACATTTGTGTGTTATTTGACCAATACTTTCACTTCTTTATACCAGGAGTGAAACGCTGGGCTGGAGGAAAGCACCAGCAGCTCTGTGGTGGTGTGGCTGTAGCAGCACCAAGCCCAGGAATGTAAGCCCTGGCTTTGCCAAGGAAATGTCACTGCTGAGGTCCAAGGCCACTCATCCCTCATGTGGGGATGGGCTCTCCTCAGGCACGGCCTCCCAGGGCTCAGCCTCCTTGCCGGACGAGCATCTGAGCAGCTCTTGGCTTGCCAGGTTTGCATTTAGCCCTCTGTGATCTCAGCCTGTGCTGTTCTCAAACTTCACATTCCCACCATGAACTGCTATGTTTGTGAGCTTTTCTGTTCGGCAAGTATCAGAGACTGATTTTATTTTTGTCATTGCCACAAGTTCCAGGCTGCACAAGCATCTGCAGGGGTATTTTCTCTCAGGGGACTCTCCTCTTTCCATTTTGGAGAGGATCTCTGTCTGTCACCCTTTGTGGAGAGGCAGCACAAACTCTGGATCATTTCTAAGCACACTTAATGCCTCACAAGGTGTGCTGACCTTGAATTAGGCTTTTACACAAATGCAAACCCACCAAAGGTGTCATTCAGGCAGCTATAGTGGACCAGAAGTGACAGAAGAAGTAACATCTCGTCTTATTTTACATAAAAATATGATCCACACAAATATTTATTTCTTGAATCAGCTGTAAAATGTACAGTCCTTGTTTGTGCTTTGCATTATGCACCAACAATTTCTTTTCATTACTGACAGGGTATTTACTTTTGCAGGAAAAGCACTTGATACAAAAGGAAATAGGCAAATGGCTTCTGATGCTGGATTATTGTTTGTGAAGCTCCGAAACACAAAGCAACATGAAGGAACTGTTTTAATTTGCAAAGAATTCCTTGAGTGATTACTTTGTTTTGCTGCAGTTTAGATCTGCCAGCTTGGAAATGGCTATTTAAAGGTTTGTGAGGGTTGTCAGCACCATTTAAGAACTGCATAGCTTTACATTAGTGGTAGGTGCTTTCACAGTCAGCTTCTATCTTGACTGTTTAAATCTCCTACTTTTACTAGGCAACACTGATACCTTGGGATAGATTTTCCACTTGGCTGAGGCTTGAAATCCTTTCCTGGTGGCGTAAGTTGCCTGGTAAAATGTGTGCCTATTAAATAAATTGCACCCACAGTTCAATGAATGGTGCAAAAATGTATATCCCGCAAGGTTTTAATAATTAAAAACCCCTTTAAATACCAAGCCAGCTTATTGCTTTGGAAATTCATTCACTTTCCCTCATGGATCACGTTTTGACAAAATGGACTTTTTCATGCGTAATTTTAATTTTATTTTGCCAAAGTCACATTTTCAGCTGAAAAGGTTTAAAGGGAAAAGGTTCAAGCCAGCTCCAGCCAGAACACTGCAATCTCAGTGATGGGGCCATCAGTCTGTTAGCATCACCTTCAAGGACTGAATTGATTTGTGCTGTTAAGGAGGGCTGAATCCAACACTCCAAACAACACAAGTCAGCGTGATTAATACCTGGGCAGAAAGGACATTTCTCCGAAAGGCAAGAGGCCACGCCTTCGTTGGGTGGTCCCAGGGAGTTCTGGTGGGTTGTTTATAAAAGAGTTTATAAAACAGTCCCTATGAATATTCCTGCTTCATCTGGGTTTAGTGGATGATGAGACACCTCAGAATTATTTCCATGTCACTTCACCTTATGAATGGAAGGACACCATTTGAATACTCCCAGATCATCTGAGGGTGTCTGAAGATGCCCAAAATGCAGATTTCTCAAGGTCCACCTGCAGGGTTCTTTAAAGCTATAAATTCTTGGACACTGTCACCTCAGGCTTTTTTGCTGCCTGTCATTAATGCTTCTCCTGCCTTCTTCAAACACTTAAACCATCCCTTTTTTTGTTTTATATAATAATTTCCCAAGAGGAGATAGCTCACATGAACTCACCATTTACATTAAATTTTTTTTTTTCCATATTACCTGATAATTTTTTTAGACTTCAGCAGAAGGAACAGAACCCAAAACCCACATGGAAGCAGGTGGGCAGCTTAGCTTCCTGGGGTATTCTGAGATACCAGCTATTTCCCAAATAGACATAAAAAACTCTTTTTGATCCTCAGAGTTTTTTGATTTAATTATTGTGTCATCAATCCCCCAATTCATAAACAAGAGCATCTTGTTATTTGTCTGTTTGTTTTCTAATGAAGTCACAGTCGCTCTTTTTTCGTAAATAATGCTGTGGAACCATGTAGTGGGGTGAGAGAATGCGTACATAACACCATACTTAGCTAGAATACAATAAATTGAATACCTTTATGCAAAAAAACACTGACTTTCTCTTCAACTCTGAGCTCCAGTCCAGAGGATTTGTCAGATGAGGTCTCGTTTTGACCAAATTGAGTTACAGGGGGCAATGCTTTGTGACGTGGCTGTGCATCCTGAGTGTGTGAGGCTGAGGTTTGACAGTGCTGATGGCCCTGGACTGAATTTGGGTGCAGATACAAGCTCAACACAGTGAAAGGTTTCCAGGCAGAATTATGCTTGGAAGATCTGTACCATTTTTTACTGAAGCTGCTCTAACCATAATGCCTTGTCCAAAGCAAAAGTCAAAATATTTTACTCCCCTGGTTGGTAAAAGTGGAGTGTTCTAAACAAAAGGAGACAGAGAACTAAAATAACAATAATAACTGATCAATGAGCAGCAATAGTCTAAAAGGCTTGACACTGATCACTACTGAGGGGTACAGTGAGTCAGGAATTTCTGATTGCCCAGCAATGCCCAGCATTGATCTGGTCATAATAACAAAACACCAGAAATGCCAAAATGAATCCAGGCCAGGGTGGCTTTGAAACAGAAGAGACCAGGCATTTTCTCTGCTTCCTGGCAGCAGATTATTGCAGTGCCTTCCACTGTCCCTGTGGGACACAGGACTTGCCTCTGCAGGGGACGCAGCAGCAGAACGAGGGACACGGGGCATGGCAGGGCCTCCCTGTCCCTGCAGAGGGATCTGTTTTGGGCCTGCTGCACCTCCAGCCTCACAGAAAGGGTGATCCCCTACAGTTCCTGGGGCACACCTGTGGAAGGAAAGGAAATGGACAGACCATGGCCATGAACTCACATTGACGCTATAAACCCCCCTGGATTTCGTTCAATTACAGGTCCAGGTGTGTAGCACTTTCCCTTATCAGTCTTTCCTTCAAACCATTACAAGGAGTCCATATATTTCTTTCCCCACAAATGGAGATTCTACACAAATGTGGGCCCACAGCAGGAACCCATACAGGATGGTATAAAGGAACCTTTTATCAAACTTAAAAGGATTAATGCATTTCTTTCAGCAAAAGCTCTGCATGTCTCCCAACTCAAGCAGTTTATAAAAGGAGAAGGATTTTTGTTTAAAATGCAGGTAAAGCCCAATTATCCAATGTGAAATCTCAAGCTGTTTGTTTGGGATCAAAATTGAATGTGAGGGAAGCAGCTCCCTCAGTACCATGTCCTAGAATGTCGGTGCATGGATTTTGTGGATGAGGAAACCACTAGAAAAAGAGAAAGATTTTGGTGTTTAACATTTCAAGCCAGCCCTGTTTGCAGCCTTTGGGCCAGGGTAGGTGAGGTGCAACAAAGCACCACGTCCAGCAGAGCCTGTCATGCTTCCAATTTTCATAATGAAGGATGTGAACAGCCCTTTTCAGAAAATCTTCTACCAGCCGTTTGTCCTGGGCTTTTCAGAGCAAGAATATGAAAATTAGTATTGATTTCTTGTCCTTGCTACAGGACCACAGCCCACGGAAGCGCTGGGTGTGACCCTGGTGGCACTGCAGAGCCATGCGGGACACGCAGCTCTGTCACACCCTGCCGTGATGGCTTCAGGAGCTTCTTCCCCAGCTGCCCTCTCTGCCCCGTGTGCAGTTCCCCACTCCCACAGCAGAAGGAACAGCTCAGCCTTCAGCCACTGCAGTTCAGAGCCTGATGCTTTAGCACAAACCTCCCTTTTTGGCTGTGCAGATGAAATGCTCTGGCTCAGGAGCCTTGGTGGTGGTTCAGTGTCAGTGTTTGCTTCCCCTCTCAGTGCTGAAGGTGCTCCCAATGGCAGAGGCAGACACACTTTTCCCTCAGAAAAGCAGCTCCCAGGCCATGGTGCTTGCTCAAACAGCCACTGAAGGTAATATTCTGAATAACACATCGCTACCTTTTAACTTGACTCCTAATAAAATTGAGGATTATATCACAATTACATTAGAGAATTACATGCATAAAGAGCTGTAACCAGAGAGTTAAAATCTTGCATTGACATTGAATCTAAAATTAAAAACAAACAAGACAAATTGCAGCCTGAATGGACTCCTACATAATTTGGAATTTCGATGCATTACTTTGCTGTTAATCAAAGTCCCCTTTCTTTTAACCTCGAGTGTTTGAACGTCTCTCCTGTCTGAATGTCAGTGCAAGGCAGCGCTGAAGGTCGCGCGCGCCCGGCCCTTCGCCGCGTGTCCTTTATCAGCGGGTGCCACTTGTTCTCTCCAGGCACAGGGAGCACTCAGCACAGCTCACTTTCTTGAAACCACAAGGTTTGCTTTGAGGACATTTCAGTGAAGCCTGGAGGGGGTTGACAGCTCCGTGAGCTCACCCTGGGGACGTGGGAGCTGTGAAATGCCACTGTGGGTACCTGGGCTGGGTAAGTGTGACACGTGTAAGGCAGGACCCCACTTTGGGGTTGCAATAAAGGATATTGGCCCTCAAGAGGCATTTTGTTGATAAGGGGATAGACAATAATGTCAATATCTGAAATTAAATGTCAAATTGGCCCAGCAGGTTCTGTTGCCAGCATTCCCGGGGCCCAGTATTGCAGTTCCACTGGTGTCTCTGAGGTGGACGGTGCTCAGCAGGAGGGAATATCAGCTTTCCTCTGGATCCCAGCCACGGGGCTGCTCCCAAGGAAGAGACCAAGAGATGGCTCAGCTGTCCTGCCCTGGCCTTGCCATGGCATGTGAGAATAACCGAGGTGCTGCCAGAACCAGGTGTTAAACTGCTGGAGTTATTTCACACACTTCACCAGTAGCTGTGTCTGGTTTTCAGGCAAGGAAAGCAACCCTCCTGCCAGGAAATTGGAAAGGTACAGGAAAAAGTGCATGACACTGGGTTGCACCATCATAGGAGGAAAACTGGGGTTAATATATGAGGACGAAAAATAGAAATAGTTTGTGCATATTCTGATTCAAACATATTTCAACCTGCTCTCTTCAGTCCCCCAAGCAGCTTGTTACTCAGTCAGTGACCCTCTTGTTCTATTACCTCTGCAGATATTGTTTGAGTATCACGTCAGTTATTGTGATTATTCACTAACCTCAAACCTTCTACAGCCTTGTGTGTCCCACCGTGTGCTTTTCCTCTCAGTGTTCAGTCAGAAAATCTCATCACTCACCAGTGAAATGTTTTATGCCCTGGCAGATTCCTGATTCCAGAGAGGAAGAACAGGGAGGACAATCTACAGGAAAGATCTCACTCAGATCCTGTGTGACCTTACTTTGCCTTGACCTCTTGGTGCAGGAAATCCACACGCAACTTTTTTTTTCCTTTTAATTATTATTTAATTATTTAATTACTTAATTTATTTAATTACTATTTTTTTAACATTTACAATGCTGTACAATACAACACGTATATGTAAAAAGTGACTGTTCCTACAGTAAAGTATCTCCTGAGCTTTTAATGGTGTCCCTTAGACATCCCTGTTTTAAATGTGCTTAGGACTGCATGAAACATGGCAGGGGAATATGGGGAGCTCAGGTGATAGGAGCTCCCACCGAGTGCTGACTATGGCACATCAAAGCAGCTTGAAGACTTTGGGTATTTGTCTGAGAGGCACTCAGAGCCTGGTATTACTGTGCCCAAACCCAGTTTTGGGTTTTCTCCTAGGAATTCAGAAGTGGTTAAAGAGAGTGAGTCACTCCCTAGCTCCCTGGGCCTTTTAAAAATCCTGCATTTCATAAGTAACTACACCATAAAACCAATTTAAAAATCCTGCCAGGCAGTCCAGCAGAATGAAGCAGAACTGGGAAGTATTTCCTTGTCAGTGCTTTATATATTTGTCTTAAAACTCTTTCCAGCTCTGTAGTGAACATGACTGATCTTTCAGTTTCGTTGTCATTTTGCCATCTGTCATGAGCATAAAAGGGAAAAGAAGATACCAAAAACTATGAACAAAATTAATTGTGGCACCTAGCTTTGCTCGGTGTGCAAACCACACGAACAGAACAAGCTCACTCAGGTCTGACACCCTCATCTGCAGTCAGGGCTTTCATGCACTGAGATGCCATTATAATTACAGCAACCTCCTTGGTTCTGCACAGTCTGCATTCAGGGCCTCCTGGAAGGAGCATTTAGTCAATTAACTATTTTATTAACCAATTGATTTTTCCTGTTAGTCCTTAACCTCTTTGTACCTGTTAGGAATGGTTATGAAAGCCGAATAAATTGGTTTCTTTCACCTCTAAAAAGCAACAATAAATAATAAAACAGGTTGAACAGGGTTTCAGTGGGGAACCCAAATACGAATGAAAACACCTGCCGTGCATCATACTATATAAAATACTAACTGCTAGGAGCAGCAGAGAATTTCAATAAATCACATTGTCACACTGACCTTTATTGATATACTGTTTCTCAACTTAAAGGATTGGTCCTGGTGCTTTAGGAGATCTTTTGTTGTGAAGGACCTGCAGATTCATCACATAACAAAAAGATTACTTGCCCACCATGGGGCTGCCTAAGTCTATATTCTGGCAGAATCAAACTCCCCCAAATATTTTAGGGACAGTTCATGTTTAGAGATTTATTTAGCATCACACGAGAACAAACATGCATTCCTGAAATAAGTACAAAATTTGATTTATATTATCACTTAGTATAAAGTAGAGGAAAAAAAAGGGAGAATAAAGAAAAGCAAAGCTCTTTCATTGCTGCTAGATAATAAACAGCTTGATTTTATGGAATGTTACACCACCTTGGAACTCTGCAATGACAGTCCAGTGTTGGAAAATTAAATTCACCACACTGGCTGAAACCCAGCAGAGTTATTGGTTCCTCTGTACCAATGGCTGGAATGAAAGACTAAGAGGGTGTGCAAAGAACACATTTTTAAGTGACAGAAAAAACCTCCCAGTAAAAAAACATATGTGCTCCTCTAAAGAACATTCCCTGCTCCAACAAATCCAACAGAAACAGCCTGATTCAGATCCAGAACATAACAACTGAACTTGCACTGCCTGTCTAAAGAAAAGTCCAAATTATAGTCTAGAGATTCTTCCAATACAGAGTCAAGAGTTGTAGAATATTCTTAGTTATAGATACAAGATTTTGTGCAAATTATGAAACCTAGTGTTCTTTTTGAGGTTCCCTCTGCCTTAACAGATGCGGATATCCTGGGGACATTTGTTCCTGCTGCTTTTAAGGCTGACTCATGCTGGTTTGAATAAAATTCAGGCTCTAGTGTAGTTGTCCAATGGGGTGAGAAGTTGTATTTTTTTGTAGAACATGAAAAACAACAACAACAACAACAACAACAAAAGATTTGTGTGTCTTTTACCGAGGAAGCAGCTTCAGGATAGTTCATTAGCTGAAAGCTGAAGAGGAATACATTTAAAGAATGGCCCACTGGTGCTGTGTAATTCAGTCACTGAGCAGAGATCTGTGCAGAGAGGTGAGGAAACTGCCCCCTGGATGGGTCCCTGTGCTCTGGCTCCTTTCCTTCCCTGGCTCCTGGTGCTCTGGCACAGAATGGGGGGGCACTGACTGCTGCTCCTGCCTCAGGTGCCAGCAGAACATCCCCACTCCCTGCTGTAACACCTCTCTCTGCAAATAAATCCATGGGTGGCTCTTCAAGTGGTTACCCAACTTTGAGGAGCCCCTTGAATGATGCTTTTTCTCCCCCTCTTCCTTTAAAGGGAAGTTTTGTTAAATTCCTTGGAGCAGTGTCCATGGCTGGGTGACCTTCAGGGGATGTCTGGCTGCATTTTCTGTCCTGTTTTCCCCAACACCTCAGAGCCCTCACAGCCTCTGTCCTGCAGGCTCTTGGCACAAACGAGTGCTCCCACTGCCCCTTCTTCGCTCACTTTGGGTGTTCCAGGAGCCCAGCCTTCCACCTTTCCCCTCTTTGCTTTTCTCCACCTGTTTCTCTGGGAAAAACTCCACCACTTGCTGCTTTTCTTGCATCTCTCCACCTGAGCCTCCCTGTTCCTGTTCTTCATCCCATCAAACTGCCAAGGCACCTCATCCACTGCACGACTGCTCGCCACAACCGCCCTCTTTCCTAAGCCCAATCTCCTCCTCACCAACCATAAACTTCACAAGGGGCTCTGGATGACGGGGGCAGAGACAACAAATGTTGCATTTAAACACAGAATTGAAATGCCACCACCATATGGCCCAACCAGATCCAAACGAAGCGAGATGTGCCAGGGCAGTGCCTTTGCTCTCCCAGAATGTGCCACCAGTGATGCAGACAGGCTATTCCTGTGCTGGCACTGCTCCTGCTGGGTGGGAACACACAGAGGAGCTGAAGGCAGTGGATTTGCTGACACTTTTGGATATACCTGTCATGCACCCTGCCTGCTTGGCCCCCGGATGCTGCAGGAGGAACAGGGCATAATAAACTTGATTGATTTGTGTTTGTCACTCATCCAAGTGGCTTTCACTTTGGTGTCCCTCAATCTTGCTTTTTCATTTTTGTTTGGAGCCACTGAAATCTCACCTTCCAGAGAATCCAAGCTGTTGGACTTGTCATCTGGTTCAAAATGTCTGCACAGCATGAACAAAATTTACTGTCCTCTGTGCAACCTGTTTTGGTGGTTCTAATAGAAAACACAGCAATCCCTCTTTTATGCTCTGCTAGGAAACAATCTGCTTTTTTTTTTTTTTTGTCAGGAGGGGAAAAGTTTTTGATAGAATTTTTGCTAGCTTTATATAAACCAGAAAATCCTCAAAATCCAGCATGCAACCCACAGTACTCACAGGGAATTTAAATCTTTGAATGTCTTGTCTGTAGTTTCTCCTTAGATTTAAAATCTTGGTTGAAGCAAAACTTCAGTCTTTTAAATTGCCAAGGCTAAAATGTGGCAGAGCAATTACATGACTGGTGGAGCACTGTGTTCAGTTAATGTCATCAGCACTAATTTGTTTTTGTCTTTTCTCACCCTAAAATTCATTGCCATTGAAATGTATCACTAGCTTATCATCTCGTGTCCCTTAATCTGCAAAACAATCTCATTCCTTAACAAAATTTTTCAAATGTGACATGTTTTTCAGAAACTTTAAGGTCCCTAAGTTTTAAAGAAGGATAAGATTTCTTCTTACCCTCTTCGTTTTTTATTGTTTGGGTTTTGGGGGTTTTTTTGTTCAATTTTCTGTCTATAAACTCTGTTTCTTGCTGCTGCCAGCCAGCAAGGCCCCACTGGGAGACCCAAGGTCACTGGTAGCTGAAGACAGACACTGCACAAGTAGTTAGGATGAAAGAATATCCCACTGGGTTTTGGACTTGCAGTTTCTTGGCTCTTGTGACTTGAAATAAATGTCTCCTCGCAGTCTGGAGCCAGCAGCCATATTCCCTCCCTCGTGCAGCCAGGCTAGCCCAGGTGAGGAGGATGAAAGCCTCTCATTTGCTTTATCTACAATGATGCATTGACTTCCCTCTGCCAGGGACAGGCGGAATAATTTTACTGGCTTCTACAGAGCCTGGAATTTCACACAAACATTGCAGGAAATTTCACCTCGACGGTTTGTTGTAGAGATTTAGGGATATGCAAAGTGTGATTCAGAATGGGGTTCACTTTTTAAAATGCTTCAAGAAGGATTTGGCATCCTTCTGGGATTTCCCACCTCGTAATTACAGAGGAGAGAGACTGGAGTGAAGACACCTTGTGTTGGAGCCTTTAGACTAAAGTCTGGGTTACCTTTCAGGTTTTAATTCTGATTTCCCTTGTGATCTTCTGCATGTTGATTAAACCTTCCAGTCCCTATCCTTGCAAACGGGATTTAAACACGTCTTTGCTTTATTTTGATGTTACAAAACCTCTCTGATGAGTGGCTACTCTGCTAGCTTATAAAAATCAGAACAACATTACAAACTTATCAGCAAAAAGAAACATCCTGAATGTTTGCCACATGGGACGCTTGCAACCATCTGGGAACAGACCACAAAACTTTACTTTTTCAGAACAATTTTCTGAACTGCCTAGTCAGCTAAGTCTCCTATGGTTGGAAAGAAAAGAAAAACTCTTCATAAAAACTGTCACAAAAATAGAATACACCATGCTTTTAGCTAAAAGCCATCTCTGACCTCCTACACTGCCCATCTGTGAACCAAGCTCGGCTTATGCACTTTAAAGATATGGAAAAAGAAAGGAAGAGGGACTGCAGATAACCTGCTTAATTCTCTCACTTACAAAATGAAAATGTCCTCTGCACCTTGCTTTAACCTTCTATCTTTAACAGGCATTCAACAGGGAATACACTCGATTCAGTTTGACTTTAGCTATTATTAATGGTATCTTGGATAAAATCATTCACCAAGCAACCAAAGAATAACTGGATTTTGGCTCTCCAAAGTAATAAAGCAGAAAGCCATCACGGAGATCTGCTGCTGAAGCAGGAATGGACAGAATGTCTGATGTTCCCCTGAGCTGACAGGGCTCGAGCAGGGATGCAATCCTGTGTGATGGATCCAGCTGCATGGGAGATATCACAAGGCACAGCCATCGAGTGCAATATCAATATGAAGCTTTTTCCATGGCATGAGCGGGGGTGCTCAGAAGCCAGCTGTCAAAGCAGAAAACTGCACAAGGCTTCTCAACACGAATACTTAATATTTAGGAATCAACAGTCTCACAAGAAATTCATTTCTGTTCACTCACTGGATCTGAAAGAAGGAATAAGTCAAAAATCTCTCTGTCCTTTGGGTCCTGATGAAAAGTGTGCTTTCTTAACAAAAACCGCAAAACTCTATCTGCTTCAAACAGAAATCTCAGATTGTCTGAAACATCAAGGCAGCAGTCAAAATGAGATCCCTGGGAGAGACAATGCACGAGGTCAGAATGCTGCAGCCTCACAATTTCCACAGTGGAAATAAACAGCGCACCAGGCTGTGTACTACACCAGAAAGGGAGAATTGAGGGCTGGGTTAGTCCCTGGCCTTCAGAATCATTCACAATTCACCTGGAGTTGCTTGCATATAAATGGGGAGAGGATAGAGACACGTGCCTTGAGGGCCTGAATGAAATGAGAAAGGCAGGTATTAGCCTCTTACTGGATCACCAAGTGCATCTGCTTTTAAACCGTGCAGAGACACCTCTGGCCTCTAAAATCATGCTGCATTTTTTCCCACTAGCTTCCTAAAGATCTCAGAGGAGTCCTGGCTTTTCTCGTTTTTGTTTTTCCTTGAAAGAACAAAGGACTGAAACAGTAAATTCAGGCTTTAGTGAATTTGTTACTGATTTTGTTTTACTTACAGGGTTTCTCTCTCTTCTTGGCAGTTGCTGTCCTTCCCTTGCTCCCACCTCCCTAACTAGACAAACCTGCAGACACGCAGACCTTTGATCTTCCCTCTGTTCCAAGCAGCAGCAACACACTCCTCACTGTTGAGATCATTATAGGAAGATCACTGGGAAGAACAGGAGATTAAAATAACCTATTGCAATGTAAACATTTTCTTTGCTGTTACAAACTCTGCTCTGCCTGAAGGCTGGGAATGCCCGGGAGAAACGCAGCCCCATGAGAGCAGCAGCAAAAAACAAACTGTCCCCTCTCTGGAGAGCAACTCCTTCTGTCAAGTGTTCTCTTGGCTGAAGGGCGTGGCTGTCGTGATAAATCAGCTCACTGAGACCGACAGCCGATGGTCTGAGGAGCTGCTGTGGCCTCAGGGCACAGACCGGGGGTCAGGCTGGGCTGGAGGTGCTGCTGTGCTCCTGGGAGCATCCCTCTGGAGAGGGGCACAGCTGCTGGTGCTGCTCCTGGCCTGTGCCAGATCCACGCTGAGGGATGTCCCTCGGGGGGCTGTGGGACAGTAGGAGGGCAGGCTGCACACCCCTCTGAATGTGGGTTATCCAAACAGACCCACAAACAGGTACAGCCAAGGGAATTCATCTGCTGCTGCAAGAGTGCCAGCTTGTCCACAGGAGGGCCCTGGTAGGACTCAGTGATTTCAGATTTAGGATACAACACTGAGGGGTGCTGGTCAGTGCCTCTGAGTACTCGTTAAAGCGACCCTCACAGTGACAAACCTGGGTTCTAGGAAGGATTTTGGTATAAACTACAGATACACTGATCAGAGTTAAGTGGAACATGGGGCCTTGTAAAGCTGAGTCACAGAAATGGCAACTGATGGCTCGTCTAAGGTGCCAACAGTGCTAATGTTGGATCCCTGGAAATCTTACTTCACACACAGAAACTGCATTCCATAAATTCATAAAGGAGAAGAGGCTGGCAGGGACCTCCAGCAACATCACAGTGCAGACCTCCCTGCTCAGAGCAGCATCACCTAAGGCAGGTTGTTCAGGGCTGTGGCCAGTCCCAGTGTGAGGAACTCCAGGGATGGAGATTCCACAGCCTCCCTGGCACCCTGCTCCAGTGTTCAATAACAATTTAATCATGGCCTACAAAGTTCAGAACAACTACCCTCCTCACTTCATTTGCTGTCCTTACCTTTGATTTCATGTTCTGCCCGATCAATATAAACCTCATTTTGGTCCTTCGCATTCATCTTCTGTTCCTGGAAGTCAAGGAACTGTTTTCCTGTGATTTCCCTTTGTTTGTGAGAGAACGCCCTTTGGCAGACACTGGTTGGGCCAATGCATAGAGGCAACAGGGTGTAACCATCACCTTTAAACACAAATGTCTGAGGAATATGCTCTGAATAAAGTACTGGGAGTCTCCGGTGAATTAATTTCAGTTTAAAATACACAAATACACATACATGCAGGTAAAGGAGGATATGTGGGGAATAGAAAGAATAAGATGAGAAAAATGCTGAATACACACATTAATCATACATGTATTAAACCTCACTTGCAAAAGTAGTCCCTAGAAGCCCAGTGGATTATTGCGATTTGTAAAGTCGCGCTTCAAACCAAGTATTTCCAAGACTGAATTCGTAACTTTGCCATTATAAAGTTAGACCGTCACTCCAAGTTATTTCATGCTTTATTGTGAGGAAAGTTTTTCTTTCTTTCTTGCTAGCCACAATGGCCAAAAGTGTAAAGAATTGTTCTGTCCCTCTAAGCCAGCCTTTATTCACATCTGGCTTTTATTATTCCTTTCCAAGTTTGTTAAACTGTTGTAAACCTTTTGAAAAATGCATACAAATTCACTGCAGACAATTACATCTGACAAATCAAAAAAACATCTTTGTCGTCTCTGGACTCGGCTGTATCGCTCTGTATGTGTCTGTCCAAATTCTTCTAATGAGATTTTGGGGCTGTGGGTATTCTGTGACCAGTGATTCAGTTCACTTCAATAGCCATCAGATGGCTGTGAGTATCCTCTGTTCTGTGCTGAACCTGGCTAAAATTTGAAATGATGAATAAGGGCTATAAATCCCTGCACTTTCCTTGAACATTATATTCATTAAAAAGAAAAAAAAATCAGTTGAGCAATGATGTATGTTGCCAATGTACCCAATCTATCAGGCATTTGACTCTGCTCTCGACTGTAAAGATAGACTGAGATCAATTTTCTTCCTGTCAGCAGCTCAAGTAGATGATTCTCATGCCTTCAGTTCCATTCAGAGAACTCCACACTGGGTTTGTTAATTCTGATAAAATCTGCTCTAATTTTGTGCATTCTGATATGCTTAATCTTTGTGAAATATCCCTGAAGGATTGCAGAGAGCCACAATTTGACTGAGATCAAAGCTCGGGCAGACATCCAAGTTCAGTCTGATTTGAAGTGACAAAGTGTAGACCCTAAGACTTGATGTGACTACAGCCCTTTAGGATGCTGCACGGGCTTCAGATACAAATCCTCTCCGTGCTTTGATCACCCAGGAAACTGTTGCATGAAAATAAATAAACTGCATCAGAGAAAAGTCATATCAAACTTACATTTTGTGAAATTATAAACAATAGTACTTTTCTGCCAGAGGCCATCACAGGAAGCTACTCTCTGGTACCAGCTATGTGAGCACTGACCATGGGCACAAATATCACTTTGTGAGTTGTCCTGTAGCTCTTTGGTAAAGTCCTGGACACCCCAAAATACGTCAGCAAGAAAAAACATAATCAATTAATCTGTCTGCCTCCTCTGGAGGACTAACAATCCCAAACTACTGGAACTACGACCACTGTCTCTTATTTGACTGAGGAATACTTGTTTGCTCCTGCTAGGGCTCTGACCTTGTGTAAACTGTTCCAGGGCACAAATCAAGCCCCTGAGAGCATGGATGTGTTCTTGCAGGCAGTCCTGATCATCTTAGGCTGCACAATTAAATAGGTCAACCTCAGCAGCTTGATAAAAGACTTCAAAAAGATTGTGTCATTATGGCTTTGATGTTTTGCAGACCTGAACTGCATTTGTAAGTGAGTGCACTGGAAGCATTAGCTGAGGAGTGCCTATAATAGCAAGTAGGAAAAACAGTAAGAGAGTCCATAATAATACCCCCTTGCCTTCAAATGGAAATGCTTTCTCATTTAGATAGGAAATTGCACTCATAAACCTTAGCTAAGTATGACCTTATTCTTCTTAGTGTCTACCACTGTGGATAACTATTATATAGAGAAGGAGTTTAGATCTGCAGCTCTTTAGAGCCAGAAGTGATGCTTATTATTGTATCCATTGCTCATAAACCAGCATATAGATTTTGTGCTGTAAAAAAAGCTAAGTCAGTGCTCTTTGGGTGGCAAAAACATATATTAGAAGAGAAATAATCTTTTACATGCTGACATTTAATGTAATAATTCTATCATAATCAGAGAAAACATGCAGACACCTCATGGAACCAGTTTAAGTTAAGGTTAAGTTAAGAATCTTAGTGAAGATTTAGATATGAAAGCTGGTGAGGGATGTTTTACAAGGAGATGGAGGGCCAGGAGCCAGGGAATGGCTGCCAGTGCCAGAGGGCAGGGCCGGGTGGGATATTGAGCAGGAATTGTTCCCTGGGAGGGTGGGCAGGCCCTGGCACAGGGTGCCCAGAGAAGCTGGGGCTGCCCCTGGATCCCTGGCAGTGCCCAAGGCCAGGCTGGACATTGGGGCTGGGAGCAGCCTGGGACAGTGGGAGGTGTCCCTGCCATGGCAGGGGATTGAAAACATGGTCTTTAGGGTCCCATCCAACTCCAACCACTCTGTGAATCTACGATTCTGTGATTGAAGTATTTCTGTAAGGGGCCCTTGGTTCCTGCAATTTACCATTTCAGCAGACTATGCAAATAATTTACTGTCTCTCATTTCACTGTGATTGGCAATTAAAGTGATATAGGACATTTTCAGGGGGGAAATTATGTTATGGAAAGATGTATCACTCCTACAGTCATGAGCAGTCACAAATCAGTCTTTGGTATTCCCTTTGTAAGTTAAACAGCTAATCACCCACCATCTTCCTCAAAAGACATTTGAGACTTGATTTCTGGTTCCAAAATGAAACTGAAGTAAGAAATATAAATTCCTTTAGCCAATGCTCACAGAATCTTTGCAGCCCAGCACCTTTCAGCCCTTTGCAGGGCACGGGTACACTTTTAACACCCTGGGACCATTTGGAGCTGGGTCGGGTCTCTCCCCCACTCCACCTCATACCAGATTTCCTTATCTGCATGCAGGACAAGGAGTTGGCTTTAATTTTGTAAGTTTAACAAAAGCAGATAGGAAAGCTTGGAACAGCCATCAGAAATATGAAGAAAAGTGACCCACTCCCTTTACGTTGTCCACCTGTCCTGTTTCCGTGGCTTGCCAAGGTAAAATTGTTGCTTGAGATTGCCTTGAAATGCTTTAGCTCTTTGGTACTTACACACGGCTGGGCAAAGGTAGGTTAAGTTCAGTGACTGATAGACTCACCCTGGTAATTCATCCTGACTCCTTCCATTTGGGAGTATTCCTTTCCTGGAGTCCAGCTCATCATGCAGCAAAAACTAAACAACTTTTTTTTGCTTAGCCATAAACCAGATCCCAGTTCTGCAGTGCAATGGGCCTGCGGGGATGTTTCCACCCTAAAAGCAATACGAGCATCTGCAGAATTCTAAATTAGAAACGATTAGCCACTAGGGGAGGCTTAGAGTCCTGCTGCAGTGACACAAGCTTGCTGTGTAACACTCACATGCTTATTTATCTAATTATAGATAACCCCCTCTACTAGGACATGGCATTTCACCATGCAAGTATGGGATTTCTGTCCCAATGTATTACATACACACATCTCCTAAGCAGCTGTCCCCTTGTTATCAGCAATTTATAAAAATATAAAGTAAAATAGCTGAGTTTTCAGCCTGTACATAACTTACAAAGAAATTTGGATCAATAGGGAAATATAGAAAGCACTTGAATATTCAGATTATGAATTGCGTGTATTGGAAATGTGGTTAGGCAGCTGCAAGGCTCCAGAGTTATCAATTTCAATATGAAACAGTTTATGCCCTTTTCCAAGCAATTTTAGACAAATAATAAAACTGGCAGTAATCAGTCTTAAGTAGCATAAAACTTATTTTAAATGCAATTACACCCATCAGCATGGTGTCTCCAAAAATCACCTGTGACCTCCCTGAAACTTGGTTGTGGTTATAATGATTCCTCCCACTGCAAAGAGATTTCTCTCTGTCCTCTGTGGGCTTGTTTACATCGGGAATATTTGCTGAATTTATAATGGTGCTGACTTACTCCCACCATATTGATGGCATCCATTTTTGCAAAATCAATAGCAAGTTATTTAAAATGTGTAGCTCCCATCTACTACTACCCAGTTCTTTATGTTGTTTTAATGGTGACTTAGAGCGTCCTTAATTGGGCCTCATCTTCCAGCCCAACAGACAGGGATAAGTCATGGGAATCACTGCACCAGAAGAGTTCAACACCACTTAGAAATGGCTGTGGGAGCTGCCACGTGTTCCATCACTGACAAACTTCCAGGGGCTGCCCCTTCCCAGAGCCATTACTCTGCCCAGTGACCATGTTTTACCGAGCAGTTTCGACGTGGATGTGCTTCAGTTCTCCCTGGAGAGACTTGCACTTGCCCAGGTTCCAGTGTGGTGGGTGCTGGTGACAGAAAATGGGGCAGAATTGCACTGTGAAAGAACATACCCGGTACAAACAGGTCTGTGAGACACAAAATCATCGTAGTTTCGACATGAGGCTTTTTATAAAACAAATAAACACTCTGGAGTTCTTTATTAATTTGAAGAGCTTCATTAAGTACACAGAAGCAAAAAGCTCCTGTCTTGAGACTCAAAATGGCCCTCCTGGAGAGAGATCTGTCTAGGACATCTCCTGTATGATCTTTCCAAAGAACATAGAGAACTATTACAGTCAAAGGAAAGGTAAGAATTTATTAAGATACAGATATTAAGAAGAAAGAGGAGAAATGAATGTTTATATTAAGAAGAAAGAGGAGAAATGAATGTTTATCAGTAACTCCTCCTTAGTTAACTCTGTCTCTGCAGGTGCATCCTTGCCTCCTGATTTTCAGATTAGCCAATGGCTTGTGAATTGTGGGAACTCCAACCCCTCCCCTTTAACCCTCTGTAAGTGTTTCTCTGTCTTTCCTGTGGCCTGTGTCTGCTCTTCTCAGTCTCTCTGCTCGATCTAGAAGCTCACATGTCCTTGATGTGACCCTCCCCATACACCCTCCTGCCTTCCTCCCACTGGAGTCTCTGGGATCCTCTCTGCTTTGGATATTCAGCTGCCAACAGCACACAAAACATCTCCCTGTTCTTCCAGAGGGCCCACTTGACCCAGTCCCAGTCACTGAGGAACAGAACACAAATGAAGAACAAATGAATACAGCACGTTCTGTCCAGCATATCCCTAAACACACAACCAGTTCAAACAGGAGCCCTCGCTCAGAGCAACAGCACCAAAATCCTCCCTGATTTAGAGGGGAAGGTGACCCAGCAGCAATGACAGCTCTGTGCCTCTCAGAGCACTCCACAGCAGCAGACAGACGATATCTCCATTTCAGACATGGACTAACAAAGTTTCCTGAGATACTGGTAAAATAAACCCCCCTTGTGTTACAGGCAGACACAGGCTGAGTGTTCCAAAGGGACAGCAGAAGGGATCACCACAGAAAAGTCAGGAGAGCTCAGGAGCAAAGTCCTTAATCTCACGTGGTACAGATACAAAGACATATCAAACAATTTCAATTCACATGGCCACAGAAGCCCAAACATAACATTTTGGTGCTAACTATATATTCAATCCTTATTACTACACCACAGTTCTTCTGGTTTTCCATGCTCATGATGAACTTAATTAATTATGTTACGAATAGCATTGAGAAATATTCAGAATAGCACGTAAAACTGCGGTAATTTGGGATTCTAGTCATTAAGGAATCTCTACCCTTAGTGATTGCTGTCATCATGGATGATCTAACAGCCATTTGAGCTCTGTATTTGCTGAGAATAATCATAACTCTTCAGGGAGAATTTATACACTGTCTAGCAACTCTGGACCTTTTGACTCTGCCCAGAGGCAATTAGGCTCTTTATAATGGCATCAGGAGAATCCCAGGAAGGTTTTTTTCCCTGTGTCTCTCTATGCCATCTCTCCCTGCATCTCCTTTTTCACTTAAGTATTCGCTAAAGAGAGAAGATATAATCACATTATGACTGTGAAAATGGAACTAATGCTCCTCCATGGCAGACCACCCATCTCTCCCAGTAATGTGGCAGGAGCAGAGGGGTGTGGATGGTCTATCCTGGAAGCCAGGATTAAGCCACTTTTGCTCATTAGACATCTCCTGTATAAACCAACAAGGTTCTAGAGGACTCTCTGAATGCACACACACCCACCAAGCAGTGCACAAATGCATTTGCTTCTCTTCCCTAATGTTACATCGTTACCATAAAAAAATCCAACATGCTATTTTATATAAAGCCATAAACATGATTAACTGGAGCACTAATTCTCCTGCAGACAATGAGCAAGCTTTCAGCTTCCCAATCAGTCCCACTGCCCCAGAGATCACGGAAGGGAATGAGATTTCCAGAGACAGACGGCGAGTTTTATTCCTGTGTTACTTTGTGGTTGTATCTGCCCCCAACTCAAGGGCCTGGCTCCTGCAGTGCTGCCCCGGGATGAAATCCTGCGGGATTGCAAAGCCATTTGCTGGTGCTCAGGCTGCAGGGGTGTCGGTCAGGGTAACTAAATGGACACTGACACCTTAAATGAAAGACTTCTGAATCTGTTACAAATGCATTTCCCACCAGAGTGAGAAGGAAATGTCAAGAGCACTTTATTAGACACCACACACTCAAGCAATTTGAGGTTCTCTACATTTGCTGCACTCAGGTGGGCAAGGAGCTGCCCTGGCACTCGGCACTACCACTGCTCCCCTCCCACTGCTGCTGCAATTTCCCTCTGCTCCCGGAGACAAAACTTTCTGTCAAGGCACAGATGTTTTATAACATCTCCTGTTTCTTATTGCAGAGCAAGAGCTGAAGCTCTGGAGACATTCTAAGAACATAATAATGCTCACTTTATTCACTGAAACATTGTGCTTTATCCATGCTTTAAAGGAAGTTCATTTTTAATACTAACAATAATTTATCTTGTTTGGTCATCTTTCAATTTCAAACAATTTTTCCACTTTTTTTCATCATGCCTTCTATATATAAATGATCTGTGGAGTACAAATGAACATTAACATCATGAACTAGCATTATTTTAAAATCAATATTGGAAAATATAGCATCAAGCAGACACTTTTAAAGACTGAATCCTCTGGTATAATTAGCACAGCCCTGCATTAGCCCTGGGCAAGTAAAACTAGATAGATGACCCAGACAGAGGGGGATTTTTTTAAGTGTGCACTGGGATTTATTGATTAATAGCAGATTAGTCTTGCCTAGCACCTCTCCTGCATCTTTGAGGAAAAAATATAACAGACAGAGAACTCTTTGGACATAATCACAGTACAATATAGATCAGGTATTAAAGAAAAAACTCAAAGATTTTTACTAAAGCCCTGCAGGATTATCGTGATGTTTTGGACACCTGAATAGCAATGACTTCAGTCACTGCATCACTGTCATGGCTCACTTGTCCTATGGCTACAGAGACCACAGGGGACAAAAGCAGGAGCTGCAAGTCTCCTCAGCCTTGGATGGTTCCAGTGTTGGGCAGTCTAGGAACAAGTGGAAAGATTGGGATAGATATAGATATGGATTAGATATAGATTAAATATAGATATATTCTGTCCTTATGTTCTGCCAGCTATATTCTCATTTGCTGGAAGATTTTAAAACTATTTTGCCCCATTGAAATTGTCATTAAAACTCACTAGGACAGAGCTCCCCTGAGACACTGCTTAGTTTAACTGAGCCATATTTACAGTTTCAGGATAAACCAGTTGCATAGCTGATGCAAGAATTAAACCATGAAAATCTGCTGTATCCAGTTTAAATGCCTCCTCTATTGTGATGTTAAATAGATTTATTTCTTTCTTTACCTGTGGTTTGACCTACAGACTCACCATTTCTTTTGTTTTGAGATGTCTGTGGAGAGGTGTCTTTTTAAGGTGAACAGAGTTTAATGTGAGGAAATGACAAAGATATCTAAATATAAAGTCCTTCTGGTAGCTTGGCACTGACCCCTGTGAAACTTTTCAGAAAAGCATGCTGGAAGTGACAAGAACATGAGCAGGACTTTTTGTTTACCTCCAGGGCAGCACGGTCATTCACAGCCTGAAGAAGCTCCTCTGATGATAATGTTGCAACTTTGTGTTGTATTTAATCCCCACATTAATAAGGCTCTGAAAAAATCCTGAATAGAGACCTTGCTGGGGAAGACAGCCAATAACACATCATTCACAGGGTAGCCGAGGAGGAGAGTGGGCAGTGATGGTGAAGAGACAGTAATTGGTTTCCCCTGTACCTGTCAGAACGCTGCTCAGTTGCCATATATTTAAAACCCTCTTCAGGTATAACCCAGCTCACAGGGGACATCCACACCTGAGTGTTATCCACAGCTTTGTACAGAGCAGAGAATACAAGGATTAATTTCACAGAGCTGGCACGAAATGGAATTACCAAGGAAGCCCCATCCAATCTAGGTTATTAAATTAGCATATCTAGAAACTTCAGGAAGGAAAAATGTATTTTGCAAAGTGATACAGAGGCTGGGGAGGTGACTCCCTCTGTCCTTACCTGTCTCTCTTCCCTCCATGTGTGGTACCATTAACAGAGAGGTTTTACCCTGCTCGCAGTGTTTCACAGTTAGGGAGGGCCAGGAGTGCAAGGTTGCAGCAGGATGGCAGCACCAGCGCAGCACTGCAGAGCTGCTTTGCCAAGGGCTGAGCTCTTGCAGGCACTGGCAATCTCACCCACACATGTGAACATTCCAGAATTCATCTCCCTTTGAACTAAGGGAAGCTGGAGCAAATATTGTGATTTGGTTTTGATTCCTCCCTCAACAACAATCTGATAAACCCACAAGAACTCACGAAGCCTAAGGAGTTACATCCCCTGTACTGTTTCTTTTGCAGCATAATAATTTTACATTTATCTTTTCCTCCGGATCCCTGCGGAAATGAAATTAGCATTTTTAACTGCCTGTTTTACCTTTGCCATAATAAAAGAGAAGAGTTATGGCTGAGCTTTTGAGCATCAAAATCAAATGCAGTATTGGTAAAGCAATTTCTGTGAAATTTGTAAACAATATATTGCCTGGAAGAGTCTGCTGTTGATAGTCATTTTGGACCGAGTCCTTTATAGCTGCTTATTCTAACGTGGCGTTTCCATCCTGTTAAAATGTCATATGGATAAAGAAGTAAATTTTGACAGCTGTGACAGGATTATCATTGCCAAGGAAATCCTGGTACTCATATGTTTCAGTACATCTATTTTGCTTTGTCTTTGGCCTTGCCTGAACTAGAAATTACCTTCTGAGACAAGAGGAGAAACATAACAAAAGAAAGAACCAAAATATCGTCCTTGTTTTGGTGCTTGAAATCATAGCAGTAAGAATCTTTTAAGGTTTTAATTTTAAGGTTTCTTTAATGCATTGTTCAGATTTTAAGGGAGCACTGGCTCGTCTCTTCAAGGACACAGCCACTTTGAATTTTATATGGGCATACTGAGTTACATTAGGGGTTTGCTCATGTGTGTTAGAGGAGAAACACTGGGGAAGGTTCCCCTGGCATCAGCCACTCAATCTGTTCAGCCATGTGCAAAATGGACCTGGAAACCCCCAAATGGCACTGGCAGCATCCTGAACTTCTGGATCAGGGGAATTGCTATGCTGGACCCATCCAATTTCAATATCCTATCTCTGAGGAACACCAGTATCCAAACTCACAGCAACTGCAAGGAGACAGTGGACAAAGGTAACTCACAGCACTGATTCTCCTCCTCTTCCAACAATCCAAAACTGAAATAGCAGGAAAGACAAAGAGTGGCAATAACTGTTATTAGTGCTGCCATTCACAGCCTGCCTCCCAGGGTTCACTCCTGAAGATTTCCTGATATAAAGAGCATGTAAGTTACAGCAATTGAAATGCTGATTTATGGGGCTGAAATACCATCCCCAGAAACACAATCTCCCAGTAAGTATCACTTCCAGTAGCAGTGGTAGTACTGATGTAATTCCTCTGAGCAACTGGAAAAGGGAATATAGAGGCAATAAAGTGGTAATAAATATTTGATTCAAGGTTACCAAATGCTTAGCTTTAGTCTTAATTCATGACAAGACTGTGTTTAGAAATATGCAACACTTTAGGAATGTTCTTTCCTACCTGGCTATTTCACTGAATGCAGTCATGTATTTTTGGAACTGGCGAGATGGCTGTGGATTTGTAATGACAACTTTCTGTGCTGTGATTATACTGACACAACTGAATAGACTCTTCTTTTGAACTCTCTGACCTCCAAAACTACCCCATACAGGTATCAGCAAAGTCTCAAAAATTTTGATTACTGTCCCAGATTTTGTCTTCAGAATTTTACTAATTCACCTGTTCTTAAGCTGTTATAATGTATACGGTAAGAGTATGGGTTACCCATACCCACCATCAGGTCTCATCTTTATAGAGAATGGTAAAAAGACCTTCTTTTCAAAACCAGTCACTGTGTGCCTGTCCACTGGTGGTATCTGTTTATTCTGACCAAAAGATATGCACAGCACCAACAATTCTGAAAATGCACATTTCTAACAGTGTTATATTGGCACAAAAATACTCATTGACCGCTGCGTTCTCTTTGGCCAATTCCATAAAACACTGCAGAGGATATTCTGCTGCCTCATGGATCTTTGATAATCTCTTGTAGGTGAACCTTGTGTTTCAATGTATAATTTACAAGCACTGAAATGCTAATGTTAACAGCACTTTGCAGCACGTTCCCTCGAGGGATGCGCTGTTTCATCAGAGATGCCTTTCCTGGTGGTTTATTGAGCCGCTTCATAGCCTGTTCTTGCCTTCACCCTTTCCCCTTCCCCTCTTTCCTGCAGAAGATCAAAGCAAACATGATGCTCCCACCCTGCCATTTAACACGGCCTAGAGAGCAGCCAGCAGCAGCACAAAGGCCACCAGCACTGGGCCACTTGTGAAACGCGTGCCCTTCTCAAGCAGGAGCAGCATTTGCCCATTCCTTTGTTAGAACAGCCTCTTTGTTGCCTAGCTAATGAAAATGTTACAGCTGACAGGCAGAACTTTAAAAAACCAGAGAAAGGCCTTAAGGTAAGGGTAGCTACAGAAGTTCCTTTATACAGGAGCTGACCGAGGGTCAAAGCTGCCAAGGTGTTTAGGTACCCAAAGCTAGATGGAGTGTTAGACATTGAAATTACCTGAGTGCCTCTCTGAAACTTGTTGGCGTTCCTTGCATGCCAAATTCCCGAATGCATGGAAAATCTGATCCCCAAGGGGCAAACAGCCTCATGCGAGCCTGACTGTACATACGATGGAGTGAAAGTGGCTGCACTGTGACACACATTATCAGTGTCCCTTTAATTGCACACACGAAGCCCTGCAATGCTTTCAGCATCCATTTCACACTTGCAGGCTTCCCTTCACACTGGTGCTGCCGGTGGGGACGCCACGCTCAGTCAATTTGCATTTGTGAATGTGGGGCTTTGCACGGGCAAACAGGTGCACTCAACACCAATTATGTTTTGTGAGGGTGATGCCAAATGCTAATGGGTTTAGCTTTGAAAAAAACCCAACCAACCCCAAACACTTTCCCTTTTCACCTGTCCTATGCAGAAATGCTGAGTAAAAATGCTTCCCCAGAGCGAGCTGAGAGGGATGTGTGCCAATGTCCTTACAAAGAATTGGATGGGTGAGGGATGGGTGTGAGCGACCTTGAAATGGGTCCTGATGTCAACTGACTTCGGGCTCCTGGAACAGACCCAGGGCTGCACCAGCCCCAACTGCTGAACTCTGGGGGAAAATGCCGGGTCCGAGGGGGGATATGGGGCAGGGGTTCGGGCAGCTGCACCTTCCCAGCACCTCAGCAAGGGGAAAGGCAGAGGGCACCGTGCAGAGGGCCGGGATTTGGGATCAAAGGAGCCCCGAGAGAGAAACCCCCGCGGGCGGTGCCCCGGTGCGCTCGGTCCCTTTGTTGGGATGGAGCTGAGGGACTCCTCTGGCTCCTTTGGGACACCAACCTCGGGCGTTTGTGGGTTTTCCTAACAGAGCCAACTCCCACAAGTACCAGTAGGCTCGTACCAATTCCATAGGATGACAGCTCTGTTCAAGACTATGTTCCCTCTCTCTTCAATATTTGTTCCCTTTGATTTTTGACATTGTTTGCATCGTGTAAAAATGATATTCACTGCATAGGAAAACTAGTATGTACTACAAAAAAGCCTCAGGCTGTTTGAAAGATTTTGCAGCTGAAACATTGACAATATTCTGCCAATGGTCCTTTAGATGCTTGAGTAAAATACAAACAGGTTAAAATCCTTGACAAAGCCATAATTATACATTCAGAGACAATTTGTTTCTTTGAAGATTTGATTACCCACACACCTCCACTTAATCCTGGTGTTTTTACAACAGCCAAGTTCATGATACTGCAGCTAAGGTTTTGTCAGCACTTTAATTATTAACTTGTTTTTACCCTGACTACAAAGCATCTTGTTTGTCTGAACTTGCTGCTGAGGCTTCAGCTCTTTTAGTGGTTCCTCAGGTAAACCCCGTGTCTGTACTTTGTGAGCTCCCAGCCCTGCCAGGAATAAGCTGAACACCTAAAGACCACTTTGAAACCCCTCCAAACCTGGTGTTGGAGACAACTCATCAAGAATCAACAGTAAAGTCTTTTAGAATGCTCATTACAGCCAAAAACAGCTAGCCACTGCTCTCATTTCCATAGGCACAAGAAAAAATTTTGCTTTGATACCAGACACAATATTTTCAATGGTAACATCTAAACAAGTTTTGCCCCTAGTTGTTGTGCATTTTTTGTTTAGCTATACTTTTCTGCTGTGTGTTTACAAAACATTATTTCAAGAATATATAATTACCAGAAAGACTGGAGGGATTCAGAAGTTCTCCTGGTTGATCAGATTAGTTGCTGTAAAGTTTTAAGCCAAATGTAATTAATTAATAGCTGTTCTGATGAAATTTTAAGAGATTTAAGGATCAAGCTACTTCCACTGTTAGTCAAAATGCTCCCTACACTGCAGCTTGAAGGGGTTTCTAAAGCTCAGGAAGGATCTTTGACATCTTACACAAGCAGCACCACAGCACCCGGGGACTCTGGAGAGTGAGAGGAGAGGTGGGAGAACTCCCCAAGAACGCTCTGTGAAGGGACACTGCAGGGGCCAGCAGAGCCATGCTGAGACAGCTTCCAGATAAACAAGTTATTGCTATTTGCTTCAAAGTGCCTGAGCTAGTGGGAACTAATTCCAGTTTAAATGTTTTTCATTGTTTCTGCTAGAACGATCAGTCATGCTCAGGGTTAGCCAATGGATTTTACATCTCTTGAATTTTTGTTGGGTTTTGTGGATGTCTCTTGCAGCGTGACGCAGTTTTCACATTGTTTGGGCAGTTAAGGGGGATCAGATTTACAAATGTGGAGCAGCCCCAAAACACAGGGAAAGTTCTCTCAGAGCTGAGAAATGTCTGAATGAATGTGTTGCTCTTCAGATAGAGCTGAGGAGCTTTTCTATTTTTGTTTGTACCTTAATACCTCATTTTCTAAAAAAACCTCAGCAAGTCAGTATCATCCAGCCCTCCTTTGCATGTGATAACAGTTTTGTTAGAAAACAGGGGAAAATATACTGCTGTGGCATTTTAACTTCTTTTTCTTGTCCTCTCGTGTTGGCTAATTATTTCTTTGAGGTTAAATGAGCTAATTATGCCTATATCAGAGCTCTTTGAGAAGCAGGAATCACTTTCTGTTGTTGATAATTAAATGAATTGAGCTTGATTTTTGGTTTGGGATACAGTTCCAGGCATTTTTCTTCCTTGTACACAGTATAAAGTAGTAAAAATAATTGCAAGTGATGTTTTGTTGATGACAGAATGGAGGCAGCTTTTCAACTGTGGTGTAAAAGGTTCTGTAAATTAATTTAAATTAATAAAGGTTAGAGAAAGGAGAAAAGGAGGGGAATTGTAACCCTTTTACTCATCCCTGAACAGCTTTAACAATCTTACGAGGGTTGGAGAATCCACCAAAATTTCACATGATGTTTAGGAGGAGAATGTGATGTGAATTCCTTTCCATACTGCCATGTGACTATGCTGTAGATATTTTTTTTTCTTTAATTTCACTCATCAAATCCTGTGCATGTTTTTCCCTGTGATACCTGCCAGTGGAACTCCAAGGAGCTGCAAGCTTTTATACAGAGGTCGAGTATGCTGCAGACAGCACCTATCCTTCTTCTCACTCCAGAAACTGTGCCCTCTTTGATCTGAGAGATACTGTCTGCCAGCAGGAAAAAGTGTTCCAGTCTTCATGCCGGTGTGCTCTGTGTCCTGAGCAGAGGATCTCACCTGTATCCAGCACAGAAAGGGAGAGGGCTCTACAGCAGGGCTCTAAATTCAGAAAGCGCTGAGAGCTGCACCAAAACGTGCAGCTTTCCTTCTGAGTGCCTCTCTGAGCTGGGATCCAGCAGCCAAATGCTGAAAGCTTAATTAAACATGTGTATAATTCCTTCTCTCCTAGGGCACTTTAAACCACATCTTTATTTCAGCCATCCTTGCTGGATTACTGCTGCTGTGGACAGAGGAGGAGGAGGGTTGATGTGGCCATAACCTCGCTGTGCACTGGTCACACCTGGAGAATTCCCTGTGGGGCTGTGAGGATGGAATCAGAGCCTGCAGACCCTGCTGTGACTGTGGAGCCCGATGGGCTGTGGCCCCACCCAGGTGTCATTCAGCTTTTGCTGCAGTGGGAAAACAAACCTGGAGCCCAACAGGGAAAGATCTCCAGCGAATGAAGAGGTCTGGGGAAATAAGAGCTCTGCAGGGAGAAGCAGAATCTTAGGAGGAGCTTTCTGGCTGGTGACAGCAAGGAATAAACACTGGCTGGGGTGGAAGGCTCTGGCCTGGCTCTGTGGGTGGCCCATGCACCTGAACACTCCCCTCACCTGAAGGAACCCAGTGCAGAGACCCTGATTCACTGGCTTTGTCCTTTTAATATTGATGTCCTCCTGCAAGAGTCATTTAACCGTTTCCAAGCCTAGATTACATTATTAAATCTCTCCTCTCCTCACTTCATCCCCAAATCTGAATATAGAGAATCCCATACCTGACATATGTGATTGATGATCACAAGTGGAAGTCTCCAGCAATAAACCTCTGACACTTTGGGAACCCAACTTTTGTACGAATTGACTTTCTTTCATTCCTCCAACTGTCAAAAAAAATTGAGAGCAAAGGAATTTTTCATTCTTCTGCTGCCAAGGAATCATTAATATCCCGCTTGAATCTTCCAGATGCTACAACAATGCCCTGTGTCCGTGAATTGGCAATGATCACTGCAGTCCAGGCTGGGTTTTGCTCTCAGTGTTTGACTGTCTCGAGCTGTTGTACCATTAGATCCATCCTGTGGATTTCTAGCCTGGGTGGGAATATGTTCCTTTTTGACTTCTAAAATCACAAAGATTCTCTTTAACATCTGACACCAACTTTAAGGCAATTAATGCTTCATTTGCAGTTTCTTCTCCTGCATTTACATTCATCAGCTGTAGAATTACAGAGAAATGTGCTGCTCTAGATTACAGCTCTGTCAGCCAGGAGAGTTTCAAACAACAAATCAGACTGTGACCCCTTCACTGGGTGTGCTGTCATGTTGGTGTTTGCCTCTCTTCAGGAAACAACACATGTGGAATATACAAATGTTTATATTGGCAAAGGGTATTAGGAAAATAATTATTTAAAAAATATGAACTGCAAAAGGGTAGGTTTTATGGAAGGGTTCTTCAAAACCCTAATAGCAAAAGCTTATGGAATATAATAGAAAATAAATATTTCTTTTGTATGCTCAAATCTAGGCTTGCAGACAGGGTCCTTTATATAGTTACATTTCCACCTTTATTAAAAAAAAAATCAAACTTATTTGCATGACAAAGATATTTTCCTTCTCCTAAATTATTCTAATGGGACTTGGTAGAGATAAAAGTAAACTGTTAAAATATTCTGCATGGCTAAGTCTGCTATCTGCAGGTAATATTCATTCACTAAGATAACATTTTTAGGGTTTGGAACCTAGCTTCTTGAGGGTAAAAATAAGCCTTTATCTGTCCTTCAGGATTATTAACAGTAAGTGATTTCCACATTAACATCAATAGCAATAATGAAGATGTCCTTTTCAATTCATCCCAGGGAGCTTTGAGTGAGAACTGTTATTTGGCTGGGCTTCACTCTTTAATAGAGTCCAAAGATAATTGGGTATTGAAAATTCCATCTAAATCAACCAAATAAATCTTTCGGTTACCAAATTAATAATTTCATTGATGCCATCAGCCTTCAATTTTCACTCCATTAAATTCCTAAATTCATCTGAGAATGGCACAGCAAACAAATTAAAATGAGTTTCTCATAAAAAATGAGAATGATAAGATTATGCCTTCTAAAAAAGCAATTTAACTCCAATAAATTATTTTTAAATTATTAAATGAGGCATTGCATTAACTATAAAAGAGAGGCATAAAAGGGCACCAGCCTACAGAAAATAAGACATCTATAGACCTCTATAACCTTGGACAATTATATCTGTAATAATTGGCTCATAAAACTTTATGGCAACTTGTACAATATCCCTTTTTCCTTAAGATAGCATTGTGATCAGCAGGACGATTAGCCAGAGAGGCGCAGAGCCTTTTTTTTCCTCAGGAGCACGTGGCTAAACGTTTTCCAGTGGCCTCTTGTTGCTCTGCTCAACACAGAGCAGTGGAGCAGAGTGTTACCTGCTCGGGGTGCAGTATTAAATCACATTTAAACTGCATCACGCTGCACTAAGGCAGCTCAGTGTCAAGGAGGAATTCGGGATACAAGACAAGCAAATTCCACCACTGTTTTCTTTAGAAGATGTGCTCAGTACCTTGAAGGTTTGAACCTTTAAATGTCAGGTTCAATGCCTTGTCTCCCTTTTCAGTTCTTCTTCCATCAACTTCATAGAAGGCCAAAATTCTGAGGAATGAGCACAAACAAACCGGCAAGAGGCTGCAGTAACATCTTGATAGGAAAGCCGTGTGAATAATGTGGCTTATGTATTTTATATTTATTTGAAGAAAGGAATAAACACTACCTGCTGCTTGGGGCAATACCATCAGTAATGTGCCAAACCTGAAACACAGGGAGCTGAAGAAGCGCTCACATGTCCCAGGCCTGGCAGTGGGTCCAGGCGACAGAAAGGGCTGTCAAAGGACAAGCTCAGCCTTGTGGCTGCCGTGGTGGCACAGACAGCTCCTCCTCCCCAGCCGGGCCCAGCTCGTTCCCAGCCTTGCTTTCCCCGCAGGAGTGGGATCCACGTCCCACAGGCACATCAGCATTTCACACTCTGCCGGAAAACCTGACACAGTCAAAGGCAGGGAGGCTTTTCCATGGATTCCAGTGAAGCACCATGGCTTAGAGGGGGGAATTGTGATGAAGCCAGATCGGCTCCTTGTTTTCAGGAGATAACAGGCACACAGAGCCACTCTAAACCACAACTCCTAATGAAAGCCTTGTGGGCACACATTAAACCCTTCCCAAAGATCCTCTGCTTGCTTCCTCTCACTGCAATGAACCAGCCTACCCTCAATCCAGAGATGAACCCCTGCTGATTCCAGTAATTCTTGCTTCTATAAGCTAAATCCTTTTGTGGTTTTCCTTCATTCTCCATTCTACACATTCCAGCTAAATTTAAAATGAAACAGGTACCAAACCGGGCAACATTAAAGAACCAGAGGCATGAACTCTATCCAACAATGTGAGTTCTGTTTGAATTAATGCACTACAGGGTTTAGATATCCCCGCTTTCTTCACCTTTGATTTCCCAGTGATGTCCAGAATAAATAATTGCCTTATTAAAGGACTTCTGAAGCCAATAGAGCAAGGTAAAAAACACTGAAGTCACCAATTCAGCCTTTGATTCTGTCTGACAGAAAATTAAAAATGAATGAGAAAAAAATTAATAATAAATGTATTCATGGCCTTATTGGGATTCATGACTCTCTTGCCAACATTAAATAAGTTCAACCAATTGTTCCCCTTAAAGTGAAATAGCATCAGAATGCCAGCTGTTCAAGCAGTATCAGTATTTTCCTTTGGTATAGTAAATTTATAAAAAAACCCAAATAACATAACACTGCCTCAGTTACAAAATTCTTAAAGCTAAGACCCACCCTATCTTCCAAAGGACAGGGGGCATTTTACTATGTCCAAAGCTGTACAAGTAATTAATAAACCCTTCTCAAATATCAGTTCAGGGGTCTGAAAAAGCTATAAAACTATGGCAGACTAAAGCAAAGTCTGGTCATGGAAGATGGCAGGAAATAACTAAAATTAATAAAGCAAAGTTGAATTGGGACTCTGCCTTCATAAGCATTACACCAATGCAGATTTATAGTGCAATGTGGGGATCCGTGAAGTTTTAGGAACGCTCGGGATAGAAGGGCTCCGAGCAGGTTTGCAGCCCAGCCTCAGGAGGGTCAGCTGAGAGCTCAGCAGTTTGCTCTGGGTTTATTCACTCAGGCCCTGAAAACTCCCAAGGGTGAAGACAAGGCCTCATGCTGTGGCCTTTAATTGTCAGCCAGGGGAGAATGTGTGTCAGTTCTGAGCTCCTGGCTCCATTTCTGTGTGCTGTCCCTGGCCATGTCACCATGAGCACTGCGAGCAGCCAGGCCTCATCTCCTGCACAAGCTTCTCACGGGGGTTTGGAGGCTGCTCCGAGCTCCCCCACAGCCTTTCCTCCTGCAGGCCTCCCCTCACAGCTCCGTGCTGTGAACATCCCGAACTAGACCCTGGATTCGGGGTGCAGGCTCACAGGTGCCTGTGAAGATAATATCAGAGGAAGCCAATCGCTCCCTCAGCCTAAGGACAAGGCTGCAGTTCCTTCAGCCCAGCTCTGCTGTCTACTATAACAAGTCTCCTTAATGTCATGCATGTTCCCATGTTTTGGTTCATAAATGACATTATCTACTATTATACTTTCAGTGCACTTGTTTGGTTAGGGTTGACATTTTATATCACTGTGTTTACTGATTAGATCTAGAGTCGAAGGAAAAGGAATATAAATTAGTCTTTCTAATTACTGCAAGGCTATATCCACTGCCAGTCTATTTCCAAAGTAATTTCTGTGGCTCATTCCCTGGAAACCAACTTGCAAAACACAAGTCTAAAACAACTCTAAATCTTTGATTGGGGAGAAAAAAGAAAAAGGGGAGAAAAAATCCTGGCAAAGTCTGCATCTGCACAGCTGGTGAGAAAACTGATTGTCCAGACTCCAGCACCAAAGCCTCAACTCCACATCACAGGGTACCCAGATCAAGTGTTCTGTTAATTTACAAGAGCCTGTTATGGCCCTGCTCATTCAGGAAAATCAAGGAATATCTGCCCTGGTGTCAAAGTAAATTATAGTGCCAGGAGTAAATGCAATGCTAAATTAGCAGCAGAGAAATAAGTTTAAAAGTGTATCTCTTTTTTTAAAAAACAGCAGCTCAGAGCAACAATAAAGAAATATTTGTATACAAAAAATGAAGA
Source organism: Pomatostomus ruficeps (assembly GCA_013400735.1). Lineage (NCBI taxonomy): Eukaryota > Metazoa > Chordata > Aves > Passeriformes > Timaliidae > Pomatostomus > Pomatostomus ruficeps. The sequence goes on along the minus strand of VYZT01034249.1, from coordinate 84,754 downwards.
GAATAATCTTTGCTGAGAGAAGTAGATTTCTTTATGTAAGAGGGTTTTCTGTCTTATTTTGAAAATTGATTTAGTATTTGGCTGTTGGATCAAATTGATTAACAAGATAATTCCAATAACTTCAGTGGCTTATTCGCAGGGATAAATGTAAAGCTCATGTAAATATATCTGTAGATTTCAATCGGTTTTGGATCAGAACTTCTATGTAAATTTGCAAAGTGATCCAGAATGTGTCTCATTGGGGCACATTAGCTTAAATATTCTTGTCAAAACCATAGCCCATCTCCAATCCATAAAGTTAAATAGGAGCTCATAAACTTATAAATATGTTTATTAGTCTTTCAGAGACAGGCACAGACTAGTAAACATTTCAAAGTCTGCATCCCTCTAGCCCCAAGGGTGCCTTCTTTAAAGAAGTCATTGATTTTTGTCATCAAAAAACAAGTATTCAAGTAACAGTCTCAAACACAAGCTGATGGTAAAGTACCCAGGATTCCCAAAGGTGCCATCTGTAAAAGGATCATTGATTTTGACCTTTTGGGTGGATTTGTCTTTTTTTCTAGTGTTTTATTATGTGCATCAATAACAGGGAAGGCAAAGAAGACAAAATGAGAGAGAGAAAATATAACTTTTTAAGAGATGTGTGCTTGGACTTCTGCCAAGAAAATATTTTTGTATTCAAGTATTCCACTGTTACCGGCTCCTAATCAAGAACAAAAACAAAACAAAACCTAAGCCCAGAATACTCCTGAAAAATGTGATTGTTTAGACCAATAGCTGGCTAAAAAAATATTCTAATTATTTGTTTTTGTCAAATTCCTTAGGACTTAGCATCGCTCATGTGTGGCTTTAGTAAACATATCCATATCCATTACCCTTTCCCCATATGAAAGTACAGATCTTGATTTAGGAGGGGGAAGCTGGGATCAGATCCAATTGTCAGCTATTATTAAAAAGAATCTCTAGAAGCAGCAGTAAAATCAGCCCACAGCCCCACAGGAAGGGGACACTGAATTTGCCCTATGCATATTGTGTAAATATTTATTTTTCTGTTAATCCCAATTAGTGTGAATTTAAAATATGGACTTGCCTGGCTCCCCTACATCTCAAGCAGGGTTAGGAAAAGCTGATATTCTGTCTGTGCTCCAGTGGAAATACTGTGTGGTGTCTAGGCTGCAGGAAGAAGGGCAGCAATGTTAAAAAAATAAATCTGCTCGTTCTCCAGCACTCCAGCTGAACAAAGCAAAGGAGGCACATCATTTCAGTGCGAGTGGGCACATGCCAGAATATTTGGAGAGTATTTCATGTGTAAGATGCTGAGCATAGCAGGTCACATCCAACAGAGCTGCTTATTGCAGCTCCAGACTGGTGAGACTCTGCACAGAGTGTGACAGGACTGCCTTTATCTTCCCCCAGCAAAGCAGCCACAGAGACAGAGGAGGAAGAAGCAGAGAAAAGTGCTTTTTCTGGTGCCAGACAGGGCTTGGCAGGGGCCCAGAGCAGCAGGGAAAGCCGTGGCCTCCAGCCCTGGTCCATGATAACAGGGAGCACCTCAGATGCCAAGGCCTCCCTCTGCCTCAGCAGCCGGAGCCCAGGCAGACCCTTCGGGCTGTGTTTCTGCTGCCACCTGTACCCCTCACAGTGCCTGCTTTAATGAGCTGCTCACAGAGAGGCCGGGCACCCTGCATTTCCAGGCTCAATCTCAGCCATGTCACTTTTCTCCCACATCAATTCATTCCTGTGCATCCAGAGCCACACTGAGCAAAGGTAAAGTGGGAGTGCACCCTCAAACGTGGAGTCATGAGAATTAAATGCATGGGATTTGCCCCACTGAAGGAGTTGCATCTGTTCCCCACTCTCCCAGCATATGCTGCATATGAAAAATGAGAAGTGGGAGCTGCAGCCACACAGCTCTGTGCTCCAGCTGTGAAGGTTTATACTTGTATCCCTTTTCAGCTCCTACAATGGATTTAACTAAGGGCAATTTTGCACATTAGCAGGAATTCTTCGAAACAAAACAATCCTTTCAGCGAAAATGAAGAGGCTTTGAAAATGATTGCAAAGTGGATTAGGATCACTTATGGTAGATGGCTGTTGACAAGATATTGCTTGTGATTACCACTAGCATACATTGATAGGTGCCAGAAAGGAAGCTCATCACTGAAATGGTAGAGACATTTCAACATATGTTCTAAGAAAACATTTAATGTCAAAGAATTTCTGTCATTTCAACAAGAAACTTTCCCTTGGCTACCTACCAGAGGATGTTCTGAAAAACCCCAGTGCCGAGCTGGGAGTCAGTCACCCACAGGATTCTAATCCACCTTGGAAAAGAAGCAATTGCACCCTCATGCCCAGTGTTTGCACGCAGCCCCTTCCCTGTGCAAGATATTCGGTGATAAAACAGTTGTGTGAATATGCTGAATATTAAACATCTATTGCTTTTACTGGTTCATTCTTTGTAAATGGGTTTTACATTACGAGGTTCTCACCCTCCCCTGTGAATACTTAGCTAAAGCTCATGGGATCTGCAACAAAGGCTGAAAAAAATTTTAATGCTGCATTTGTTCCCACACCATTTACAAATTTTCAAAATTGTTCCTCTAGGAAGACAATTGCTCCACTGTCCTCTCTCACTGCTGTCTGCCCTCCAGTTTAAATGAACACAAAATTCAACTGCTTCACAAGTCTCTTAGTCCCTCTATATAGTCAATTGAATATGTGTTCTACATAATCAGGTGAGCAGAAAAAGAACCTGCTTGGAAGTACCTGCTTCTACTTCTGCGGGAAAGTGTCCCTGCCACCATTGCACAGATAAAGAAATATAATAAAGCATCTTGTTTGGGGATGGGCTTGGTTGCATATTAGCGTTTTCAATTCCTTTATCTGGTTTATTTTTAGCACTAGATGATCTCTCTTTGTCAGATAATTCCCACAGCTGCCTTCCAGTGAAGAAGTCAACAGCAGGAAGTCAGGATGTGGAAAAGGATGAAAACAGTCTCAGAGGAGAAGTCTTTATGCAACCCACTGTCCCTCAACATCCTTTGGCAGTCCCGCTCCAAGTCTAGCGCTTGGCTGTGGCTCTCTCCAAACCACAGGAACAGGCTAAGCCCAGGAGCCTCAGAAATCCCCCAGATGAAAATGTTCCCAGGAGAGAATTATTCTTGCAGCGTGACCCATTCTTTGTGCTGGCTTAGGCTCTAGAGTTAAGTGATCCAGTTGCACTTCGCTCTCTTTGCCTTTGGGTCTCTATTTCTCTTCCTGCTCTCCTCCAAGTTCCGTCCAGCTGAGGTTCCATCAGTCTGGCAGGTTCGTGTGCCGGGCACGGCCGCTCCCTGTGCTCACTCTCACACATAAGCACTCTTATCTTCATTTCTGTCTCTGTCTAGTTGATCCTCACTCTTTTTCTTCTTGTTTGTTTTTTTTTCCCTTTTGTTCCCCACAGAGCCGTAGCTGTTTAAAGGCACGATGAGGGCAGGACAGCCAGTTTTGCTGTCACTCAGCTGTGGAGCACTACCTGAACTTCAATCAGTGCTGCTGAAGGGGCTGAAGGACACAGAGAGACGAGCCAGGCCTGGACAATAAAAGAATTCTGGGCCTTTGTAGAGAGAAACATCCTATACATTGTCCTTACACACTTCTGTCGTACACTACTGCAGCCTGCCAGGCTCTGATAACAAAACAACTGCTCCCAGATTGTGCCAGAGCCCAAAACACAGCGGTACTTTCAGAAAGAACAACATGGAAACACTTATTTCAGCTCAGTGGCAGAGCCTGGGCTCAAGGCAGAACCACCAGGAACACAGAGTGCTCAAACAGCCCTTCCCAGCCTTGGGCCCATGACCCAGCATGGTTTTGCACAAACCTGAGCTGCAGAGCCTGCACAGGTGAGCTGGCAGAGTTTGTTTCATCCTGGCACGGCTGCTCCCATGTTGGGGATGATGTTATTGTACCCTGGCACGGCCACTCCTGTGTTGGGGACACTGTTATTGCACCCTGGCACCGCCACTCCTACAATGGGGACGTCATTATTGTACCCTGGCACAGCCACTCCCATATTGGGGATGCCGTTACTGTGCCTGTCCGCGGGTGGCCAGAACCAGGGGGACCAGCCAATAGTGCAGTGGTCACCTGGCAGAGTACCCCCCAGGCGTGTGTGCCACGCAGGGCAGCTCTGGCACTCACACCACACCCCTGCCAGGCCCTGGCAGCCGATGGAGCTCCCTCCAGGCGAGCCAGCAGGTGCCACGTGTATGCTGAACTGGGCTGGCTGGGAGCCACTCCTGCAATGGCGGGGGATGGTCTTGCACATCCAGCACAGTTTACAGAGCATTTAACCAGAAACACAGAAGGAATAATCCTTCTTTTATCTATTTCAGCCTATCATTAATAATAAAATTTGTTTGTCTCCCCTTTTAGGGCAGGTTCAATAATATTGCATATTTAGAGTAAGCTATAACTGGAGCAATTAACTAAATTAATCTTCCTGATGATGATAATAGTACAGGAATGATGTGCAGAGAGTGAATTCAACACACAATTTGGTCTGATGGAAGACTCTGGTAACACAGTGGTAGTGTTAACAACAAGCTGATTTGTGAAAGGTGTGTGTTTTGAGATCTCAGGGGACAGCCTGTTATCTCCCTCACTGGCACCCCAGAGATTCAATACCACACTTGCTATCAATGCACATTTACCATGGCCTACATTCCAGAATTATAGATGAAGGTATTCCACAGTGGACAAAAATATCACACGTAACACCACACTTTGATTTTGACTCATCATTAGTTAGCAAAGAAGTTAGAAAGCAATGCACTTGTTAAATACTTACCCATGTATATCTCCATATATATATTTTNATATATGCAGTGTTAAATGTCATTGACTGTCATGGACAGGCAATTTAATGTTGCTTTTTTTCCATCTCAAGGAAAAGCAGACAGAGATGGGAATACTCTCTAAATAAGCTTTTGGACAGTTGACAGGTTGTTTAGTAACAGGGAATAGTGATTGCAATAATGCTTGAAAATATCCTCTTATGGATTGTTTTTTGTTCAGTAGTGACCAGGGATGTACACTCGGTTGGGGCAATACTTAGGAATGCCCCGTGTTCTCTGATGGCTGCCAGGTAAGGATTTAAAGCTGTGATGGAGAGTCCAAAAGTGGATTATCTTATCCACTGATATTAGCAGCCCATGACCCTTATTTTAGTAACTTTAAAGACATTCCAGAACTTTCTGATGGAAAAAGAAGTGGGGGAAGGGAGAGGAAGATATTTAACAAGAATTGCCGTTGAATATGCCCCCAAGGGATATTTTATCGAGCATTCTGAGATCACTTGGAGCCCTGTGTGGGTAAGACCCTACCCTTTCCGGAATAATCAGAGTACGAGGCAGGTCAGTGAGCGTGCAGCCAGCTCCAGCAGCTGCACTCCCCTTGCCATGGTCCTGGGAAAAGCAATACGGTGCACAATGCCTGTGTCTCTTTAGGAAGCCGAGGGGTACCAGAACCACCCACCCATGTAGTGCTCAGCCTGCTGCACTTGCAACACAAAAACCGCCACTTTAATCTTCTTTCCCTGAAGTTTAAACTAATAATGTGCTTTGACTCTTGCTAGGAGAGGGTAAAAACAAGCATGTACACACTCTGTGGATAATGCAATACTCTCAGACACTCTGGTGGGTCACACTATTGATGTCAGAGATTAAGAATTCATTCCCTCAAAATATTTCCAGTTGGTACACTTTTAATGGCCATAAGACAATAATATCTTGTTGAATATGCACCTGTAGTGAGTTTAAAATTAAAGAGTCAAGCCTTTGTTCTTTGCTCCAGGCACAGCCTGAACTGTACTGCCTCGTCTCAGCTCTTTCCTAATGAAAAAGCTCCGTCTCCTGTCATTTTAAAAGACGACAATAGAAATGGGAGGCTGGAAAACAAAGGCGGACAAAATGCATTAGCACGAACGCCTGCAAAACAGTTGTTAAAATGAAAAGCTTTCTCCATAATTGAAGAGTCCTGGCTGGTATTTCCATGAGAGGAAATAAAAGAGAGGGCAAGTGCAGAGACAAAGGAAGAAGATCTTCATTAGGAGTATTGTCTAGCACGTGGTTCCTCTAAACAAGAACTTTCCAAAGGATTGACATTTCCATTAAAAGGGCAGGCAGTTTGCTATGAAATGACATTCAGTTTTAAAGGCTCGCCTTAGAAGCAATTTAGAGCACGAACAACAGTTTCCATTGCCACCTTTTCAGTGCTTGGTGACTCTTTCTGTGATGCCACCGAGTCCACATGAACAATAAGGAAATGCCATCAGCACCAATAAAACCCCTGAGGAGCAGCAGGGTTTGTTATTTACCCCCCTCATCCCTTTTTGCTGCTCAGGAAGTCGGGGTGGGTGTGGATGGCATTTGGACCCACATCAGGCTGACAAGGAGGGTTCTGGTGGCAGGACTCTGCTCCACTGTGCAGTATGAAATAGTACTGCAGGCAGCAGAGAGTCAAATATCCTTCATCTCCCCCTGGCCCTCTAGGGAAAATGCCCAGGCACAGACTCTGAGGGTAACCAGTCCCTCCAACTTTGTTTCCCTGTTCCCACTCCACAGCTACACTCAGGGCCACTCTGAATCTGTTAGCACCACTGAGAGACTTTTAAGGGTTTTCATCATACTTAAAAGGCAGGACAGGGGAGCTCTAAATTAGCTCCCCAATCAACTTTTTAAGTAAGACTTAATAAGCCTACTGACTTTTCAGGAGTCGTTTAGTGCCACTTCCCTTCCCTGTCTTGCTGTGACACTCAGCAGCACTTGAGAAGTGACTGTGCTTGCTTAAATGCTGAACTGGAAGCTGATTTAGGTCTCTCTCCTTCCCACTCCAGCAATTCACACTCCCAAGGCTAAAGACAGTGGAAAAAACCCCCAACCCAAAAATAAGTTAAATGAAGAATTACCTGAAGAGGGAAGAAAAACCCATTTTGCTAAATTTAGGAAAAATCCCAGCTTTTCACCAACTGCACATGGTTCCTCTTTGTCCCACCTACACCTTTGAAACAATGGAATTTCCCAATAGTGTTAAGGAAATAGTAATATAGAACTATCATCTTCCTTTTATATTTACTTTTATCTTGAGCCTAATGGTAAAATGGCTGGAGTCCTACAAGCCTTTCTAAGTTTCTTGAATTATCTTGTGAGCAGCTTGCTGCAGTTCTTTTTATTAACCTCCAGACCTTACTATTTAACCACAAATAGATTTAGGTCATGCATATTGAATTGTTTTGATAACAGTCTAGTGTTTAATAATAAACGCTTCTCCAGAAAATTAAACAGTTCCAAGGCTGTGCTCTACAAATGTGGTTTTGGAAAGAGCACCATCTGACAACTCAGATGGGCAAAGAAACCACAGGACATTAGCGATGCTCTGTGCAGACTCTTTCTGAGTTGAATAATTACTTAGGGATGATTATGACAGAGATAACAGAAAATAAAAGAAATAATAAACTATCAAACAGCCAATGCCAAGCAGCTGGCTATTAAAAGGCTACCACCAAGTAAAAGGAATTCTTGAATTACAAGTAGTTTAGGACCCTGAGAATCATCCTTTTCTACTCCTAGTAAGCCTTTCTCATAACTTTGATCATCTGATGTCCTTTATGGAACTTTATTGTGTAAAGATGATGTAATATTTATTGTTTACAAATCAGCCCATCTCAGATTTGTTTTTTTTCTTCCTTTCTATTTACCACATCTTTTTTTTTTTTAAATTTATGTATCTATCCACTGAAATATTTATGCAAGTTGGGTCCAGAGGGAAGCAATCTTGTTTTTGCAGATTGTAGTTGGTGCTTTGAGACAACTCCACAGAGTAAGTAAACACAGAATAAGAGAATTGGTTTTGTGTGTGCTCTCTCCTCGGGCACACGCTCCCTCGCTGGAATATTTGGAATTTGGTATTACAGAAGCTCTGAAGCAGCACTGCTGAAACCAACAGGAGCGAAACGTTTGAAACGTGCTGGAGATTTTTCCAGATATTTCTGGTTTTGTTCTTTATCAAAGTCGATAGAAACACGATTTTTCTCAAATGTAGTAAATGGATGAGGTTATCTGCTGCATTGATCTGAAGGTCAACCACTTCCTTTGATATGCTATTCACAGCACTTGATTAAAAATGTGCCGTGTTTGAATGTAAGAAAGAAAAAGGACTTGCAAAGCTGAAAGCCTGAGGATGGGTTCCTGGCCAGGAAACACAGGCAGAAACCCGAGTGTGTTCATGAGGGGTGAATTGTCTGGAACTGCCACGCTCAGCCGCCTTTGGGCCACAGCTTTGTCAGTGAGATCCTCTCTGGTTCATGCAAACCAACAGGGCAGCACCCCACCTGGAAAAAGCTGGAGCTTTCTCCAGTTCTGGACCATTGGCACTTCTCCCCCTCCAGACTCCTCTGTGTCCTTCCTGGGGACAGCAGTGACATCCCCAGATCCGGAGCTGGACGCTGGGGCAGGTTCCCAGTGAGGTCTGCAGCTCTGGGGGCCACCCCCTGCTCTGTCACCGTGGAGCTGCCTGACAGCTCCTGTGGGTTCAACAGCAAACCCAGGCCACCACTGCCAGCCTGGGCATTCCTTGGCATGGTGGGATGTGTGAAAGGAATGTGCTACAGAGGAAGACATTGCGAAAAACTATCAGGTTGTTTTCCTCTTGCACAGACTTTCAATAACTAAAATTTGGGCTCTAAATTTGCAAGTATCAATTACAGTTTATGTGTTAACATAAATATCCTTGCTAATATGGACTGTCTTGATTGAAACCCTCACTAAACTGCATCTGTGGAATTTTCTTGACCTTGCAGAAGCTATAAGCTGTAAATAATAACATCCTCTCTAGTTATTTTAAGCAGCAATATTAGTCCTTTTCTTGTTTTGTTTTGTTTTTTAATCTCTTCCTCATCCCTTCTCAAGTATTTTCCTCTTGCTTCTTTCTCAAAACCGACTTCACCCATCAACCATCTCTGCTGCTGGTTGATTTCTTCTGGTTAATCCTCCCACACCTGAGTCCACATCTCTGCTTATGATCCACCAGCAGCTCCTTTGCCTTCCCACCTTTAATCAAATGTCACATTACTTCCTTTTCAGCAAAACAAAAACCATTCCTTTGCTTTCTTTCTCCACTGCCCTGGGGATTTTTCACTCTCCTTCCCATCAATCACATTACTGTCCGTTCACTTTTCTTCTAACATATGTAAAGTGTTGTGAAGTTTTGTCATTTGCTCAGCTGCAGTTTTATAAATTATCCAGTACTTCTTTTTCATTCTGACAGCAAAACTGCTGGAAAATGCTTCACTTGTTTTCCATCTTAATTCAGTAGCCTCCATCTCTTCTCTCATTTTTATGATGTCCACACAATACCCTTTTAATTCACACAAATGGATGGATGTGGCAGGCATTCAAGCAGCCTCCCTGGGAGGATTCGAACTCTCTCATATGGCCAGAAGAACAAAAGCAGGCAGCTGTTGAAAAGGTCATCAGGAAATACAAGCTGCAAAAATAGCCCCATCATTTAACCCGTGCTAGGCCCGCCCTCCAGCCCCTTCCCTGTGGCACCCCTCACGCAGCCACAGTGTTCATCACCTCCATGGTCTGGACAAGTTTTCCCTGGCTGTACCACTCCTGTCTTGTGAGAAGTTGCTTGACATTTACACCTTTACTCTTGAATTATTGGAAAAATTCCCACCATGGGACTTTTTCCATTCACTTTTAGCCTTAATTGCCCCAACTATGAAACCATTCACTCATAAATGCTTTCGTCCCTGTACTCAAATATGTTTCTCATGCCCATGCTTGGAAGAATTTGGTAGGGGGAAAAAAAAGCAGGTTGAGGTCTTTTGAGCACAATTATCTTTTTTCATATCTGAAGTCTTTATCTACAGCTTGGCCCAGCTCCTCAGCTGGTGTGAACTTGCTACACACTTCCATCCACATACTGGGCCTCTTTCCCCAGTTTAGAGCTATTATTAATAATAAAACCTTCCTCCAAACAAACAAAAAAAAACATAGAGAAAAAAATAAAGTCAACAGTACAGAGAAGCAGTAATGAATGTCAGTTTACATGCTACAAGATTGTACCTTGCCATATGTTCAAGTAGCTTTCCTTGGAGAATTCCATCTCTCTCACACGGGCAGAAGAATGAGAACAACAAACTGTTGAAAAGGTCATCAAGAAATACAAACATCACAGATGGCATAGGTGAAAGCACTGCAAAAAAGCAGAGTACAGAAAGAGTGTGTGGGAGGATCTTTCTCTAATTGGCAGAACTGAGCTAGAAAGTGCACTTGTACACTACCTTTATTAATATTAAAATGACTATTGCAGGGGTGCCTTACAATGTACTTGCCAACTGGTCCTTTTTCTAACAGAGAGATGAAACAACTTCTCCTGTCACTGACACTCCTTGCTGAATGTTCCTCCTTTTCAGCAGGTTTTAAGGAAAACTGAGTAACAGAGTGATTGCAGAGGGGAACCCTGGTGTCCTCTCTTCACAGAAAGCTGCCTTAGAATCCCAGGTTTTGAAGTACACCTCCTGTCCCAAGCAGGAATAAGCACATTTCTTCTCTCGCTGTGTCCAGAGATCCTCCACTCCCTGCTGTTTTAAAGAAACCCGTGAACACTACCCAGAGCTTCCTCAGAGACTCTCTGGGATCAGATGACTTTTCTTACATAACATAAGGTCATGAAATCACATTTCATCACAGTCAGAAAGGCATGTGGAGAAAAATATTCATGTGCCTCGACTGAAGCAAAAGGTGAGCACGGACACAGTGCAGCTGGCTGAAATTCCAACTTGCTAAAACCAACCCACAGAATGCTTTCTGTAAATCTCTCTCAACTCTGTAAAGCATGCTTAGAGAGCATTTAGCCTGAGAAAAATAAAAAAAAACAAAACCAGAAAACCAAACCCAAACTCCCCCAAACCTCACAAAACAAGTCCAGATAAAACCCAAACAAAACTCCTCTAACAACACATTGCTACCACAGAGCAGGTACAGGGTACTATCAAAAATTGAAGAGTTCGCTGTGTTCCGAGGCATTGCACTGTTTCCTTGTGCAGAGCAAGGATTGTGAGAGCTAAGACAGACTCATAAAAAATGAAATGTAGATGTAGAGACTCAGCACCAAGCAATTAAAGAGCAACTTTCCCATTTACCAGCACAGCTAAATGGTAGAGTGAGTAAGAGCAGGAGCTGAGTGGCTACACCAGAACAATTCTCCACAATTTCTTTTCACAAGTCAGACTTGACAAAACCGCTCCTTTGAGGTGGTACCAGCACTGATATTATAACCCCCAAAATGGAGGGATAGCAGCACAGGTCTGGCATCCTCATCTTCACCGGAACACAGGAGTTGTTCCAGGAAAGCAGCTGAAGCAGGAAACAGTGGAAAGTGCTGTTCCTAGGAGAAAGCTCAAAACACAGAGGGCTGTGTTCTAACCTTGCACACGACTCTCCCCCACTGGAAACTGATAATGGAGATTTCAGCACTTCACTGTGCAGGGCACCACTGTGCAAAGAGAAGGAAACCATGCCCTTGGAAGAAAGAATCCCAGCATTACCTGAGGACAGCCCAAGATCATTCAGGCTGTGTAATCCAGAAGGGGATGGCAATGACTCCTCACACTGGGGAAGAGAATTGCTTAGCCCAGAGATATTCACTGTTTGCAGGAACTAATCACAACAAAATTGTGATAATTTAACAACCATTCTTTTAGGAAAGCTGTTTAATGCTAATGGGCTGCTCATCAGGATTGTTTTCTTTAAACTGAAAGGCTAAGAAAGGCACAGGCCAAACGGAAAGCCATAAATAAGCTTAAAAATCAGCCTGATTATGCAGCAAACCAGAAACCTTAAGATAAACCTTTCCAGAAAGCATATATAGTCTAACCTTAAGAGCCTGACTGCACAGGGGAATTACTGAGCATAACTTATGGCATGACTGCAACACTCACTGGCATTCCCTCACTAAATTCCTGGGTGGGAACACAAAGGGTTTTGACTTAACACAGCCCAGGCTGTATGTCAGGACTGCTGACAAAGTTCTCCTGCCCTGCTGTTTGCCACGGTCCCTCTGAAGGCCTTGTCAGAAGCAGGGAGGTTGAACAGCCCACACAGCAGCTCCTGTGATTATCAATACCTGCATTTTTTTATAAGAATGCTTTTAATCTATTTGCTAAGTGGATTAAGTAAAGGGTATTCAGTGTGAAATCAGAACATCCCTTTAAGTGTTAAATAAGAGCATCCAGAAGCAAAGCTACTGCAGAGGAGTATTATAGAATATAAATAATTTTTAGCTTAAAATATGCAGAATGCCAGAGAGAAAAAGAGAGTGTAAAATGCCCATATCAAAAGAGAAAGAGAAACCAAATGGAAATAACTTTTCCTAATGACTAGGTCAAGTTTGCCATAGCATTCATGTGCCCTTGCAGGACAGTTACTGTAGGTGATGTTTGGGTCGTTGCTCTAGAAGGCCAGAGCTTGCAAAAGTGAAAACCAATATTTTTTTTTATCTAAAAAAGTGGGGTCTCTCTAACGTCAGGCTCCCTGCCTGAACTTCTGGGACTTGAAAGAGAAAGAACATTTTCTCACATTCCCTTTCATTTCTTTCTCCCTTTTTATTATTAATGAGTGGTTTCAGGAATGTGATCACACTTTATGTACTTTCTCAGTCTTCACCTTTACACACTTTCACAGAAGCCTTCTGCCAGAGCGTGGCAATTCATTTAGCACCATCATTAATTGTTCACTACATCCCCTGCTTCTGACAGAGAGTTTTTCAAGGGACCACTGCAGTCTCTTGGCTCCACCAGCACTGGAAAGCAAACCTAGATTATCACTAGGACTGACAATCCTGGGGACCACAGCTCAGGTGGCATCTCACAGAACCAGAACTGTGGGCTGGGCTGGGTTTGGGACAGCTTGGAATGATTCAAGGACTGGGACTTCTCCTGTGCGGAAAGGCTGAGGGAGATGGGGTTGTTCAGCCTGAAAAGGACTCCAGGGAGGCTGAATTGTGGCCTTACAGTGCCTGAAGGGAGCCTGCAAGGGAGCTGGAGAGGGACAAGGGCCTGCAGGGCCAGGAGCCAGGGAATGGCTCCAGTGCCAGAGGGCAGGGCTAGCTGGGATATTGGGCAGGAATTGTTCCCTGGCAGGGTGGGCAGGCCCTGGCACAGGGTGCCCAGAGAAGCTGGGGCTGCCCCTGCATCCCTGGCAGTGCCCAAGGCCAGGCTGGACATTGGGGCTGGGAGCACCTGGGACAGTGGGAGGTGTCCCTGCTCACAGCAGGGGGGTGGAAACCTGATCTTTATGGTCCCTTCCAACCCAAACCATTCCATGAGTCTGTTCTTTGAACAGGGGGAACAGGAAGGGGCAGAATAGGACACACAACAACCTTGTGGCAGAGGAGTTACAAAAATGGATGGCAGGTATGGATAACAACAAGTGAAAACACAAAGTGTCCTTTCCCTTGGGGGTTCAAGGGGAGCTGGGAGGGGAAGACAGCCAAACAAAGCCACAGAGCAAACCTTGGCCCAGAGACATTCTCCCAGCACAGCCAGACAGGAGAATTCCAGCTGGGCCAGTGTAAAGATTTACATTTTGTGTCCCAGGGTATCAAGGAGGGTTCTGAGCTGGTCACTCATAGAGAGGATGTGAGACCCAGATATTATTGGCTTTAACTGCCACAAACTCTGCTGTGCAGGATGGTCCTGGGCATACTCAGAGAGCTGGCCTTCCTCTCAGAGAGCTGCAACTGCACCTACAACCTAAGCCTCAAGTGGATGTATCACTCAGTATCAACTCAGTTCATCTAAAAAGGGTGGCTAGACCCCAGTACAGTTGGCAGGGAAGAAAAAGAGAAATGATGGATGTGAATGTTAATTTTTGTTGAGAAGAAGGTGGCAGGAATGACCAAATTTACATGGGAGTGGGAGGGAAGGACAAAGTTTGAAAAATGTTATGTTCATTTAAGTCCTTTTGGCCCACTTACAAACCTCCACATCTGCAACTTGTTTGTACTACCTTGTTACTCTGATCATTTTTCTGGAAAAAAAGCTCATTTTCCTGGTTTATTTAGTCATTAGTCAGGCTGAGTTTTCTCCCTCTGGCTCCAGCATCCAGGCTGATGCAGGAGGATGCCAGCCCTGCTGGCAGCAATACTCGGCGTGCTCCCCTTCCTGAGAGAAAAGCTGCTTCCACCCATTGCTTCCAAAGAGCTCCTGACCTTTCACTGGGGCATTGCCAACGTGGTCCAGCACTAATTTATACAACACTGTTGCAATTAAAGAAACGAAAACTGGGTTAAGGTTGAAGATTCTCATTATAAATCTGATTTCCAGTGTTTTTAAACACTAAGAGGAGATTTAATGGAAGCTTCCAGGCTCTGACTCAAGTGGTTTTTTTTCTTGTTGGTTCCTGAAAAGTTGAGAGTTTGATAAAACAATCTGAAAGACAGCCAGGAAACTGCAGTGAAAGGCTCAGCCTTGGTGACAGGGGTGGGTGACTAGGCAGTGGAACCAGGGTGATAGGAGGTTTTAAACATGCACCTCAAATTCCCTGGGTTGTTTAGGACATATTAAAAAAATCCCAAAAACTCTACATAAACAACCCAGAACTGAATAAGGAGCTGACTACTGGTTTTGTTACTTTGATCTGCATGAAGACTATAATTAGTTATTATTTTGATATCGGTGTCTAGATAGAAAATCAAAATTTCTGAAAAATATGAGGTCAAGATGCACTGAATTGGAGAAGGGAAGTCACAGAGGGTTCTCTCAAGTCTCAAACCTGGTACAGACTGTTGCAGTTTTTAAACAACTTCTAGATCTCTAACCCAGCCCCACAAAGCTCTCTGCCATAACTGAAGATATCAAGACCAGATTTTTCAAAATGACCTTTGATTAATATGCACTTGCTCTTTCACTTAATCCCCCTTAATTAATAGTGTGAACAAGCTTATAACCCAGGCACTGCAAGGCCCCATTCCCAACGGGGACAGAAAAGGGTCACCAGAGGGGTTAAACAGCTGCACTTCAGCTCAACCCCACAAGGCGCCAGCTGATGGCAAATCAGGGCAGAGGCTCTTCTTGGGCTGCTCCCTCGAGATATTTGGCCAGTTAAACACGGAATCCTGAGCCAGTGCTGCTGGTTTGGGGAGGGACAGAGCCTGACTGGGGTGAGCAGTGTCTCACACACCTGCCTTTTCCCACTGGGAGTCAGCAGGAGGACAAGTGTCAGGCTGGCTTTGGCCACCAAATCCCAACACCCCCCACCCGGGGCGCTGCTCTAGCCTCATTTTAACAAAGCTTTTCAACAGATTCCTTTGTCCAGTGGATTTCAGAAATACAAAAATTCCTCAGTTTAGGCATCAGACAACAATGGGACTTAATCAGAGTCCTAAAAATAAGCCTGCTTATTTCAGTTTCCGCTGGTTAGAAGCAAGAGGCTGAAATGGGGACTTGTGTGCACAAAAAGTCTTACACAGCCATGGCAGGGCGGGTTTAACCAGCTGTGCTGCTCAGAATGGTCAAAACCCCCCAAAACATGAGGGTTGTACTTGCCCTCTCCTCATATAGAGACAGGGAAAGGCTTCAGAATGGACAGATTATTGTGATAAAATGCCCCTTTTTGCACTCAAAGCAGAGCCACAGGGGAAGGTTCAGAGCAGGATGGCAGGATGAAGGGGGAGGAGGGGAAAGTCTCTTTGACACAGAAAAATGTTGTTGCATTTCTCCAACGAACAAATATGAACACTTCATTTCTGGCCAGCTGAAAACCAGGCACGGGGAAATGTATCCCCAGCAGGAAAAGGCACTGCCCCGGTACCCTCCCACTGCACACATTTAAACCAAAGGGCAAATAAACGTTGGCAAACAGAAATGTGATGACTTACAGTATTTTGTTTGCTACAGTAGCTGGGAGGAGAAAAAAATCCCCCAGAAAGATTAAGGAGCAAACATAAAACTGATCTTGAAATTCCTCTTTGTTGATGCCCCAGGGCAGGTACTTTTTCAACATTATACCTATTTTTGAAAAGTACCTGCCTGTTGGGGCACCTGTGCTCCAGAAAGCTCTCCTGTTTACAGACACAGAAACACTGACTCACTTGGCAAAAAAAATATAAATTAACCAACTTTCCCCTGATTAAAACAAATATTCGACACACAGAAAGTCTTCTGGAAAGCATCTGTTAAAAAATACTCTTTAATTTGCAGGGACCTGAATTGTAACCCCAGGAAATTCCTTGTTTTGTAAACTGAGTAACCTCAGATAGCAAAACAGGAGGAGAAGGATTAAACTCTATCCATCTGCAAACTCGATTACTGCTTTGCCTTATAGGTTTCTCTTTTCTTTCCCCTCAATAATTTTGGCATTCACCTGCTAAATGGTTTGTTTTTGTGTTTTTTGGTGCCAAATATGCATGCTTGAATAATATTATTTTTAATGGAGATAAGATGTTCTTGCTGGCATAATTGTTAATTCTTGGGGAAACTTTCCTAAGATTACCTTACCTCCTGCCTATTACCATTCTAGCCCCTAGCAGGAGGGTATCTTTTATTTGAAGTTTACTAATTGTATTTATTTCAAACACATTTGGTTCTTAGCAAAGCCACTGAAGTCCTGCTTGCACTTTAAATTTGCAGGTTTACTGTAAAATGCCAGGCACATTGAGATGAATCAAACTCATCTAAGCATGAATGAAATGTAGTGAGAAAGTCCCTTCTGGCATCATTTCTGGGATTAGTAATTTGTGAAATTGTGGTGATGCAAGGGAACAGCATGAGAAAGCCATTTCCTTCCCCTTTGTCCAGTCTAAATGCAAATCTGAACTTTCTTGGCAGTTCATTTGCATATTAATGCATATAGTATTCCACTCCAGAGATCACTTCAGATTTTCTAAATTAAGTTGCGTGGGTGGGCTGAAGGAAAGAGGTCATTTTTGTCACACTAGCACAAATAGCCTTGGATACTTTACCAAAAAGGCAGAGAGCAGACAATTATTGCACTTGCCTTATCTTGATTTCAATTTACCAAGCAGACCACGGAGGAGATGCAGGGGATAAAAAGCACTGGTTGACCAGAAGGAAGGAAATGCTTCATGTCACTGAAGAACAAACATGATGAAATTAAGAAAGGGTAAGAGTGCACACCAGCCTAATTAGCATTTCTTCCTAGTAGCTTGGGAAATGTCAGCCACCAGTTGGTGGCAAAATAAAGATGTAATGTGAGTAATAATGAATTAAATTGTGGCTATTTGCATTGAAATGTTGAGATAATGATCTGAAATTACTATTGTAAATATTCCCCTTGACAGTTGAAAATTGGACTTAAAGCTAATAGTACTTTGGATGAACTTTAAGCCATGAAATCACTTTTAATGCTCTGCACTCCTTTTGGCTATGACAGCGAGCCTCAGAAAGTTAATTTACCTCTGTTTTGTTCAAGCTGTTTGGTAATTGATGCATACATCATGGAGGTTTTAATGAACAACTACAGGGACTATTTACCCCTCTCACTAAGTACAACTGAAACACTTGATTACTACTCCTGAACCGAATAAACCAACAGGCTCAGGCACAGCAAACACTGCTGGCTGGGGGACTGGAGGAGCTGAGACCAGCAAGGATCTGTTTAAATGCAAAGGCAAAGGCAGCGTTTTCAGGAGCTGCTGGAACATTTCAGCCTCATCCTGCATTAGCTGCAATTGATGGTTTTGTTGGTAGCGTTAGGAGGCGCTTAGGGAGGATTTACGTCTGCATGTCTACAACCAGAGCTGTCAGGGTAAGGTTAGCTGGCAAAATGGAAACGCAGCAGATATCTTCAAACATCTGCTGTGCAAATAGCTTTCCAGTAATAGTGCCTTTAAAATGAGGGCTTATTTCCAGACTATAGAGTCTAATTACATTGTAACATTATTTTTTGCCATAAGGCGTGTTTTTATTTAAAGGCAGATGATGTAAAAGCTTTAAGATCACTCCGAATTACGTCATGCTCACAAAAAGTGCTTTTTTCACCATCAAAAGAATGTCTTCAGCGTGACTTTTAAACAGCAATGAGGCCTCTGTGCATCTAAGCTGAGATCTGCCTGGATCTCTTGGATGGCTCCTGTTTGCTGGGAGTGCTCTCTGGAGGGATCCAACACTGGATGCACTTCAGTCCTGTGTGTTTCAGATGTAACTTATGGGGCTGATGAGGTTCAGCCTACTCTTTTCAGTATATCAATCCCCCAAATCTTGAATGAACCGTCCAAACAGCCTTTTTGACCTCCCCCAGGAGTCTGCTTTAGCCTAAACCCTGCCCCTTCCACAGCTCGTCGTGACCCATAGAGATGGGGACTGTGGGTCCCTGTCCCCCACCCTCCCAAAGTCAAACAGTTGGAGGTTTCCTGCATTGATTTTAGAGCTAAACTTCCTCCCTGTCTTTATATTCAGCAGCCACTTGGTTCATCATCCTCCCTTAAGACATGAGAAATACATGTTTTATAAATATATTTAAAAAAAAAAAAAAAAGAAAATGGGGAGCTGGGCACTGTTAGTACTTTAAATGGATTTGTAAGGAAGGCCCTGCAGTCTGACCTTGCAGCTCCAGGTGTTAAGCTCTTTTTCTGGATCTGTGCAGCTTCTGCACAGTGTTCTTAACTAGGTTACCAGAGACCAGATGCAAAATAAACTCTGCTGAATCCTCTTGCATTTCATATATGCTCTATTTAGGGATGTAACTAAGCAGAAATACTGTCACTGTATTTGTTATGAATTATCCTACTGCAGGAGCAGTTAAGAAACATTTTCTTTTACAGGTCACATTCAGAGTCAAGTGAGTCACTACATTCCTAGTCTTCCTAACATTTCACATTTTATTTTCATATTTTAGTCCTTCCGTATTATTTTTTCTGGATAGATAAAACATATTCTCAGCCTCTATAGAGAAGCTATAATTTAGGCAGCACAAAGGCCTTATCAATGGACAAATATCCCTTATTTGCTAGGTCCAATGCTGGTCATCCAGTACTGGATGAAACTGCACAGGATCCCACAGCTTGAGGGAGTTAAGGAGAAATTCAGGGTATGCTGGAAAAGTACTGGAAGAATACAATGACATTCCCACTAGTGGGGAACCAGTAACCATCCCTGGGCACCTCTCAAAACTGTGAAAGCCTGGAAATGACATACACCCCATAGACCAGCACCAGGAAACAAGAAATACAGTGTTGGCAGTGTAAAGAGCTGGAGTGCAGTGTAACACATGTGCTGTTGGGGCTGGGTTTCTCCTCAGTCTCCAGGTCCTGTGTGGTGGGTACATTTTCTGTAATACAAATCTGTGTAAAGAATGGATGAGTTTGAGGCTTCTCTAAGTGATCTCTCTCAGAGTGGAGTTATTCAGAGATGGAGCCTAAGCCAGAGCTCTCTGGGGATTTGGTGACGTGAAATGCAAGCGGCTGAACCAGGAACAGGGATAAGGAAGATTCTGCCTGGGAGAGATCTGCCCTGCTGGGCTCCTTCACTACTTCTAGACCTTTCCATCAGCACTTGCTGCTTCTGGACTCATCCCATTGTGCAGAGGCATGGAAAAGACAAGCCAAGTGGCTGCATGTCTGCTCACAGCCCTGATGTGGGAGTGAAATGCTTCTGTGACAGACTTGCTGAGGACCTGACTTCTGTCAGCTCTGTGCTTATGCTTACAGATTTGATTAGAAAAGGGAAGATGGGAAACACTATAAATGTGAACACAAGTTTGACCATATGCTCCCTAAAGCTCCTGACTTTCCCATTTTGCCTCTTAACATTAACAGCTTTGGACATTGGATTGCCTTGATTTTTAAGGCAGGAGCAGGAGGGGACGTAAGGGGGGAAAAAAGGTTTCTTCTTGTTTACAGAGTTGCTATTTAAACAGTTCCAGTTAAGCTTTGAAAAGCACCTTCCTTTCAGGTCAATAAAGTGGCTGCAGGCCAGGTTCCCATCTGTGCTTAACTTGTGTTTGCTGGCCGGAGACAATTTTCTACGAGGCCTGTTTAGAAAGAAAGCAGTGTACTGTGATAACTCTCTGCTAACGTGGGCCTGCATGGAAGCCTGGAAGCTCTGAGAGCTCCAAGTTTCAGTCACAGCAATGTAATATATCCTGTATTCTAGTTGTGCCCTCAGACAGGAAGTAAGGACACAAAAATTGAGATACTCAAGTTGCAATGTATTTACTAAATAAATCCCACGGCATTCCAGATAATGGAGTTCTGAGGTGCTCTAGATGAGACAAAGAAAAACATTTCTCATAAAACTGAACATACTTTCCTCCCCCTTTGCTGCTTCACTCAAACTCTCCAGCTAAATGAATTGATGACTTCTACTCTCTATCTGTCTTCTTTTTGGGAAATAATGCCAGATATTTCATCAAAACACTCTGAAAATTCTGACATTACAATCCCACCAGTCCAGGGCAAGTTCTTACTATACAAACAGACATTATTTCACCAGAGAGACTCTCCCACCCCTGGAGTTAACAAGGTCCTGGGACAGGAGGTGTTTTAGTTTACAGGCAAAGCCTCATCTTTCAGGTCTCTTGGCCCCAAAGCATAAAGTCCTGAGACCTGAGCAATGTAGCTGAGCAAACCTGGAGGCTTCCTTGCCCCGTCCGTAAGCAGACAGGTCCAGAGGTGCCAGTGTGAATTTCCCAGCTCCCTTCATTCCATCAGGCTATCCCAGCAAACCTTGCACTCCAGTGGAAAATGAGCACAAGAATTTCACCAAATCTCTGCTTGGTGAAGTAAGAGTATCACCAAGGCAGATTAAAATTTTGAAAACTAATCCCAGAAGTTTCAGTCTGACACTGGAAAATGCCTCCTCTCTCCTCTTCCCTTCCTCATCGGCCCCACACTACCCCAAACAAAGCAGCCAAGGGAATCCTTGATCTTTGCCTGATCTGGAGGTCCTGTCCTTCCTCCCCAGAACGGACCTGCAGCCACTGCAGCATCACATTCCCACAGGAGTGGCCCAGCTCCCCGAGAACAGGGAGGAACATCTTCCCTCATGGGTGGTGAAAGCAACACTAGCGATGGGAGAGAATTGGGGGTGACACCTCTGCACAGGAGACTGAAAACCCAGAGAAAGGTGTCACAGGAGAACACCTCAGCAGGTCTGCAGCAACCCCCCGAGCTCCAGCAGCACAAACAGAGCAGAGCAGAGATGCCGAGGGGAGCTGATGGGACAGTTTGGAAGGCTGAGGGCAGGCTGCCTGAAAGGCTGACCTATCCAATCTGTAGGTCAGCCTGCCACATGTAATGAGCTGCTGCAGAGCGCCGTGAAGCTGCTGCAAGAAACCACTGCTGGAGCTTTGTCTCTTCCCCATTAGGAGAAAAGGTCAGGCCCAAGCTCCTTCTGCTGCTCTCGGCTGTTCTGAGCAAAGGCCACGGAAGGGCCCCACTGCAGACGGGAAGTGAATTGCTCCAGGCTCGTGAGTCGTGATGCCAGTGGGGAGGCACACTGCTAATAAAAATGGTCTGGTAGGAAATTATTTAATTTCTTGGCTGCTCCTACCCTCATTTTCAGATGGAAGTTGATGCTTTAAGAGCTTTAGAATTCAGCTCTGATCAGGAAATGAATTTAGTTGTTTGAAAAGCAGCTGTTTCAAACAGCTTTGTTCCTTCTTTAGTCTCAGTGGAGCTTGAAATCAGCTGCTGATAGAGAGATACAAGTGTACAATCCTCTGATTTCTGGCTGGGGTTTTTTCGCTTTTATATAAATTCCAATCAAATGTCCTGTCTTGTTAGGAAGCCATTTCATCAGCCGGCTGGGGCTTGCTGCAGCAGCGCTGCCCATGGCTCTGCCAGCCCAGGTGAGTGCCAGGGAGGCTGGGTTCCACCTGCACTGCTCTGCTGGGGGCTTCAGGAAACCTCTCCAGCCCTTCTCCTGTGCCTTTGGGCCCAGTTCCCTTTTAGGCCATCAGCTCTTTAGGGTAGGGAATGAGTTTACCTGCAACTGTGCCTGCTTTATGTAAATTTATGTAAAAATAAACACATCTACCATCAGTGCTGTTACACCAGGATATTAATATAATGAAGTAAAATATTATTCTTACATTTTGGTTCCCAAATATTACGTCAAGTGAGGAGGAGGACAGGGCTTGGATGCTAAATATTCATTAGGATCACTGTAACTCCAGGGGATATTCAAACTTCAACTTTTCTTTCACCTGGCCTTAGAAACTTCCTGGCTTCCTTCTGCCCTGTCCTGCTCACACAAGCACCTCTAGGATCTCCCCTGCCACTGCACCTCTCCAGGACCTTCAAGCTGGTCCCTGATTCCTGGATGAAGAATCTGAAAGTAAAACACCCCTGTTGGTTGCCCGTGCCGTGTGTTTATGACAGCTGGGAGCCAGGGATTACAGTTTCAGTGGAAGGCCACTGAAACCAGAATGTTCCTTGCAAATCCTGATGGAACTGCATTATTTTTTGGTCTCATCCCATAGCCGAGATTGATGGATTTTAATGGGCCCCCTTATCGATCTTGTACTTTGCACCAACCTGGTTTATTGACCAATTCCATTTTAAAGGGGCTCATGTAGTCTATAAGATTAAGGTAAATTAGTACATTTCTTGCACTTCATAAAACCTTCAGAGGCCAAACATTGCCATGAAAAGTGCTTACATGCTACTGAGATTATTACCTTGAATATGAGAGGGTTTAGGGGATGTGTAAAGGCTTTAATGAGCTGCACATAATAGGACCCTCTGCATCATAAGATTCTGAAAATCAGACTATATTAAAAAAAAGAAAGCTTAAGTGAACATATAAAAATAGTTTATTATATTTTCTTCGTGCCACAGTTTAAGTTATTTGCTCCCAATTTTAGTACAAATAGATTTGTGGGACTAAAGCAGATCACTTATGCACTTCAGTATAGGCATCCCACAGCTAACCTATTTTCCCAAAGTGACATAAAAAATCAGCAGAAGGAAATCAAGCAGTTTTGTGATATCATGCAGAGGAAGAAGTATTTCTGATATGTTTAACAAAATTAATTAGAATGGGACTGGAAAAAATCTGCTGCTTAAGAACGGATTCTTAGGTGTTCAAAGTGAATTGTGCTTTTCTTACTTTTCATGCTTAGCATAAGTATTTCCTGTCTTCTTGTTTCCAAAAACATTAATGTCTGCATCAACAGTGGGTGGCAGGAAGAGGAAGAATTTCATCTAAGTCATTTCAGACACATCTTTTACTTCATGTCTAACACTCCATTAAGTGTCAGAGCTAATACTTTTAATATAATAGCAAGAAGGTAGTTATTAATCCTGAAAAGTAGAGAACTGGGTCATTCTTTACTTTTGTTAAAAACAGAATGTGATTAAAAAAGCTTGTAGGCTTCTCTTAAAAATTGTAACATTTTTCAGAAAGGTCCAAGTAGATAAAGGAAAAAGGAACAAGAGGAAGAAGATTAAAAAAGAAGAATTTAAAAGATATTTAAACTGCAAGTTAGGAGACCAATGGAAAGCCATTTCATTTCCAACTTTGTCTTAGGCTTTTTTTTTTTATGAAAGGATGGTTAAGTCCTTTCAGTACCTGACTTTGAATCAGAATTCTGAGATTCCATTTCCAGCTCTGCTATCACTTTGCTCTGCCTTCTCAAACCCAGCACTCCATTCCTGGGCTTGACTTTCCTTCCTGCTTTACCAATAATTCCACCTCTGCCGACTCACAGAGTGTCCCAGCACAGGGAATCCTGAGCAGGGGCTCGTGGCACTGGTGGTGTTGGCAGGGCTGACCCAGAGATTCCCAGCTGCTGCAGAAGTGGAGGCACTCAGCTCTTTAACCAAGTAAAGCAGGAGTCACCCCTCTGTGTGACAAAGGAGGCTGATAAAGAGTGACAGATCCAGAATTCCAGCCTCGGATAATGACAGACTCTGCATCAGACTCCAGCAAGCTGTTGATGGGTCTGTGCAATCTCCCAGTGCAGAACTCTGCCTGTAGGCTCTGTAATAACTGTTTTGGCTGATGCCATTCACATTTTACTTTAGAACACATTATCACACAAGAACAAATAAAACTCTAAATATTTTAGCAGCTCCTTCCCGGCCCGTTAAACAATAAACATTTTTCCCATTATTGCAGGTGTACGTTGGCTTTTTTGGGCTATACAATGTAAGTACACATGAACTTTGCTATTTTCCACATTCTCATGATTACAGCTTCCAAGCAAATGGTAAAGTACAAACAGTACTACAAATAATACTAAGCATCTTTTGATTTCAAGCAGCTGCTCAACAATACAACCCAGGTGCTTACTAAGTCGCAGCATCTTATTTTCTTTTCAGGTGATAAGCTCTCAGCAGAGGAATTTTTGAGACCTCTGAAAAGAAAAAAAAGTTGTAATTTTGAAAAATAAATGTAGAGTACCATTTATAAAGTAAGGCTTTCCCACACTTCTTTTCTAGTACTTTTTCAATAAAAAGTCGTAAAGACAAGATCAACCCCCATCAAGTCTAATACTGCATTTCTACTGTGCTCTTCCATTTACAATTTCAGACCCTTTGAATTTCCCCCATCTCCATTTTTTCATGTCTTGCTACCCTTCCCTACACCAGGTGTTTTCAGTTTCTGTACTGCAGTTTTCTTCCCAAAGGCTGATAATTTTCCTTTCACTACAACTGAAACTTGAAGGTGTTCAGTGAGGCCCAGAGAGTGGATTTCCAAAAGAGAATGAACATAAAATAAAAGTGTCTGGATATATTCTTCTAAAGCCTCCTTCTAGAGCCTGATTGTGAGGCTTTACAGCCCTGATGGACTTTCCCTCTATGAAATTAACCCTAATTTCTCCTCCCTGCCTCCCCAACCACCTGTGGTGACGAGCGCCACGATTTTGGTGCAGCTGAGCCAATGTGCAGCTTATAAACACAGACTGATTACTCATGTTAGTGCCATTTCTGTGCTTGTCAGCTTAGGAATGTGGCCTTAAATGCTTATGGGATATGCACATTAGCCCGACTTTATAATCTAAGACATGCAAATTGGTCTTTATAACAGTGTAAAACCCATTAAGCCAGTGGAGTTTCGCATGGACGTGTGGTCTGCCCACACAGATTGAATTACAGGTTGAGGGCTATAATTGCAGCAAACAGCACATAATTACTGGAATGACACTCTCTTTGTTACCTCTGAGCACTGAGAATATTTCCTGTACTAAAAAGGTTATTCACAAAGATGGTACAGTTCCCTTGCAAAACAAAAAAATTAAGGGAAAAGGTACACGCAAGACATAGCCTATTTTTAATGCTTCCATTTGTCAGGAAGTGACAGAGGAGTCAAAACTTCAAATTAGGAAAATAAGGTAAAAATGTATATGAAACTTCAGTAGTGTCTGGTAGTTGCATTGTGCAATTGTACTCATCAAAAGCTACCCTGACAGCTTTTTCATTCTAAGTTAAAGGAAATATAATGATTTGTTTATATTTGGAAGTTCTAAGAATTCTGTGTACATATTTCATTTGACTGTATCACAAAAGAATAATTTATTGCAACTACCTAACAAAAAGCTCCCAAACCTGGCTGTTTTAATACCTCACTCATTTCCTTCAGAATGTCTTTTTTTATATTGTCATAAGATTTCCTGCCTGCAGCCCTGCTGCTGTGAACTTCTCAGCTGCAGCAGACCTCAGCCTCCCAAATGTCAAACGCAGTGGCAGAGGGAGAAGGGCACAGGGTGAGCAGATCCCAGGGCTCCTCTGCACCTCCTCGCTGGGTTCCTGCCTCAGCTGAAAATCCACATTTCCACCACAGCCCCACTGCTGGGATCCTCTGTGCTGTGGCACTGGAGGGGAGTTCACAGGGAAAAACCAGCATCCATCCAGTTTTTGCCTTTGTCTCCTCCTTTACTCCTGCTGACCCAACAAGAACAAAGCACAGGAGCTGTGAATGCATAAAGAGTCGCCTTTTGGAAGCTCATTTTTCTCCACCATAAGACATACTTGCTAAGGACTACTGGGAAAAACAAGAGTTTTAAAGAATGTACTTGTATGTCAGAAAAAGTCTACAGGGCTAGGAATATATTATTTTATTTCTTTTTTTAATTTAAGGATTACACTGCCTATAAGCCAGGAAAGGAGGGGTTCAGTGTCTTTACTCTTGCTATGTTATGACATAAATACAGAATATGATGCATGCCTAATATTAACTGTGCTGGTAAAGGGAAATTCTGAGAACACCAAGGAGGAAGATTTGGTTTGCTGTTTAGCAGTGAGAGGGATGTGTGCCAGTGTCTTTACAGAGAGTTTGACGGGTGAGGGACGGGTCTGAAGGACCCCGAGCTGGGTCCCGATGTCTGAGCTGCCCTCGGGCACAGGGTCGGTGCAGATGCAGCCAGGCCGGTCCTGACACAGACCCGGGGCTGCACCAGCCCCAATCGCTGAACTCTGGGGGGAAATGCCGGGTCCGAGGGGGGATATGGGGCAGGGGTTCGGGCAGCTGCACCTTCCCGGTACCTCAGCAATGGGAAAGGCAGAGGGCACCGTGCAGAGGGCCGGGATTTGGGATCAAAGGAACCCCGAGAGAGAAACCCCCGCGGGCGGTGCCCCGGTGCGCTCGGTCCCTTTGTTGGGATGGAGCTGAGGGACTCCTCTGGCTCCTTTGGGACACAAACCTCGGGCGTTTGTGGGTTTTCCTGACAGCAGGCAGGTGAACAGAGCTTTCCCTGCAACTGCCCCATGGCTGGGCTGGGGCACACAGCACATAAGGGCAGCAAAACATTTTCCTTTCAGACTAAACTTCTTCTAGAAGAGAGAAGGCAAGATGGACCCTTTGGCAATCGTAAAATAAGAACTTTCCAAAAGAACCTCAGTGCCCTTTCCACGTCTGTGTGGCCTCAGTCCTGTCCCAGCACTGACAGGGACCTTGCCACAGCAGATAAAGATATGGAGGGAGAAATGTGCTGGGGAGATCAGACTGAGGGACAGACAGGATGATTCTATCAAAGCCTGAGATGTTACATCAAGCTATCATCTAGCGGACCTACAAGGAGTTGGATTTTAATTTCCACGCTAGATTGTCTGATATTTTTTGTTTGCTTGCTCTGGCAACCTGAAGGCAAGCTCGAGTGCTTAGTTAGAGAAATGTCCCTTAAAAAGCACAGCTCCATCAGCTGTTTGCAGGCTGATGTTCTCCTGAGGACCAGAAAGGCCAGGTGATGGTGAAGGGAGGAGAACCGGGCTAAGCCCCAGCTGGGCTCTGGCTGCACGCAGGGAGCTCCCTGAGCTCCAGGGACACCAACAGGGATTGTCTGTGTGGAGAGGGCGGCTCCTCGTGCCTGCACATCTGCACTGGCACATCTGGCCCAGGTCAGCTCGGTCAGAGGAAGGCTCACCCCGAGCTCGGTGTGCACAGCCCTGTTCCTGACACGGGCTCCTGCTGCACGACAAGAAGCTCTGTAACTCACAGTGACTGGCACAGGAACAATTAATTCTGACATGCGAGGTTTTCTCGCAGTGTGTGGGCTCTTTTAAAGCATCGGTGGTTATTTGGAGAATACAGAGCCTTGAAAAAGAGTGCAGCTGTTTCAGTTGCTTTTTAATGGTTAAAAAAGACAAACAAATTATATGTCTTAAGTGACAGTCTGTGGAGATTAAAGGTAATTTACCTTCCTCAAACCTTAGGTTTTAAAAAATATTAAACAGCAGCTTTGATACCATTCTCTGAAATCAAAGAACAATGGAAGCACCTGGAACCCTGCTGATTAAGAATACTGATTTCCCAGAACAAAAATTAGAGGCTGCAATTTGACTGAGGCTGTGGTTTTAACAGTGCTCACGTGTGAGTCTCGTTAGCACAGCCCAGGTTCAGCAGTTCTGCAGACCAGCTGAGGGCCTCGGAGCTGCATGGAATGGGAAACACGGGCTGGTGGCAGGCAGGAGAGAGTAGTGCAAACAAGTGTCCAACTGATATCACTCGTGTGATTAAAAACATTACAATATAAAACAAGCACTGAGAGTTTACTTTTAATTTACTTTTTAATCAGCTTTATTTTAATCAGAAAATTGTATCTAGCAAAGCTCATTAAATGACATCTATAATGAAAAAAAAACCCCAAAAACTCCAAACCTGACTACTGTGTTGGTAGTTTTGTTGTAAAGTTTAGAGTTAGTTCATAGGCAATGAGGAAGTTACAAGCAGAGAAGGCTCGTGGAAAATGCGAGCTGTGACACAGAGCTGGGTGCAGCTCTCTGTTGGACTGAGGCTGTGCACAGGATCAGCTACAGCAATACCTTGCCAAACCATGGAATTGATCACTCCAATCCTGAGACAGCACCCTAAGGAGTCAAGGGAAGGATATTGCCTTGCAAATTATTTTCACCATCTGCTTACTGAGTAAATATTTTTACTCCCTCCGTTAGTTACCATCTGCAGGATGAGGCCAGTCAGATTCTAAACTTTGTGTCAAAAAGCGAACCTGGCAGAAGGGCCAGTTCACCATCACTGACTTTGCAAGGTTCACAACAGAAATCATGACAACCCTTCTATTATAAAGATACAAATCTACCCGTTCCCAAATCAAATCAATTAATTGTAAAGAGAATTAGAATTCCTCATTTAGTAACCTAGATGCCCAAATTATAAAAATCAGACATACCTTTAAGCACAGTTTGGTTTCACACTGGGTTTCTATTACATGTGGTTGTAAGAAGTTAGCAATGTTGTTTACATATATAAATAATAACTTTGACAACCCAAAAGAAAAAAACCAATGAGTTACACCACAGAACTGCCAAAAAATATTTGCTTTCCATTAACATGGCTAAAATCAATCAATCAATCAATCAGTCAATCAATCACTGAGTTACATGTAACCACATGTATTTTAGCAAGTTGATTCGGAAACTGTCCTTGAGAAGATTGATTAGCTGGACTTCTTGCTTATACTTTCAGTGTGGGTTTTTTCAAGACTTCTAAGCTAATCAGGATTTTTTCCACTAGTTAAAGAAATGCTTACTTATGCCTGAAATATTTTTACAATTAGAACATAAAAATTGTAATATTTTGGTCATAAGGAAATTTACCATTTCATTCAACCCAAACATATTCTATATTGTTTTTGGTAGGAAATACTGAGTCAGGAACACAAATTTAGCAGCAATACAGCAGCACCAAAAGGGATATTCGAGGACATGGCACGTGAGGTCACACTGACACGTTCTATGAGTGCTTAAGGAGCACGCAAGTGATCGTACTGCCCACTCTGGAAAGCAGCACTCGAGGGCTGCTGACCACTGGCAGCAATTAAAAGATGTCAATTGAGACACAGAACCTGTTTTTTGCAGCATTCTGGTGAAGAGTCTCAATGATCAGCACTTGAGATGCTTCAGACAAAGGCCCATAACCCCTCCTTGCATTTCATGCCCACAAATTGGATTACTGATCCTGGGTCATAAATATTTAGGGAGCCTTGTCCTTCTTGTGGGTGCACATCTATTTGTCTGGTGATGTTTCTGAGGCACGCAGGCAGCAGCAAGGCTGTAATCTCATAAAAACACCATCTCTCTCTCTGTTTTCTCATGTCATTTCCCCAGAACCTTTTCCCTCCTTCGCTCCCAGCTGCTCCTCTGGCAGAGCAGAAAATGGGAGAACACTGGGGGGGCAGTCAGTCCTCACCACAAAGTGCACACACAAACTGGGCAAGTGCAACTACCCCAGAGCTGGGACCCGCAAGTGGAAATTCACCTCTCCAACCCTTGGCTCTGGGTATTTAACCTCCACAGTGTGTGTGTGTGGGTGTGTGTATGTATAAATATATATATATATATATATATATATATATATGTATGTATATTTGTATTTTAAAGAATTTGTATGTACACACAGTTTTAAAGGAATCACTAACAGATCCAAATAGACACCTGATCAATGTTGACAGATAAAGCAAATATAGGAATTTTATTTACATTTTGGCCAAAGAATGAAGCGTATACAGACATAGATTAAATGCCCCCAAAGATCTTTACAATCAGCTATGTACAAAAAAATAAAATTAAGTGAAACCCTATAGTTAAATTCTTTAAAAAGCTATAACACTGGCATATTTACCAGAATACTGTCTGGAATAGTTGCACCCATTTTACAAGCCAAGAGCAAGCAGATTTACATTTTTTAAAGGTCTAAAGGGGTCAAACTACTTCAGTGCTTCTTGGAATCCATCGTCTGCTGTGTCACTACCAGATCCAACTCTTACAAACCTGCATGAGAAAGGTGAATGTTTTATGCTCTTGACCCCTGCATTTACTGTTGTTCAGTAGATAGAAAATAGAAAATAGAAAAGATTAAGATTAATAGGAAATAGAAAAGATTAAGCTTTGCAGGATGTGTCACTGTGCAGCAAATATATATCGAAGAACAAAATATTCAAATGCAGCTGACCAAAGGGAGCAAACACTGAAATGATGGAGGAATCTCCGCATCTCGTGGAGGCTCATTACCCAGACAGTGAAGTGCTGGAAAGTTCTCACACTCTCTGCAGGTCATGGATTGAAAGCTGATTGAATAATGAGGGGAGATGCAAAACAGAGTTAAAAGAAATAAGGAAAATAGGACTTCAGAGGGACTGAGAAATAAACGTTCCGCAGTGGAGGGGAAAGAAGTGGCAGTTTAATGTACAGCAGCAATTAGTTTTGTTCATAATGAAGGAATACATCATACCTGAAATCTGGATCAAAAGATCACTTAGCCACCTCTGTAAGGTCAAGTCTAAGTAAGGCTCACAGTTTCATTGGGACTTTTAAACAAAACATAAAACCATTAAAAAAACCCCAAACAAGAAGGCCTGAGCAAGCTGTGAAGAGATTTTGGGGTTTTTATGCTCCTTTGCTAACTAGCCTACTTTTTCTTCCATATATTGCTGGAATACATGGCTCTAACTTATTGCGTGGAATTCACGAGTACTCAAGATTTCCCTGAAGCAGGATCATGCACCTTGAACACCATGTTCTCAGAGATGTCCAGCTAAAACTGTGAAAACATGTTTTCTTTTCTTATGAACAGTGTCAGACACAAAAATTAATCACAAACCGCTGTGTAAAAAAAGGGCGGGGTGGGGGGGAGGGGAGGAAGTCTGCTATACATGGCCACAGATGCACAGGATGTTTCTTCAGGTAAATGAATTCTGATTACTAAATGATTACTAAATGGCCAAACCCACTCTTGCTGTTTCCTTCCAAATGCATGCACAAGGCTCTGGCCACTGCTGGCATTTTCATTACCATGGTCCATGAGCAGAACAAGGCCAGAAGGAGAACAGACTGTGGCTTAAAAAAAGTATCTAAATATATACTCCCCCCCCCGCCCTCCCCCAGTTAGATGTGTTAACTAGTTTCTCTTTAAGCTCTTCAAATACCCTTTTTACGGCCAACTTTTTTTTCTTGAAAATGCTCATTAGTTAGGGTTTTTGACAATATCATACATGTAGAGTTCCCCTCTTTGCAATTTCCTCTACAAGTTCTTCATTTAGTAGGGTAACCAATTTTTAACAGCTTGTATTTTGCCATTATAGAATTCCTAAATTTCAGCTTGCCTCATTGGAACACGCTGTCTGAAAATAATAGTTTAACTCACAAATAAACAACTCTTGAAATGAGTTTGCATCGGGGTGGAGGAGTTTTTTATTTTAACTGATTTTTACTTGTAATTGAAACCCTGTCTCCATACTAAATCTACTTTTGAGATAATCGTATTGAGGAGGAATGGGGGACTGCAATAATGTTATTCTTCTGGCCTTGAAAGACTATTTAAATCCCTTCTACCACATGATAGAGGCCAAATTGAATTGGATAGGATGTAGGGGGATTACCACGTGGCACCCACACATCATCCCATTAATCACACTCTAACCTTTCAAGCTGTTCAGCACCCTCTCCTCACACGTTATTGCCAGATTTTTCAGCGGAGCGGGAGGAACCAGATGGAACCCGGTGGTTTCTGCTTTTTCCCTACCCAGTGATTTTATCTCCTCAACTGTTTCTTAAGGTTTCAAAGATGGCAATTGTGCCTCTTCAACGCTGTATCCAGGAAGCTTTTGGAAGGTTCAGTTTATTAGGCTCAGAGCCATGCAACTCTTTGCCGAGAGCTGAATTGAGAACCTGATATTAGGTACCCTCTACACTTGTTTCTCTTTGGCATAGAGAGAATTTGACAGTTTGTTGTTCTATTAAAAATGGCTCTGCTGAGGAGGAGAGGAGGGTGAGTGAAGTGAACAGCATCAGAAAATGGAAATACAGCAGGGAGAGGTGAGCAGAGGGGCAATGGGATCATACCTGTGCAGCCTGGGCACTTCAGCAGCAGCTGTTGTGTGTAAATGAGCAGCCAGGCTCCTTTCTGAAGTGTCCACCCCTGTCTGTGTCCCCTCCCTCTGTGTCCCCGCAGTGCTGAGGAGCTCACCTGGGGCAGGTGGCCAGGGCAGCTGCAGGCTGAGCTCTGGGCTCAGGCCAAGTCAAGCTGCACCTTCCTGTTTCAAACAGAGGAATTTTGGAGTTCATTCCTCTCTAGCACCAGCTGAGCAAGTTTTCAAGGTCATGATTTTGGACTCATGGGGAATTTAGGTACTCGAGTCCATTTACAAGCCTACAGCTTTGGATCTGCCCCCAAGGCCATTTAGTACAACAGAAGATTGACAATTCCTTGTGTGGATTGTTAGTTTTGATCATAACCTCTGTGTGGAGAGACCAGAGAGTTAACCGAGAAAAATTGTCCTCGTGGAAGAGAAATGGGACTTGTGGAACAAAATGGGCAGCCAGGTCTTTTTAATTTCCACAAAACTAATACTAAAATGCTACGTGGTGTCTGATTAGTAAGAAACAAATTCAACCAATTACAAGACATGGTGTAAATGTTCTTGCCCTGATTTCCTCAAGCAACTTGCTCCTGGTGATTAATTGCAACAGCATTGCACATGTAGACAGACTTAAACCCGTGCATAATCTTATGAAAAATTGGGTTCTGAATTGTGCAGAGGTCAAATTACTGTTCAGACTAATGGTTCGTTACATATTTGCTCAACTCCAGTTTATTGTGCCCTGGCCTCTAATGGCAAGGGCCTAAATTTATATGTTAACAGCAAAAGCAAAGATTTTGAACAGAAACCTGTAGGAAGTAGCATTTCTAGAGCTGCCGTGCACAGTCCTCTTTTTATTTAAATAGAAGGGTCAGTGACCTCCATCATCATCGTGTCTGGGCTCAGTGTTCCACTGTGCAGCACAATCCCTTGATTGAGAAGAGCTATTAGAAAATTCAGCTGGCTGAGAAATCTGACCTGCTGAACACTCTTAGGTACTTTATAATCAAATAAATGATCACATACATTCTCTGCTGACAGCTCATGGCTGTGATTGCAGAGCTGCTGGATTTTGTTAATGTGCCCACAGCTCTCTAATGAATTGTTTCTTCACTTTCTGATTTGACTTCTTTAACAAATTTATCTTACTTTAATATTTTTCAGGACTGTAATCAAAGTCAGTACTCCAAATTTCAGTACTGCAAATTTCTCCCACGATGTGTTCCCAGAATTCCCTTCATAAGCATTTTTTTTAGCATTTATAACTCCTCTATTGTATTTGGAACTTTTGTAGTTTGGTTTTGGGTTTGTATATTTTTTGGGAATTTGTTTATATTTTCTTAAATTCTGGATTGTCACAGATGAGTTCAGACTTCACCTTTCAATTCATGCAGGGTTTCTCAAATACCTATGAATTTAAATGAAGCAATATTAAAGTATCTTCTGATACATACATATTGATTGCTTTTCTAGCCCTTTTTTTGTACCGATATTTCAAAAAGCACATAATTACCAGAACCATGAATTTATTTCAGGGTGCTGCCCCCATTTTTGGATGAAGCAAACTCTATTTAGCCTGGCAGGTAGATTTGCTGTTACCCTGTTTGTGCTCTTACCCTCGCAGCATCAGAGCACATAGAAAATGTCAAAAGCTTGGAGATGAAATGGCAGCGTTACCTTCTTCCCCAAAAAGTGCTGGAATTGTGAATGGAGCTGAGCTGTACCTTTGAACTTCATTTACCCTTTACCTTTGATGCAAGCAGGACAAGCAGAAAGTTTTGCTTTACAAGACACACATTTGGCTTCTGTAGAGCAAAATGATCAAAGGTGTATTAAAAACTCTATTCTAGTCTTGTTAAGCATTATGATTTACCACTGGAAGGAGCTAGAGTAATGATGTTGAATCACTGAAGAAACAAGCACAGGGCCAGCAAAATGGTTAAAATAATCCGTGAGAAAAGGAAAAAGGGAATCAGTATCCTACCTGAGAGAAAGAAGAAGTCAGTTATTTTCTGAGATGCAGAGAGCTGTGGTTCTGATTTAGAAACTCTTATGTATGAAAAATGGGTCGTGTGAAAAGCAGGTCTGATAATTTTAAAATGGAAATTATTTTCTTCTGTTAAAAAATAAATTATGTGGGTGGAAACAGAGGGAAGTTAGCAGAAAGAGAGAGCCACTCAGATAAAACAGATTGTCTGTCTCGCTCGGTGAGGCTACAAGGTCACACACAGGGACTGTTACCTTGGTGAGAAAGTAATTAACTTCATTAAGCGCACTTTTCAGGTTGTTTGCTTAAAACTCATAATTTTCATCAGTATGATGGAAATTGGTCAATAAGTTGACAAGAATACAAAGTTTTTCCCTTCCCTTCCCTTCCCTTCCCTTCCCTTCCCTTCCCTTCCCGGGGCAGCTGAGGGCATGCAGGCAGCAGGGGAAGCTGAATGCCCAGCAGGGTGTTGAATCTCTCTAGTTTATTGGAAAGTGCAGGAGAGAACAGTTTGGTTTAGACAGACCGGTTTTGATATAGAACATTTTGGATAGAGGATGGTCTGGCTAATGGCTTCAGCACAGGAAGTAGATTTCTTCTGACAAAACTTCCTTAAGTTCAGGTATTTTCCAAAAAGCAAGTCCTCAACAGGTGACAGCTGAAGGCAGAGTTGCCCTGGTGCAAACGTGGGCTGTAGACAGAGCCAGGAGGGGAACAGGTGATATTCCCAGGGCACTGTGTGCTTGTTCCAACAACTTCTAAGATTGCTACCAGAACTCACATTAGCTATGTAATTAATCATTTTATGTGTGTTTAAGACTGTGTGTATGGGATTTTACATTGGGGTCTCAATCAAGGAAGGCTTTTCCCATGAAAACTCAATGACTGACACTGTTCTCTCATGACTGTCACACTGACACATCTAAGCTTGGTACCCCTCTCAATGCCAGTTCTCTTCCTGAGCTCCTCCATCATGGCAGGTCTGGGGACATTTCTTGTGCTGTTTTGTGTTGATTGTTTCATTTTCATTTTGTTTTGTTTGTTTTTTCCCTCCCAAGGCATTGGTGTTGCTGTGACCTGATTCGCAGCTGCGGTTAGAAGAACCATCTCATGTCAAGAACCAAGAAGAGCCAAGAGCTGCTCGTGCTTAACGAGCTCTTGGATATTCGCTTGTGTCTGGTGTTAGCAGAGCTCAGCTCCCAGCTTTGCTGCCTGACAGCATCCTTAGGCAAAAGGCTCTGACGAAGCATCAATCACCCAGACTGCTTAAAATCCTGCTGGTCTCATTCAAGAACCAGTGATGAGCTACGCACCTTTATCCCATCTTAATGTTCATTATTGATGTTGCTGTAAAAGCTGCTGCACGCTGAATGATATGTAGGTGGTGGAAAGAGTTTTATGCTTTGGTGAGGCAAACAGTTATTAAAAGAACAGAAAAGCCTAGGTGATGCCTTATGATTTCATGAAAACACCTCTCTTTTCTGAGGAACGGTGTGAGGGGTCTGACCCACACACTGCAGCACCAAATCACCTCTGCCTTGACAGGTCTGAAGCAAAACCTCTAAACAGAACCTGAACACAAGTTCCAGTGCTGCTGGCCACAGCCTCTGTTGTGCCCTGCATTCTGCACAGCTCTTTGTGTCCTGCAGGGCAGTCCCTGGTTCCTGTTCTGGCCTCATCTGTTCGCTCACAGCACAGAACAAGCTCCCCAGGACGGTGGAAAGGCAGCCCCGGTGCTTTTCAAGGCTCTGTCCCCACACCAGCCTGGGACAGCTGACACCGTGTCCCCTGACTCACTCCCATCCCTCCGTCTCGACAGCTGCCCAAGCACAACATTCTGTTGAAGCTGCTCTTTCAAACCAAAGTGTTTGGGAGCTGTGACTGCCATGCTGCCTTTTCAGAAGGTGTTCTCGCAGTGGCTGTGCTCAGGAAAGAAAACTCTCCATGTCCTTTGGTGTTCCCTTTATTTATGTGTTTTGTGTTGATCCCTTTTCTGTCTCTGCGATTTTAGCTGAAAACCTTCCCCTGGAAAGCTGCACCCAGCTTATTTCCAACTGGTTTGGGCCTGGGGGGTGTTAAACTGGCTGGGTTTGTGGGGTGCGGAGGCCGGGGATGTTTCTGTAAGCTCCTTTTCTGGTAATCCTCAGTAACATTGGTCTTTATTTAATGGAACAGAAACCTGAAAGTTTTTACTTGTGATAGCACAATAAAGAACACCTGGAAACTGTTGATTCAAAAACGAATCCATTTTGGATTATGGGATTCATCAAATGACCTGTCACCAACACTGCACTGACAACAATGTTGACCCCATTGCCTCATCCCAATTTACTCTTTTCCAAGTAGCAGTAGCCAGGTGAAAGCCCTGCCAGCTCTCCTGGAACCAAATCCTGCTCACTGTACCCAGATAAAGGCTGCAGAAACACAAAATCCTGGAGGAAGCTTCTCTGGGATACCGAGCTTCCTCAAGGACCATTACTAAGGCTGTAGGAAAAGCACATTATTCTTTGTCTGAAATTAAAACCAAACAAAAAGCCATTTTAGCTAGCCCCAAGTTAAAGATTTTAAATATTTTGAAAAAAAAATTAATTAGGTTGAAATTCTTTGCAAAATTTGGGTTTAACTTATAAGTAGTTGCTGATCAGGATGGCGTTTTCCAGAGTCCAGAAACTTAAAATTTATGCAGCCCATCTATTAATGAATAAAAAATGCACTAGAACTTTATTTATATGATAATACCATTTGATGCAGAAGGAGCAATAATTCACCAGCGCTTTTTTAGACATTCACTGAAAGCAAACCCAGCAGTCCTTGGCAGACTGCAGCACCTGAGATAATCCTGAGCCACGGTCTCCGTGCTGAGGTGAAGGGAAGTGCTGAATGCTGCTGCTGAAGGTGGCATTTTATACACGGACTTTTCCTCCTGCGGTGCTGCCCCACAACCCACGCCTGGCTGAACGGCAGAGAGATCCTGGTGTGAAAGTGGCTGTGTCCTCATTCATCCTCCTCCATCCCCGGCTGTCCCGGGTGGGGCCGGGGGCTCTCATGGTCCCTGTGGGACCCTTCCAGCTCAGGAGGTTCTGCAATTCCGCGCTTCATCCAACGCCAAACTTCCTTCACTCCTACAGCCATTGCTGAAGAGTCATGGCTAACAGGCCAGTCCTGCAGATTTAATCTCAAAAAATTAATCTGCAGAGAAACAGTGCATGGGAGGATTTATGGAAATCTCAGTTTTCAGCAAGTATCCAGGGAAAAAAATGGAGGAAAACCCCCCAGAGTTAAGGAAAATGAGTTCTCCACCCATGCAAGGTGCCCTGTGATTGACTGACTGCACTCTTGAAAAGTGAGGAACAGCACAGGCCATTTCAACAGTTCTCAAGGCAAAGAAAACCATTCCACTTTCAGGTACATGTGGGAGAAAAGTGTATGAATAATGGATTTTCTATAATTCCCATGCATTATTGAAAATATCACAAATACCCACGTGCTTTTCCCATTACATCATTGTGATGCACTTAACGTGTTCTGTTGATCTCATTAGAGTACAGAAATCATATTGGATGCATTTTACAGCTTACAATTATGATTTTGAAACTTGAGATGACACGCAAATATTTTAGGAGATGATTCATTGCAATATAAATTCTTTATAACAGCATCCCAGTGTTGGGAGAGAGCTTGTTGCTCTGAAGGAATGAAGTAAAAATAAAGAGCAATTGCTAAATCATGTTTTCACAAAAGCCTAAGTTTATTAGCACAGCTCATTAGTTTTGTGACTCAACTTTTCTGGTGCTCTGGAAAGCTCCAGTGGTGTTCAGTAACAGATATTATCATGCTGAGGCTCCTCCTTACTACACAGCTACGACACGATGTAAATTCACGAGAAAGTTGCAGAAACAAGACACAATTTTACCTCATATCAGTGAGTGACTCATTTCTCACAAATTCAGCCCACCACTTCCCCTAAGAGCCAAATCCCAGTGCTGGTGACATCTGATAGAGTCGGCTCCACAGTGTTAGTGACAACAGACATTCTGAGCAGCTTTAGGATTTTATCTTCTTATTAAAAATAAAAACCTGCTAAAGAAGTATTCCTCAGTGTAAACAAGAGCTAGCAAGTGGATTTTTTATTCATTTACAGATAAAATGGTATCAAACATGAATCAGCTTATCACATGTTAGATTAATGCCTGATATGGGGATATTTCAAATCAGAATAAATCTATAGGTGTATGAATTTAGCAACTACTTGCAGGTGAGGTGAGCAGTGCCCTAGAATTGTAAAGGGTTTGGGTACAGGCAGCATCCACAAAACTCCTCAGAGTGGAGGAATATTTGTGAGAAATCCCCCCCTGCAGAGGTTTTAAGCAATGAGAAGCATATTCACTCCATTATAATTTGCCTTTTTGCTGCAGAAGGCATTTGAAAGGTGACAATAACGTGAAGCTGCTGTTGGAAAATCAGCATGGATGTTGCATCCATGGGGTTTCACACAGTCTGGGATCCCACTGATCTGGGTTTATTGAGGACACTTGATAATTTCTATTGAATCACAATCACTGGGTTCACAAGTGTAGTTTGTGCTGAACAACAAATGAGGAATGCAACTGAAATTCGTTACTGGACCCCATTAGACACAACACATTGATTACTATTATCTTTTTGTCACAAGGCTTATTGCTTGAGAAACCCTTCTTTTATGAAAACAATCATTCTTGCCTTTAATATGTCTAAAAATTCTCTTGACCTTGTGCTTTAGTGACCTCCTTTAATGGTTTTATTGAAAATTGAAATCCCCCACGATCTATCAGTTCCTCAGTCTGGATTCTGTATCCAGGGAGGTCAGTGAGGGAACCTCCATGCAAAATTAAGAATTAGGTTCATAGGTTTCTTTTCTACTCAGATCAGTATTTCAAAACTAAATAAACTTACCACTACAAACACAGTATGGAAAATGAAATTCTAGTTTGCTGGAAAGAACTGAGAACTTCCTAGACCTGTTTATTACCACTAATATTTACCTCTTGAACAAAGGAAGACAGTTATTATTGCTTTCATTACGTCCTCTGCTTTCTGCCTCCACTGCTCCCTCTGTGCTTCATTTTAAACTGGAGCACAATAATTGTTTGAATCCAGGAATTCCTGAAATCAGAGGAGTCACAATTGCAGGTCAGACCCCTTGGACACATAACTTAAAACCTAACTCAGAGCTGGGCATCAATAAAATGTTCTGATTTATGACCCAAGTCAGGGAAGTTGATCCTGTTTGGTTCTTAACAAACAAATCCATGTTTCCTTTGCTAGCAAATGAATGTTGGTGATTTGTCTATAATGAGAAGTGCATTATAGATATCTGTTATTATCAGGCTTCAGCTGTTCAGGTAAGTTTTTTATTCAAATCACAATTTCATCACTTGTAATCCTAGTCTCTTAATAATACCCACAAACAGAAAAAAACCCAAAACCACCCCACAGCTGCGGTCTGTAAAAGATATTTGGAAAAAAGAAATTGAATACATTTTATGTTCTTAAACTTTTTCTGACCACATTTTAAGTAAGTGCACTGTAGGGTACGGCACAGGTGCAGAGCAAAGCAGTTGCTGTTATAGAAGCCTGACAAGAGGGTGAAAAGAATTCAAGCAGGATTTTGCACCTTACTCTGCCTATTAAAAGCAATCAAGTGCTGTAGTGGTAGAAAATGCAGGAACAGCCTTTGGGGAATATTGAGAGTTTCTCTCTCAGGCATCACAAAATGCCCTTTAATGGTGGCAACAATCTTCATATTCTTGAAGCCTTAGAGTCAAAGCTGCTCATCTGAGCCAGCCACATGTGCCAGCTGTCACAATGCCCTCTGCTCGAGCAGGATGCAGTGGATTATTCAGGGATCAACCAGATTATTCAGGGATCAGCCATGCAGTGCCACAACCAACACCACTCAGGTGTGGAGAAGGCTGCAGCTCTTCCAGATCTGCAGTTCCACTGCTGCTCCTCTCCCTGTCCGGGTGGGTTGTGGTAAATCTTGTTGTGAGAATGGATGTCCCCCGCAATAGTTTTTCCTAATTGTAGGAATTTTTTCCTCACTTGTGAGGAAAGGCCATTGGCTGCCTCTGGACTGCTCTAAGGAGCTGTTTCAGAAGCATTTTCACCACAGTTCTACTTGAATGACAACATCACTTCATGTCGTGAAAAAAAAATTGCTGTTGTTACCAGGCTTATTTAGTCATGGGAAATTTCTCTGGGAATATTTTTTTCTCATTACTGTACACACAATTGGCAAAGTCTGTCTGTGCAAGACTTCCAGCTCAATTTTGAAAACCCAAGAGGTTTGAATAATTCAGATAATCTGCGAATAAACATGCTGGCTTTGTGGCACTTATCTGAGTTGCCAAGCCTTTGGAGGCTTTGTCATCAAATTCTCATTTACCAAAGAGTTATAAGATTTGTTAATGTTATATAATTTATCACTCCACTGTGCTGGATGGTGCTCTAGGAGCTGGGTTTGCTTTTCACAGAGTTGCACTGATTTTAAGCCACAGCAATTTCTAACCTGAATGGCTCTGAGTGGAGAATCAGGCCCTGAGTGTTTCATGTGAATAAAACATCAGTGCTGCGAGGCACAGCAGCAAACTGCTGAGCAGGTCACACCCAGCCTTGCAGTTCTGCTGGACTGCTGCTCCTCCTGCTCCTTGTTTTAAACTCTCTTTCCACTGCTAAAGCTGGGTGGGCTGAGCCTGTCTGCAAGTTCAAGTGAAGATTTTCATTGCTTTTGCATTCATTTGAAATAAAGGCAGGAGGCTGACATGGGTAGAGTCACCTCNTTTTTTTTTGTTTGTTTTTGTTGGGGGTTTTTTTGGTCACATTTGGATAGTCAGTCACAGCCAAATTGTGGAACTCGTTAGACATGTGATTGTGGGACTAATTTGTGACTACAATTACTGCCCTTATGTGTGCCAGCTGGGTAAGTAAACATTAAAATGCCAGTATAGGACACACAGCTATCTCTATAATCACAGTTTCTGCAATTCTAGAATATCTGAAAGTCTCTCCAACAAGAGGAAGAAGAACCAAACACATTTGAAACAATTTTACATTCAATTCTGAAAATTCTGAAATTTATTAATCTCACAATACCTATTTGAACCACTGCTCTCTTACATCCCTAAAATTCTGAAAGCTGGTGGTTTGTTTGGTTTAAAATAAAATTTTTGACATAGCCAATGAGCCAGCATAAATCCATTCCCTAATAGCTTTACAGAAAGTACATTATTTTGTGAGGCAGAGTCATTCAGAGCAGAACCATGGTATTTTTAAAACTGCTTTAGTTGCAACCTCAGTTATCTCATCCAGATCAACTGGATCTGCTCAGTTTTGCTGAGCAGCTTCCAGCCAGTTTTAAAGCCTCTTAATTAAACTCTTCACTAGCACAGGATTCCAGTCAAGGCTGTTCTGGTGAGAGGGCAGCCCTGCTCAGGTCCTCTGTTTAAGGAGAGAAAAGGGTGATGCAGAAGCTTTTGAAGACAGGAATCCTCAGGGAATTGGATACATTGGTTTCAAGAATCTGGAGTAGTATTGAGCATCTGACCAATTGTTTTTACTCAGATCTGCAAATTACCTCATCTATCCTGAGGTTTGGAGCTAGCTTTGTTAAAAATACTCCATCTCCATTCATAAGGATCTCTAAAAATCTTCTGCTTTTCTTGAATCCAGCTTGGGTTTGCTATTCAGGGACACCAAGCTGCTCCTCAGACCCAGACCTGTGGCTCTTTCATGCTGCTGTCCTTGCATGGCAGAGGGAGTATTTGGAGGAGGGAAATGCCCTGCAGAGCAGCAGATATGTGCACATTTATACACCTGTACCTGTATTTTATGCACGAATGAGTTTCAGCTCCCTTATCACTGCCCTCAAGTGTCTCTGCGTGGTGTGGTGAACAATGGGACTCATCTGCATCAGGCCATTCCTCTCCATCAAGGTTTCTTTCAGTGACACCTGGAAGGATTTGAGACAAGGGAGGGCACAAACTCTCCCGGCTCTCCAGCTGGAGCCCTGCCTCGGGAACGTTTGCAGTGACTCTGGCTGACTGCGCGAGGGTTCCGTGAACCAGCTGCTCCCCTTCCCCCCCCACACTCTGCATTCAGCCCCAGCACTTCATGGAAAGTCCTTGCTCACCTTTCTTCCTCCACTTGCCTGTGTTTTGGAGGCCCATTCTCCATCTCTCTCTGTTTGGAACTTCCTTCTTTTCCTCCACGTGCTTTTGCCTCTGCACCCAGCTGTTAGGGGTTTACCTCCATGCCCTCACACACCAGCAGGTGTAGTACTAACCAAAACACTTTCCTTTCTTTTTATTCTGGAGGGTGCACAAGCACAGAACTGAGGGTTAGCTGCTAATATGGTGTGTGGAGCAGCACTTCAGCTTGTCAAACTGGAAATGCCAATGGTAGAGTTTATTGTGCCTTGCTTCAGGCATTCTTTGTCTTTCCTTGCTTTACCTTCAACTTCTCTTTAGCTTTTCTGGGGCTGAACACCTTTGGTAATATTTCCCTGACCTAGCAGCCTAAGCCTCACAAACTTCCTAAACTGAAGCATGCATCTTCCAAGGCACCTTCAAGTTCTCCAGAATAATCCTCTGCATCAGAAACAATCCTTTCCAGACACCCATTTTTCCCCAAGGGCTCTGCTTTGATCCTATACGTGCTTTCCTATCCCATCAGCATGGATTTCCTTCCCTGGAAGAGCCAACAGCTAGAGGAAGTCTGAGCTGTAGCTCCTGTCTATTCTAAAATATTAGGTTTTTAACTAATTTTGGAAATTTGTGATTCAGGGAGCAAGCAGCTTCACAGGAGTATCATATTGGGTTACTTCCCCTCCTTTAGAAATCTTTCTTTCTTGTGATTTGAAGCTTAAGTGTATTTGGAATTCCCTAACAAGTGTTTACTGCCAGAATCATGGCAGCAAGTGAAAGTGGAAAAAGGATTTTCAGACTTACAGGGGTTTAGGCTCTCATCTCTTGTTTATCAGTGTGAGTGCTCCTACTGCACAGAAAGGCAGGGAAAGGTTTGGTGCTGTGAGGTGGGACTGGGCACTTCCACACTCCAGAGCACCTCTGTAAGCTCAGGTTTTGCTCTGTTTCGCCAGATGTGGCTGAGGTTTGTGATTTTCTGTGCTCAGTCCTTGTCCAATGCCATTCATGGAAAGGTTGAGGATACAATTTCTGTGAGCAGTGGTGCTGAAGTGGTGTCTGAAACAGCGCAGTGCAGGTCAGGCAGGTCCACAGCTGGGCAGGAACAGAACTTTGCTGTGCCAGATACAAACCAGTGTTTGCTCAGACAGGTGAATGTGGGCTGGGACCAATAGCTGTCTAAAACCTGACATGAATCGAGGTTGGGGTGTCAGTATTAAACAGAACGTTACGAACAGAATAGCAAATCCTGTCCTGAAACTGCAGCACAGATTGATGGATTCTCTTCTTTTTAATTAGCTGGATGTTATTTATATCTCACAGGGAAAATTTAGCAGGTGTCAAAAGCTGATCACAACTCCTTAATCTAGTCCCTTCCTACGTGTGCCTTCCTTGAAGTCTCTGGTTTTTGTATCCCTGCAATGTTTGTTCAGTACTCTCCTCTCCTAAACTCTCTGTCCTGTTGGACTTGTGCCAGGCTTATCTTCCTGTCCCCCCCACCACTACATTCTCTCTTGGTCATAAGAAAGAGGAGTGAGTTTTAAATATCTCTGCCAATCCATTTGTATTTTGTGTGCTGAGTGTGCTGTTTGTCACCTGTACAGTTTCCTTCACTGACTCACAGACAGCCCCGGATGGAGTTTCCAGTTAAATGAGAATGATTTACTGGGCTTGGTGCACAGGTACCATCCTTGGAATTTTGTTGACATCAGGCTCCCTACAGACTGGAGCTGCTGCTGAAACAGTTAAATATATGTGCATATTATCTTTGTGAATGGAGGCACGTCCTACAAAAAAGCAAACATAGGTTTTGTAAATAAATGTAACTGAGGAATAGGTATGTTTTTTATTCTGTTTTTGCAAGCAGAAGAAATGAACTTATATAAAGCAAATTCAGGGGTTTTTTTGCTCATCCAAACAGAACAGTCGTAGCAGAGGAATGAAGAACCTCTCAGGAGGATCCGTG
Source organism: Pomatostomus ruficeps (assembly GCA_013400735.1). Classification (NCBI taxonomy): domain Eukaryota; kingdom Metazoa; phylum Chordata; class Aves; order Passeriformes; family Timaliidae; genus Pomatostomus; species Pomatostomus ruficeps. The sequence continues at coordinate 40,297 of VYZT01034249.1, read as the reverse complement.
TAGCTCTCTCCATTTTTTTAGTGGCAGAATCAGGGTCAATTATGTTATCTATTGAGCTGTAGTAGAACAACTCACATTATTTACCCAAGCAGTTTAGTTTCCACTCCTATAGGGGCAAATTTTTTGTCTGGTCCAGAACATAATTTCAAATACCCTCCCATATTCCTTCAACTGCATCAAAGCTTCCACTGGGTGGCATTTCCAGCCGTTTTCAGTTTTAAAAGCCCTTCTGATCTGACCGGTTCTCCTGTCTTTGCTGGAGCAGCTACTCAGAAAGCAGATAAACCCCCAATTAAACACAGAGCCCTGTGCACACCTCTCCCAGAGAAGGGGTAAAACAATAAATGAAGCCTCAGGAGATGTCAGTCACCCTGCTGAACGTGCTCCTGGGTGATGTGCTGCACACAACAGGCACGGTTTGCAAATGGATATGGAACAGAATACAAGAGATGGATTTGGGGAAATGGCACTGGAGGCACCTCTTCTCAACCTGGCACAATTATCCTGTGCAGGCAAAGTGGTTACAGAGGACAGTGTTATAGGAGAAATTAACAGAAAACAGTTCCTATTTTTTCTCCAGGTAAATTCTGGGATTTTTCCCATTGTAAAAAGTGCATGGGGTAACTAGATTGTTTTCCTGCAGCTCCTGAGAAACATTTTGTTGAGGTTTTTTTTTACTTTAATCAGTTCTTTTTGAACTTTTTCCAAACATTTATTTATGCTAAGCCACTGCTTTTCAAGAAAAAGCAGTTTCAAAAAAAACTTTTTTAAAAAAATCTTAATTTTAAATGAATGCATTCCTATACATGAAATTTTTTTAGCATTGAAGTGTATTAGCAAATGGAAACACAACAAAAATATACTGAAATATTTTCACTAAAGATAGGAAATTCAGAGGTGTTTTCTAGTATCAGATCCGTATTTAAACACCCGAGTGGAAGCAAATCCTTTCTGACAGCCTGCTGCAATTACAGCTGCAGTGCAATTGAAGAGCTCCTCTGGTGGAACTCGTTTGGAAAGGTGTTGGTGGCCCGTGTGACAGGCAGTGCTCACTCCAAGCTGCTCCGGCACAGCTCCGGAGTTCTGCTCCGCTGTCAGAGGGGACACTGGCACACGGTGTCAGAGGGGACACTGGCACACGGTGTCGGAGGGGACACTGGCACACGGTGTCGGAGGGGACACTGGCACACGGTGTCAGAGGGGACACTGGCACACGGTGTCGGAGGGGACACTGGCACACGGTGTCGGAGGGGACACTGGCACAGGGCCATCAGCTCCGTGTCACAGTGGGAAACAAACGAGGAGCCAGGCACGGCCTCGCGCATCAAAAGGAGTTGCAAAGGGGGCCCTGGAAGCGGGAGCGTGGCTCTGGACTCGCCCAGCTCTGCTCTGCTCTGCCGCCCGTGACCGCAGCAGATCCATGGCCATGATGGGGAATTAGAGCTGACTGATGACAGGCAGCCTGCAGAGCTCTGCCTCCCTCCCCTCGCTGCACCCATGAAAAATGCCACTGTGTTCCCATCACTCCAGCCTGCTGCTCATTGACTCCTGAATGCCTCAGTGCAATCTTCAAAAAGTTAATCTCCTATAAGTGAGGAGATATCTCTATTTGCAAACTTGGTCCTGTAAAAATTTTAGTTGTGCAGTTCCGGAGCCTATTTTTCACACATGAGTTTAATGTACCCTCCTAAAATCAATTCTGTCTCAGAAAAATACTCTAATTACATTTTACTGCCACGACTGAATTTATTGCTTTTACAGATAACATCATTCACACAGAGCATGTACTTACATGGAAGAATAATGTCCCCTGGAATAATTGCTATGATATTTATGCTAAAACACAGGTGACCAGTCTGTAACTGAAGGAGATTTTTAGAGCTCATTCTGCATCTTGATCCACCCCAGCCTTTTATGTCTGAGGTATTAATGGCAAAAATGACATAGTGATGCATCTATTTATCCATCAGTCATGTTCTTTTTCCTTGTACCACAGTTGCTTTCTGACAGCACTATAGATGAATTCCGGTGTTTTGTCAGCCTCAAACAATAACACAGAACTGCATTTCAAATATAAAAGCCATAAGACTTCTTAAACATGACCAAGCTTTGGAATAGGTGTGAAGGTTGTTCTTCACTCTCAGTTTAGGGTTTGCAGTCCAGATGTCTCTACTCCTGCCATTAACTATTTTTCCTGTGCCTTGAAAGCGATTCTTTAAAATAAAGAACAGAGTTCAGGCGTGCCTGAGAAGCCAGGTTAGCATGAAGGACAAGGCCTCTCCCCAGAAGAGTGGAGCAGTGCTGGCCAATAAAGGCAGACACAAAAAGCTACATTATGTGTCTGGTTTTCAAACTGATCCAGTCCTTTGTGTGTCCTTTCTGTTCCCACACAGCAAGCACATGACAGGCCCTGATGTGCATAAACAGGGCTGAAGGTCTCTGCAGGTGTGCTGAGATCCGTGTGGTGCCATTCCTGACGTTCCTCGGGAAGCCAGGGGGACACATTGGCACAGCTGTCTGCCACAGCTCTCTGCTCCCCCCGCCAAAACCAGCCCGAAGAGCACCACAAGTGGATCCCATTGGGCTGTCTCTTCAGCTTCCAGGGATTTACAAGAGGTTTGCAAGGTTTGCAGAATCCAAAATATCTTTTGTCCTACAATGCAGGATTCATCTGAATCAACCAGTGGCATGAGGGACAATGCATGTATCAATACAGTGCCAGGGACAATGACAAGGGCCACCTGAGCCACTTCCCCTGAGTGCAAACTCTGTGTAGCTTTGCAGGCTGCTTCTGAACTCACAGAATAATTGCTACCCTCAGACAAGTCCACGGCCCTTCCTCACAGCTCCATTTCCCCGCTTTGGGAGCCCTCTAAGCAGACAGTTCCTCAGGAGCCCATCCTGCCTGACCTGTGCTGTGCATGCCGGCAGGAGCTGGGAGTCCTTGACACTGTGAAATGTTCCAGAATTGTGCTGCTCATGCCAGATGACAGAACTGTGCAGCCTGGCCAAAGACAGGCTCTCACAAACTGTGTGGGGAGGGTTCAAGGATTGATGCCTGTGAGTAAAATCATCCTTCTACACAGTGAAGCTTCCCTTCTCATTTGCTGGGATGTGGCAAATGACCCTGTTGACACTTGCAGTCTCTTTCAATACAAATTAGAACATGTTAGCCGAAACTGAAAGCATCTCTTTAAGCCACTTCAACACAATCTGTAGGAATGTGTATGTCTGTGCCCTTTCTTGCTGTTCAGGAAGCTTCAGCTGTAAATATTACTGATACTGACACATATGTTCTGCAGCTTGTAGGCATCTCTATCCCTCCTCCCCTTTTGGGTTACTGCACTTGAATTCCTTCCATAACTGGTCCTTGCACCTCATTTACGTTTTTAATGAGGGATATTGATTCCCAGTAATATCCTCCCTTCTTTGCATCTCAGTGAACCAGAGGGAAATGCCTAACGTTCTCCTCCTTGGATTCTCCCAAAGAGCAAATCCTTGTGAAAAGGGAAGAGTGCTAATGTGTTACTTCTTTCACATTAGCCATGGCTAATGAACTAATAACTAGGCAAAATAAGCCATCTTATGGAAAATACACTTATGAATGCAGATCAGGAATATTTGGATATCCTTCACATGGGATTCTTGTGTTATTGTCAACAGAAACAAAGGGGGTTCGTATCTACTTCAGCACAGAGTCATAGATGGAATCACTTAGCTTGGAAAAGGCCCTCAGGGTCATTGAGTCCAGCTGCAAACCTGCCAGTGCCAAGTCCAGCACAAATCCACGCCACTGAGCAGCACATCTGCAAAATCAGGTACTGACAGGAGAGTGGCCAGGGCTGCCAGAGGAAGGGGAGGGAAGGGCACAGCACTGCCCAGCTCCCCACACTGAGCCCATGCCCCAAACACCCTGGTAAGGACTCCTGGGATGAAGCTGTGTCCCTCTGCCACTGAGTTCTTGCCTCTCCACATAGAGTGTAGCTGTTTGCAACCCCCAAACTGATAGATTTTGTGAGAGGCAGCGAGTGCCCTCCAGGCTCCTGCCAGTGCCTTATCAAGCAACTTATCACCCAATACAAAGAGATACAAAATATGAAAGATGCATTTTAAATAACTAGCATTTCCTTTACCCACTTTCTTAGATATTTTCTTAAGGGAGGAAGAGCCACAGGAATCCCATCATAGCTCTTTTTATTCCCCCTGAAAGACCTCATAACTTGTAATAAACTGTCTCATGCATCCCAGGCAGTTTATGGAAAAGGAATTCAGAGCTTTCAGCTTTCCCGTGGGAATACACAGCCTCCCCCTGGCCGGGAACTTGGAGTGTGACCTTGAGGTGTGAGCCTGAGCCTCCTGTGAAGTCCTCTATTCCAGAGCCCCTGTGTCTGTCTCACTTCTCTCCTTGCTGGCCTCTCCCACTCAGGAATAGGATGAGTGTCTGGATTATCCCTGCGTGATTTAATGGACTCGTTACAGAAGGGAAATAGAATGGCTCCTGTAGCCCTTATGTGAAGAACAATGAGAGGAATAAACATCACAGCAGATGTTGCTTCTCTTCCCAGCAATATTCAGTTCCAAACAATCTTCTTTCCCATTAATGAAGAAAAATACAAATGCAGACTCTGGCAGTTGAGAGGAAGAAACAAAGGAGTGCTGAGAGTGAATCAGTTTGTTCTGAAGGGGCATTTCTATGCTTAGTGCCAGGGGGATTCGCACTTTGCAATTTTTGTGTCACAGTTGACCTTGTTTGCTAAAATATATTCATCTCTGGTGGGTGTGGCTGCGAGCTACCTGGCTCTGAGCACAAGTTTTTCTCATCTGCCACATAGCAAGTCACATTTAGATTTGCAGAATGAATCATATGAATCTCAGAATCAGAATGAATCACAGCTTCTTGACTAGGAAGGAGATTCAGTAGTCACAGAGAAAAGCCACAGCTGTTTGGGCTAAAAAAAAAGCTCAACATCTTCTGAATGTTTGTCTCTGCTCACTTGTTCTTTATGTGGTTTTGTTCTATTTTTAATCTTCTTTATGACAAGACAGCATCATTGAATACTGATGAGACAAAACATAGTTCACTGCCAGGCAATACATTTTTCAGTCATTTTTTGAGAGCCTTCACTGTTTGACCTACAATATTTTGGATACTGTTCCAGGCAGCTTAGGCTGATGGATTACATTCTGCTGCTCTTTGGGGTGCAGGGGGACAAGGCTGGAGAAGACTGGTAGCTGAGAACACCTGACATAATCAGGTTTTTAAACTTTTGCTGTCTCTGTTTTCCTCTGCAGGTAGATCCAATTTTTCCATATGTAAATAACTTCTGTAAAATATCAGGTAAATGTCCTCCACCTGATGAAGCTGCTGTGATTCCAGCCTGAAGAGCTTTCCAGAGCGGCTGATCACTGCAGGGGCGTAAGAGCCACCTCGCAGGGAAATCTGGGCCACACCTGCAGGGCTGTGAGCACCGAAATCCTGCACAACCAACCCCCTTTGATTGCAACAACATCCATAAGCAGAGGAGCAGCCTGGAAATTGGGTCATTTAGATAGGTCCCTGAATGGATTTAGGTGAGCACAGTAGCCTTAATAGTTAATAAAATTACTGAAGGGTGAATTGAGCTGCCTGGAATATCTCCACAAACCGTTCCTCCTGAGATGGGTGCCTGAAATAGAACCGAGTGTCTACCACAGCCACAAGCCCGATGAAAGAGCTCTCCTGTTGCTGCACGGCTCTGCCCGAGGTCTGCACGTTTCAAAGGAGGAGTTAAACTGACTGTGGTGCACAAAGCTTTCCTCAGCAACGCTGCTCATCCCACGTGCAATTATTTATTTATGCATGTATGGTTCCCCCGTCTACCTCCCTCAGAACTTTTGAGTTATCAGCTCTGCAAATCAATAAAACACATCTGGTAAGTAAAATTTGGATGGTACCATGCTGTGATAGCTTTTGTAATACTTCCTGCATTCATTATTAATGATTCATTATGGAATTAATAATTTAAAATTATCTCTGATAATTTTAACTGTCCCCAGTCTGTTATGGGTTTTTTTAATATATATATAATTATTATCTTATTTAGGTATAACTTTGTGTTCTGGGACCAATATCCTTCATATGTTTTCAAAGCTTCGGGGACTAATCAAAATACAGTGAAGCTCAGGGAAAATGGATATATAAGTGTTACTTATAAAGAAAATCTAAGGTGTGGGTGAATCTCATTTACCTTTTTTCTTTCTTTGAAGCCTTCTACTTTTTTCTATATCAGTAACTCACTTCTTATATTCACTTTGCAGATATAAGGGGTCTATCACTTCTGGGACCTGAATAAAGATGAGCTTAAAATTCTCCTGTTTGAGTCAAATACTGAATATCCAATATTCCTGCAGCTGAAGGTAGTGGCAGTCCAAGCAGGAAAGGGCTGGGTTTGCACTGCCAGTGTCAGCCTATCACTGCAAAGACAGAAAGTTCATTCTTAGGTGAGCTCAACAACAAAATCGGTGGCACCAGTGGCTTCAAGAGAAAATATTTTGTCTGTCATATCTTAAATCCTTTGCACCCTGAGGTAAAAAAGGCAGTTATTGTGTAAAAACCTCTGTTAGAACCATCTCCGAACACTTGTTCCAGAACAATGGTTTGTTCCCAAAAGGAACAAGGCCATAAGAAAGGAAGGTCAGCACTGTATAATAAATGTACAAGTTAACATAATTTCAGTCAGAAAGAGTTTTGCTAATAACCTTAGTGATATCAGGTTTTTCTCCCTATGATTTCTTATATTTCTTTTATCTACACCTTTTCTTCCAGAGTAAAAACTTGCAGAACAAACATGCTGCATATTATAATGACATATAGAGCTGCATCTGTATTCCCTAGGGAGAGAAATCATTTTATCAGGAATAACTTATTTTATTTCTAGTTAATATTTCATGTGCTTTTTATACCTCACATTTTTCAGTTGTGCTGCTTTTTGTACAATTTATATACATTTATCTACATAAAATTGCATTACACTAAACAGCAGAAAATATTTAGATTTAAGAAAAAGAAAACCTTTAATTTTACATCCACTAACATTTTAAATATATTCTTTATATAAAGACTGCGTGAAGAATAAAGCTGAGTTCCACAGTTGATGCCAGCTAGAACCAGTAATGGGGGAGAAGAACTGCTGAGAGTAAAAGTGTGCAGGGGTGGAGAAAAGACAGATCTGGATAATCCCAGGGTTTACACTTTGGGAGGCACATTTTCTGTCTGTAAAATGAAGAAAATTTATTTTATTAAAGTCTGTGTATCAAAGAGCATCCCTGAGAACACTGGAAATAAATTTTATTCCACTTTTGAAGCTCACACTGAGAAGAATTTTACTTTTTCTTTAGGTATTTTTTAGGCAGTAATGTTCCTACTAAAGTAACTGGAGCCTTCTGAGGAAAAAAAAGTCCTCCAGCGTTCTGAGCAGGACCTCTTTTCAGTCAATTGTGGATTGTTCTACAAAACTCAGCTTGGCTGAGGATTCTTGTCAGAGCAATGCTGCTGGAAAAGCTCCAGTGAATTTGGAGTAGGAAACATCAATCCATATGAAAGATTTTTTTTTTATATGTCCTCAAGTTTAGAAGATACTTCACTTTAGAAGTATCTCCTTTTGGACAATCGAGTTCTCCATCATTTTGTGCACCTGCTCCAGGAAGAACTGGCAAACATTGCAGTGGGAGACAGTGAAAAGGAAGCAATGTTTTGTGTAAAAGCAGCTTTTAGGAAATTCCAAGTGTAAGAGAAACGGTTGCAATCCTTTAGTCTTGGCTCGAGCGTTGTACAGGGCATAGGTTTCCCTGGAATTAATTGTTGCTTTGAGCCCAATAACTGCTGAGTAATTAGAGCTTTTCTCTTAGATCGTGTTTTAATTATTTGTTCTGTCCTTCTTTGAAGTGTGTCCGACCCTTCGATGTCCTGCTGCAGATAAAGAAATGGGCACAATATTCACAAATGGCTTTTATAATTTGCCAGGACTGAGAAAATATGATCTTTTTCTCCCACTCTGATGCTGTCCTGGCTGTTTTGTCCAAGGACCATGGAAACCTACTCGGTGTTCACTATTTTGCCACAAACTCACATTCTCACAATCCTCAGGATTTCCATGTTCTTGACAGGATCCTTGTTTCCTGTTAAGTGTCCTCTCCTGTAAGCATGACCAATATTCTTTGTCACAGACCTGCAATTTTATGTTTGAATACTTCTTAACAAAAGCTCCAATGTTTTGTTTCAGGCACCTTTCTTCATTATTTCCTTGCGTTAGTGTTTGTATCGTTATTATCTGTGCAGATACGCAGGTTACCCTCATGGGTACCATCCAAAGCTGGGTAGAGAGGTGGCTGGTTAGATCCACGTTGTCTCTGTCACATGGAAATATTGATGACATTTTGTTTTTTCCAGTTTGTGCCCAGATACTGTAAGACACAAGGTTTTGCCTTCTATTTGATTTTGAACCATAAAATCAGGCGACAGAGTGAACGTGGCTGGTAATAAACCTGTTATTACTCTTCAGCATTTGACAGAGACCCAAAGTAAGACATCTTTCATCCCATCTGTAAGGAATTACTGGCTCAGTGCAAAAACCATCATCTCTCACTCTGGTTTTCATCCAGGATAGTTGCTGTAATAACACAAGCAGTTTGCTCCATCCGGTGTGAGGGATCAGTCCTATCAAACTCTGCTGTTTTATGCATTTTGACAGACAATACCCGGCTAATTTAAACACAATGTTTGAGTAAATAAGTACAAAACATTGCCCTGCATTCTTGTGAGTTGAATTGTAAGCTGAGAGGCTCCTTTATTATCTCGCCGTTGGATCTGTCAAGTTACTGGATAAATGCATTTCACAATGATAAATGCACGAGCAGGAGGTTATTTTGACCCTCACCATCTTTCCAGAGACATCACTGTAACACTACCATGCATAGGGAGTTTCTAGGCCCTACACTGTGTATGCAGAACGGGCTTTACATGGGTTTGGTATAACTCAGGCTTCCTCTGTCCATTTATCCTGTTTGTAATTAAGGGCCTCATTAATGTCATAACATATGTTGTTTAGGATGCATAATCAGGAGCGCTGAAATGTGTTAGAATCCAATTTAAGGCTCCGGGCCTCAAGCCTGAGGAATTTTCACCAACATTAATGGGAGTCTCATATATGAAAGCATTCGCTGAGTTACAGAATTAATCTTCCTTCCTCAGTGCTATCAGTAATTTTTAAGAACTGTCTCTAATTTCTATCAAACCTGGCCACAATGCACTAAACATAATCCCCTAGCACAATGCAATAATTGTAGATAAATTAAAGTCTTTCTGAAAGCAACATGCTAATAAATCTTTTAAAGATTGAAAACCTTCCAAGTATGTAACTTAGAGTGTTATAACCCAGCTGCTGCGAAGCTGTCCCTTGAAAGTGCTGTTCATCAGTTTGGGGTTGGTTACATTTCTAGAGAAATGAAATTAGTCACAAGCACTGGTTGTTCTTTTAGAAATTGTCAATACCTTATAGAAAATGAAACCATGTGTTTCAGTTAGAGAACAACATCTACAGTGATTTGCTATGGCAGTGAAGAGTGCCATGGAAATACTCTGCATGTGCCTGATTTTCTATCTGCTGTGAGCTGGGCTGCCCTGGCACAGCTGGAGAAGGCAGCGGGTTTAGCAATGCTAGCCGTGTTCTTGGAACTTTCTTTAAAACCAAATGGGATTGTCTGAGTTGATAGTTGGTGCTAAAACTTTACGTGGAGAGCCACAACTCTCTGCAGGGGAAACCCAGACTTATTTATGAATGGCTGTGGAAGAGCAGCCAGGTACCTTCATGAACCCCTCTGCGCCGGAGCCACCGGCTCAGCTGTGGTGCAGATGATGCTCCCGGCTCTGTGCTCACCCAAACTGCTTCCAGAGGAGTGCAGATGGAAACTGGGATCCTCAGAGGGAGCTAAAATCCAGCATGCACGAGGGACTCATCTTCCAGGCACAGAGGGATGCGAGAGGGATCCCAGCTCTCTCTCTGAAAGAGTTAATTTAATTTGTTTTTTAAGAAACATGAGCGGCACAGCCTGGGAAGGTGACTCCATGCAGCTCAGGAGGCTTTGTGGATGTGATTTATACAAACATTTAAATTAAAAACAGTGAAGGTCATAAGCATTATATTTGCTTTATATATATGTCATATTTGGTCTCAGACTCCGACATGAGATCTTAACCTTGGAGTAAATCAAGGTCTGAGTATGGCTCAGAGCTGGTATAAACTGGAAAAACCTCAAGGTCTATTTTGTTATTTGGGAAGTGCCACAATTTAGAGGTCCTGTGCTTCCTGGGAATCCTTTACCCCCAGGCTGCATCTCTGGAGTCAAAGTGGCTGCAGAGGAGCTGCCAGTAGCCCATTATATCTTTATTTTACCTGTCCCACACACTGTTAGGTGTCTCAGGTTCTATTATTTAAAATTATTTGCCTTTGACAATACTGCATTCTGAAAGTATATTTATAGAAATGTTATTAAAGAAGTGAATCTTTCACTGCTCCGAGTATTCTGTGCTGCCATTTCCCCCTAACAGTATCAGAGTGGAGTGTTGGAACAGACAGCTTTATAATAAGATAGAATGTAATTGATAATGCAGACTTGCTTGATAGTGAAAAATGAGACTGTCACCAGCCTCATGGAAAATCATTTTGGTAGAACAACCTTGCAACTGAAAGCAAAGAAATAACCCAAACCAGACAACTGGTGTCTATTAAAATGAGTTCACACACTGCTTTCACATTCCATGCTGGTTTAACACTTACTTCTTGATTAGACCATCTTTGATCTCATTTGTCATTATCAAATCACTGGACATACTAATGTTTCTCTGAAAGACCAATAGTCTGAAATAATAAATAAACCAGACACTTCTCAGGACAGAATTCAGCCCATCTTCCTTGTTTTTATTGATACTTTATTCCATATCTGATCCTATTATTCTTTTTTTGTGCATCTCTGCTCACTTGCACTCTGAAGGGTTTTGAATAAATATTTTAGTCTATTTTTATTAATCAATAAAGAATTAGTTCAGTGAGAAAGAATGTTATAACCACCTTCAAATATGTGAGGGTTACTAAAAATTGAGAGTAGAGACATTACTTGCAGTGATATATATTGGCTTTATACTCTGAGTAATGGTATGAATTAAAAGGAATTACATTGAAGGTGGAGAGATACAACAAATGTAGCAAAATAACCTAAACCAGGAAATATATTTCCAAATGGCCAAAGCAATTCCCCTGAGATGAAGGTTTCTGCAGCATCAAAGTTAATGCTTTAGTCATCCACATCCTTTTTAGGATAGGCCTGAAATCCAATGAGGAATAATTGTGCTCCAGAGGAACTTCTGCATTAGTGGGACCCTCGTATGCACGTTTGAAAATGGACCTTGGGAACAGATGGAGAATAAATACGCTCCAGAGAAACTCCTGCATTAGCAGAGCTGAGCAGAATTGAGCCTCTTCCCCCTCTAATTCCTGTGATTCCTTGATAGATCCGTAATTAAGCTGTGGATGCTTCAAGTGCTGTCTGGTGAAATAAGATCCAGCATGAGCATTAGTGAGCCAGCCCCTCATAGGCTGCAGATTGTTTTAGAAAGTGAAAAGAAGAGCCAAGTCCTGAAAGAATTTTCCTCTTTCTCTTTGAAGTAAACTTTGGAATTTTTAAGTGGTATCCAAGACATCAGTTCAGGAGATGTCCTTCCTTTAGAAGGTATCTCGTAGATAAAGCCTGGAACCTAGTAAAAATTAGCACCACACAGATTACAATTCCATTTTTGTCAGCATTTAAAATTCAACTTTTCCCCAAAGCAAACAACAATAGCCAGAACTGCAACCCAGGATCATCGTTTCCTGTGGAACAATGTTTTAAATATCAACATATTTGGTTAAATCTTAATTCCTGTAGAGTTGCCTGACCAGATCTTCTTCCATGGCAGTTGGTCTCACAAAATCTTCTGCCCATTTTCCAAATTCCTCTGAGTTTGGGGTGGCTCAACACTGTTCCCTTTCTGAATGCCAAACCCAGTGCTGCACCAGCTCCTGGGGGGATGAATGAACTCTACCCCAGCTGCACCCAGGACACTCCTCTAAGGCAGCCAGTGAAGCAACACCACCAAAATCAAAGTAAACCTGCATGTGTAACATTTTCTTTATTTCTTTTCCATGCATTCCATATTCAGGCCTGGCATTCTGGCAGTGATGGCTTCCTGATTTGAGCAAATGTCACCTGACCTGCCGGGCTCGCCCCGATAGAGCTGCGTGCTGCATGTTTGATATCTCCTCAGGAAGAGCTGCTGCTGACATTCAGCACGGCTTGACACGCCGACTGAAAACTCATTTAACTTTAAAATGGAGCTAAATACCTAAATATTGACTGCAGAAAAGACAAAGGAGAAGCACTGTCTTACTGATTTTACACCGGCTTCATCTGATTTTAAAAGAGTAAATTTTGTAGGCTTTAGTCAGTCATGCAGACAAGTATTATTTGCTGCATAAGGAGCTTTGACAGAACGAAGATGTGAACTTTATAAAGCTGCTAAGCACAGAGTGGCAACTTTTCAGAGTGTTTTTATTAACAATGAATGATTTTGAAGTGCTCGTGACCTGGAATAGCACTGTAATCCTTCTGCAGCCTTTGCTCCAGCATGCCACTGAAAACGGGCAAGTCAAGTCCTGTCTGGCTCTCTGTTCAAACGTGTGATTATTCTTGAACAATTTTTTTGGCTGGCTTGGCAAAGAATGGGGTGATGGTGAGACAGAGGGGCTGAGCTGATTTGATTTAAGTGCATTTGCTGGGAACTTGGTGCCAGCTGGGAACATGAGATACCAAAGCTGGGCCTGGAGCTCAGATATCTGGCCCAGAACAGGCTCTCCTGCTCTGCTGCTGGCTCCTGCAGCCTTGGAGCAGTTCTGGGGCAGATTTTGAAGTGTTTTTAAGAGATATCAGCAGTATTTGAACTATGTGTTGGTCACACAACATTCACCCCTTTTCTGCACCAGTGGTTTTATACTACAAACACCTTCTCATATCCCAAAAGTCCTCAAACTGCCATAAAGGGAAAGTGGAAGCAGGAGAGGGGACTCCTCACCTGTTTATTGAACATGTTCCACTCCATGAAAAAGCACACCAAGAAATAAAACAGAGGAGGGGGAGAAAAAGGCAGAGAATGCACTTTAGCTCAACAGGTTGTTTTTATCCACTAAAAACCCCCATTTTCCTGGTCACTGCCATAGAAACCAATTCTGGGTACTTTGTGTTGAGCCACTGTTGAATAACATTTCAAAAATATTGTTATTCCCAAGGCAGAAAAGTTGATTTTTGGATGCTTTTGCTGTTTAATAATCTCTATTCAAATGATGTATTTGGTTCCTCCTCTGAGAAATTTTTCATTCCAGTCAGATTAAGATAAACTAGGCTACAGGGAGTTGTGGCCATGGGAGAAGGCAATGCTTTGTCTACATATTGAAGAATACAGAATATTCCTCTCTCCCAAGCCTCCTTATGGCAGGATGTAAAATTGAAAATTAACAACAAACCGTTCATTTGGAATGAGTAGTCCTCCAGGGGCAAAGTGTTTATAAAGTATAATATAACACAGGGATATTTTGGTTTATTTGCTGCAGTTGTGGGGAAAAAAAAAAAAAGCTATTTACCTGACGGTTATGTTAAAAAATACCTTGCATTGAACTGATGAATTATAGAATTTTTCTCAGATTTAATCACCCCAGATGAGGACTCTCAATTGCCTTCTATTCACAAAATCAATAGCTTATGCCATCCAACACATTTGGAGCTGATGTTTTGCTACTCAGTCTTTGTAGCATCAAAGCCTGAAACTCTTTTATTAGTATTTTTAGCCCTCCCCTCCAATTATTTATATAAAAAGCCATCTTTTTTCTCTGCCCATACTCCTCAAGTGCTCTGAGTCTTGTTGCAATTGAAACAACCCTACTTAGCAGCTCGTAAAGCATTTGTTTTCTTCACTTCTCTCAACTATTCCTTTTAATTTTGCATTTTAAGTGTTTAATTATCTCTGGTAGAATTACCACTTCTGTCACAACTTTCACATCCTGACAGCTCACATATCTTGGATACCGCCTGAATGTATTCCTTGCTTTTATATATATGTATATATATTTCAAATTTTTATGAATTTGAAAGAGACAAAGCATTCTTTTTAAATTACTGAGTTTCATTTTAACATTCAAATAAATAAATGTTGCTCCCGCTAAGAAAATTCTGACAAGATCTAGGCAGTTTAGACTTTCCCTGAAATATAACAATGTTTCAGGTAGATTAAGCCCTGACAAAAAGTTAAATCAAATTATATTCTCTATGCTCCATTTTCTTTGGGGAACCAAAACTCACTGAAGTGTAAAAGTCTAATTAATTATGTAGTATGCTAATAATTTTTAAATTAAGAACACCTGTGATTTAACTCTAACATGCCATGAATGTGTTTGCAATTGACTGTGACAAGAAGATTAAGAGAGCTAAAAATAATCCTGAAAAATTCATGCAGGAGGGGTGGACAGAAAATCCCAAGGCTGACTCAGGCAAAAGGGACATCTCTGATAACGCTGAGGGACAGGGGAGGAGCAAACAGTTTCTGGGACTGTTCTCCCAGCTACAAGCTCTCAGCTTCTGGACAAACTCTTTAAAGACATTCTGAGGCAAAAAGTGCGTGATGATCATCGAATCAATGGCAATATTTAAACACATTATTAAACACATTATTAAACACATGCCACCTGTCCATCCATTCTTTGAGCCCATTTCAGTTCTTGCAGGAAAGCACCTCCTGGCACAGCTTGAGTTTTGCAGTGTAGAAAAGGTATTATTTCCTTCTTGAAACCTCCTGCCTTACCAGTTTTTTGTTGTAAGGACTGGTCCTTGCTTACCTTCTTTCTCACAATTTGTGCTCTTTTCCAAGGCTGAGATCCCTGGTTTGCTCAGCTCCCTCCCCAGAGTAGCTGTTCCAGGTGTTCCAGCACCATTAATCTTTCCTGGGTCTGTTTTGTGCTTTCTGAGTATGAACACTGCAGGTGCTAGGGAAGGTGTGAGCATAGCCCGTGCACAGAGGTGTAACGCTGATCACTGCCCAGTTCAGCTCCTGTATTGATTATCCCCCAGCCCATGGGGCTCTCCATGGTTGCTCTGTGCAGAGCTGCTGCTTCATAAATCTGCCCCACACCAGTCTTAAACTGGCACCAGTGGCTTCCCTGAGCACCAGCAGCTCTTATGGAGGTGTTGTCTTTTCTCATGCCCTGAGAAGTCACTCTGGAGTGTGAATTTCCTCTTGGGTTGGCCTTTGGTTAAGGTGAGATCTGGTCCATAGCTGTGAAGGAGCCAGGGAATGGCTGCCAGTGCCAGAGGGCAGGGCTGGCTGGGATATTGGGCAGGAATTGTTCCCTGGCAGGGTGGGCAGGCCCTGGCCCAGGGTGCCCAGAGAAGCTGGGGCTGCCCCTGCATCCCTGGCAGTGCCCAAGGCCAGGCTGGACATTGGGGCTGGGAGCAGCCTGGGACAGTGGGAGGTGTCCCTGCCATGGCAGGACTGGATGGGCTTTAAGGTCCCTTCCAGCCCAAACCATTCTGGGATTCCACGATTCTCTCTGATATTTTCCTTCAAGCCCAATCCCTGCTGGTTTGCTCCTCAGTAGCAGTGGTTCAGTGTTGTGTGCTTTCACTCAAAACCTTCCTGGAGTCGGAAACCCAATCTGAACAGATTCTGCAAGGCCTTCTGGTGGCCATGGAAGGGCCAGGAGCAATCTGTGCCGTTCAGAAACACAACGAGGCAAAAATCAAACAAGCTTTTCTGTTACCCAACCAGATTTTGAGATAGGATCCAAGTAATGATGTGAAACCTCCCTGTAGCTGTGTAACACTGAATCTGTCTGGAATGTGGTATCACAGGTTTCCATCTCACAGAAAGACATCCAAAATAAAAGTTCCATCCATAATAGCATGTGATAAAAGAGTCACTTCCCCTCGCCCATAGTAACACATTAGGCATTTCCAGAAGATGAAGACTTTTCCTAGGATCTTATCTGGTAACTTTTGTTTGAGAGAGAATACATTGCTGTGTATCAAATTGAACTCTCACATTTACCAGAGATACATAAAAAATAGAAACGTAGGGCATTCTGTACAGCCTGAAATGAATGTGCTGTGAGGGTAGCAAGTGAAAGCCCATAATAAGCTGAAACTCTATTTTTCAATATACTTGTGTCATATCATATAATATTTAACCAGAATCTCAAGAGTGAAGGAGGCTTTAATGTGGACTCATAAATCAGTTTCTTGCACCTCATAAGGAAGCCTTGTAAAAATTGAATTGAGCCACACAGTGGATGGCAACACATTGCACAGTAAAAAAAATCAGTTTTGCCTTTTGTTTCCAGTGGTGACATTTTGAGAAGGTTCAGAGTTTCCTGTCTGATAGGACAGAGAGGATAAAAATCTGCAGTTGTGTCCCACATCTCTGAGTAGCACTAACTATAAAAGATGCCAATAGAGACTCTTATCTGCATTGCTGATGTTCCAACATGGAAACTCAGGCCCTCAGACACAAAATGTTGTATTCTAAAGCACAGCTGTGGGTGGGGGGCTTGTTCCTGGCAGTGAGGGTGCGTTCACTGTGTCTTTATATTCTGGGAACTGCAGATGCCACGTATGATTTGCTGTTTTGTAAATTACAAGGAGTTAAAAATATGTTTCAGAAGTTTTAAGTGAGATGATATTATGATAATAACACTACCCACACTGTATTGTA
The DNA here is from genome assembly GCA_013400735.1 of Pomatostomus ruficeps. Lineage (NCBI taxonomy): Eukaryota > Metazoa > Chordata > Aves > Passeriformes > Timaliidae > Pomatostomus > Pomatostomus ruficeps. The sequence continues at coordinate 23,472 of VYZT01034249.1, read as the reverse complement.
TTTTGCAAATGCTTGGAGACAAAGCTGATATTACCATGCCCACGTGAGAGAAAGAGAGGCCCTGAAATGGGCAGAAACTTCCCTAAAAGCACACCCAGGTACAGCAGCAGCCTCCAGAGTCTCAATATATCCCAGCTCCCACAGCGAGGCAGAGGCTGGGGGGGCTGGTGCAGGGATAATGGAGCCATTCCATAAAGCACTGGCTGTCTCTGGAGGGAACTGAGCCACGCTTTCAGCCTCTGCTCACAGAATTAAGGATCATCTCCATTAAGCAGAGGCCCAATCAAAAGTGTTTTTTAAAAACGCTAAAACTTAAAAAAAAAAAAAAATTAGGAACCCATATGCTAAGTAAAGAGGAAGGGTACTTCTAGATATTTTTAATATTGGTGTTTATGAGAAGCATATTCTTATAAAAGTAAAGTTACTATGCTTGTTTTTCTGTGCATTATTATATTTTTTTAATGTTATTTTATCTTGTATCTGGTGAGAACATCCAGCTTGTGCATCAGGGTTCAGGCCCCACTCCCTCTGCCTCCCAACAGAGCCCCTCATACAAAAGAGCTCCAAATAGCAGCAGTAAATCACCTGTTCCACAGGCTCTTCTGCACCCATCACCTGGAGAGATCTTCTTTATATGAAGAAGATACTGCTATAAATTCTGCTGCAAGAAAAGACACAGAGATGGACAGAAATGCAATGAAAAACTCATTCTGAACTACTGGAGAGCTAAACTTTAAACCAATACAGATCAAAAACTAACTGCAGGAGCCTGCTTTTGATTTACTGACCACTAGGACTTGTTGTAATTAAGAATGATGACTGAGAGAAATTAGCTCAATCTAATGGTATTACAGTGGAGATTTTGAGGTGTTTTTCCTACAGTTTTTGGAAGTGGGCGTCTTTATCACACCACAGAGTTAAAGCTATCATGCAGTCAATTTCTTGAACAATGCACTTTACAGACATATCTTTTCTTAAATCTAATATTAAAAATAGTTCAGGAGGATGATATCCCAATTTTAAAAAAAATCAAACAACCAAAACAGAGAGGAAGTATTTCTACACTTCTGAAAGCTGGACAAACTCTGCTTCTTTCTTCAGGAAAGTAAGGAAACAAGGAGAAAGCTGTCTGAAAAAACCAGTAAAACCAATGGGAACCTAGAAGGGAAGAGTTCTGAAAATTTAAGAATTAATCTTCCACAAAAAATAAGTTCATGTCCTATGAGTTGAAATGCACTAAAAAACTCTGAGCTCCTTGAGGTTTCCTCGGTGTAAAATGGAGTTCATGCAGCAAAGGAAATCCTGGCTGGGACAGCAGTACCCAAGTGATGCCCAACAGCAAATGCATGGCAAAGGCTTTTCCAGATAGAAAGATGGGACCAGAGCTCCAGGATTGTTTAATCAAGAGCTGACTAAGAGCACCTTTCACACTGGAGAGAAAATGTATCTTAGCCAGGGACGTCACTGGTACCAAAATTGAAGCTCGTTAAGGTCAATGGAGTCGTTTCAGAGCAATTCAGCACTTCCGAGCTGCTCCCAGAGATGTGCTCTGCCAGGTCACAAATTTAAAACCTAATGGGACAAGATTCTCATTTACCCAAGTCGTCATTCCTAACTACTATACCTGGAGCTATTTTATACTTCATTAGTTTTTTCCTAATTTATGAATAATCTAATCTATCAGAATACCCTGGTTTAGGTTTCTTGCGGGCTCTGTAGAAAATCCTGGTCTGCTCCTTCATGCCCAAGCATTTACCTTGACTGGTTTATTCAGCATTATCCACATCTAAACTCTCTCAGAATGAAGTGATTTGCTGCCCTGAATGTTAATGTTGTGTATTCTTGAAGCAGAAAATCTGCATTTAGTTGAGCAGTATCAATATGTAGGTACTGGAGCAGAAGGTAGAAGCAGCATGTGCACCCATGGAGAATAGAGAGCTTTTGCAAACAGTGTCACAGTTTTTTGAAAAATACATCTGTTTTGCTCAATTGACACTCCATGATACTGCAATTATGAGCCATATGCGAGTGTGGTAATTTGGGAAGATAAATTAACATTTTAAAATCGAGACTTGGTGATGTTTATATCCTTGTGCAGCAGCTTCCATGAAGCTGAAAGGGGGTTCCCTCCCTTTTAGGGCAGGGTCTGTCCCAGCTGCTGCTGGATACACAGAAGGGGTGTCCGGGGCTGTGCTGGAGAACAAATCCCCCAAAGGGTCTGGACGTACAGAGCCTGAGTTCCTGGCATGGCCCCTGCTGCTGGGGGAGATGTGGATCCAGCACTCTCAGGATTCTTTTAGACTTGAAGGCACAGTCTTGGCCCCAGGGATGTTTATGTCAAGATTATCCTATTTTTTCCCCTCAGGGCACCTGCCTCATGTTGGACCTGACAAGTGAAGTAAGAAACACTTCAACTAAATGGCATTCTATTAGGTGGATATTAGTCATTTCATAGTTATTAAATCTGGGATTGGGAATTGGGGAGTTCTGACTTCTCTAATAAAGTGGTGCAGTAATCCAAAAGGAGGCTGCCATCAAAGCTACAATTTGAAAGCAAAATTGAAGGAAGGAAATATATTCATTATATGTTGTAGGCAAAAAATTAGCTCAGATTTGGAACACTAACATTTGGAAGGTAATTGGGAGTTTGTGCACATGTGGAAAGATATTCTAAATTAAACTTCTGAACTTTCAAGAAGTCTTCTCCTTGCTAACTGCACCCAGCATGGACTGCCTGTAAATTTTAATGGCAATTGGACTAAACAAAAATGACATGTCCCAAATCTTCCAATTTATTAAGAAGGAATTGTGACACAGAACTGTCAAACGGGAGGCTGAGCACACACTGCATTCTGGACATGAACTGTGGAAGCTGGGGAGATCAGGTTCTGGAAAGAGGAGCTGCTAAAGAAAGAAGGATTTGGGAAGGGAAGTGGTCTTGGAAATAAGTTCAAGATGTCAGCTGAGGAAGGATCTTGGAGATTGGGGGTGGGTGTGGAGAGAAATGCCAGGGGGTGGCTGGGGACCTTGGCCCTAAAACCTGAGACAACTCTAACCCTGGGGAGCCACACGGCACAGAAGGATAGGAACTTCAGCCCAGCCTCCCTGGACTGGGAGACCTCCATCCATGAAAGAGGTGATTGGTTTGAAGAGGGAGATGCAAGGAACTAGAGTTCTTTCTAATTGCCTTTTGAATTTGTGTCTAAATTGATGTCTGCAGGCATCACAGGTGGAAAAGGTCTGCCAGGGTGTCTGAGCATGGGCAGAAAGGATCCCTACAACCCATAAAAGCTGAGATATTTGACTAGAGGCAGGGGCTTCACTGTGCATCCTCCGTTGCAGTTTCATGACTCAATCCTTGCTGCAAATTTTGGAGTTGGAACCATGGTAACGACGTGTCCATTTCCAGATAAATGGAAAACATAGCATTTATCATAGGTAGAGGATTTAAATGCAAATTTGTTATGAAGACATGTTCCTTTTCAGCCATGGAATGTGATGTGTTAGAGCACTGTGTATTTTATTTTTACCAGGTAACTGTATTCCACCTTCAGTTTGATCTGTAGGATTGAGGGGAGGATCTTTGTCTATAGGAAGGACAACTAGAACAGGTCAGAGAGAAACAGGACCCTGTAGAGCATCACGTGTTGCACTGTGGAAAAGCTTTAAGGGTTCAGCTAAGAAAGTTTGTTTGTAACTTTCCAAATAAGCCTCCTTTTGAACTCTAAATAAAGAATAAATCAGGTATTCCAATCCTGTTGCCATACATGAGAAAGAAAAATAATATACTCTGCAATATAGGTCATCAGCATAGATATTTTTATCCTAGGTTGCATTTTATTTTAAATACTTGGGAGGGGGGGGTTGAGTGTGGCTCTTTTTCACAATAATGAGATGGTATAATAAGTCTGCATTATAGAGCAGGCAGGTATTTAAATTATCATAAATAAATGGAGAGGATGAAACCATCATTACTGAGAAATGAGAGTAAACCCAGAGTTTATCATCAGTCATTTATGCAGCTGTCATTTATTTTCAAAGAATTGACTGGAACTAATGCCCAAATAAGAGAGCCATGCAGGCAGTGGCATCATGGGTTAAATCTCCTCACTTAAACTTTGCTAAAAAAGATGGAAAAACATCTTAACCCAGGGCTGGATTTTCTGCCTTTTCCAACACATTTTTCCTAACAGGCAGCTATCTCCCAGTGTTTATGGAATTCTTTCCCACTGTAGTTCTCTGCCAGCTGTAAAGGCAGCAAGTTCTTGGTTCTGGATATGAGCAGAACACAGCTGGTGTTGTGTCCATTCCCTCAGTGAAGCACCATCCTCACGTGCTGCATCAATAGCAGAAATTAAACAGAAAGCACTTCCAGGAGAGATTTCCCCAGGATCAGGAATCCACCACTGCGGCTCCAGTGCCGAATCTCCAGATGAAGCTCAAGGCCAGGGTGGTGCCTTTCCCTGACAGCCACACATTTGCAATATGTGAGTAAATTTTCCTGCCTAGACCCCCCAACAATCCCACCCTGGGCATCCCTGGCAGCTCCTGGAGCTCTGGCAACCTCGGGGCTGGGACCATTCCCTGGGCAGCCTGGGCAGTGCCAGCACCCTCTGGAGGGAGCAGAACCTTTCCCTGCTCTCCAGCCTGAGCCTGCCCTGGCCCAGCTGCAGCATTCCCTGCGTGCTGTCCCTGGCCTGGAGCAGAGCTCGGAGTTGCCCCTCCTGAGGGAGTTCTGCCCTGCTGTGGGGCCTCCTGTGAGCCTCCTTTGCTAAAAGCTCATTTGAGGGAGGATAATCCAACTTCTCCTTTGCAAATTGTTTGTGGAAAACAAAAGGGGAAAATGATGCTTTTAATCCAGACATGGGTTAACTGGGACAGCATCTAGCTAACAATAGGCTTTTGTGTGTATAATAAAGCAGCAGTGCAGCAAATGCACCAGAACACCAACACCAGAGCCTGAACAATGGCTCTTTATTCCATTTACTGCCTTTCACATCTTATTGGCCAGCACACACCTGCCTGCCAGGTGTCTATTTACAGTCCAACAAGAGATTTTTCTTTCTGCTACTCCCCAAAGAAATTCTTTCATGCAATAATAACCTAATAGGAATTTTACCTTCTGCACACCTTCCTTAACCCTTCAAGGCACAAATGGGAACTGCCTTCCAACTGGATATTTGATTTTGGATGGGCTGGAGCCAAATGGCTGCTCTTGTAGTGATAGGCAGCGAATAGAGGGGGTTTTTGTCCCGTTTTGTTGTGGACAGCCAGCTGGCAGTCCTTCACACATTGGAATTTCAATGGACTCCTGGCAGCAGTTTCCCACTTCTCCCTCAAGGAGAGGCACACTGCCTCGCCATGTCATTTTGTTATAGTTTATTTCTTGCATAATGAGCAACATTGACAGGGATATTTGCAAATTCTTAAATATTCTGCCATCCCACTGGTGAAATCAGTGGTTTACCATTTCAGTTAGAGGGAGCTTCAAACAAGGTTTGCATTTCATACCTTCCAGCTTCAATACATAGAAAACCAAAAGAAGCAGCTTATCTTTGTGATCTCCTTTTAGAAGTCAGTATTTAAATATTTACCAGTAACAAGTGACCATCCCTGAGGCTGCAGTGACCAGTTCTCCTGAGGAGGATTTTTTCACCCAAATAATCAATAATTGCTTCTCGGGTGTCTTAATCCATGGTCCAGGATAAGGATTCAGAGTGCATGTGCACATCACAGCACACATATAGTAAACCTATATTTGGTAATATGCTTCTTATGGACAAAAAAATCAGCAATTCACCAATAAACTAGTTAAAAATTCCAGATATTTGGAGGCTTTTGACAATTTTAATATAATCACTTATTTCTTTTCATATCTGGCTGTGTCAGTTCTTCAGTTATGATTATAACCATGAGAACAAAAGAAAGAAAGGAACATTAATGCTGATCAGGATGGGGCATACATGATTTCCAGGCTTTGTACAGCATAAACAGGAGGTTTTTCATTGTCATGTTCCTATGCACGTAACCTCCTTGGTTGTGCCGTGGTCTGTGGCATGACCTGCCCTCTGGAATTGTGGGTTGTTCGTCATGGATTTGTGTGTGTGAGAGTTCCTTACCTCACAGGTCAATATGAATTCGCGCAGGCACCGTCCTGTGGGAGGATAAAGAAAGCAAGTGATGCATTTGTCTAATTCCTCACCTAGCAAGGCTTCCCACACACGTTTATTAATATTTCATTGTTTCTTTAGCAGAGTTCTTTTCACACTTCTCTGTTCTCTCTTATTTACAACTGAGGAACATGGGCTCTTTTATGTTATTCATTAACAGACATTTATTTGACAAATGCTGGTGATGTATTTTTTTTCATGCAGAACTTCTGTGCTGCAAAGACTCTGCTGGCTACTCTGCTGAAGGGTGTTAATGCAACAGGAGGAATTCTTGAAGGAGTAAATCTCCCATCTGCAGCCAGGGCCAGTTGGTTCCATTCATTTTTGAGTACAAGTAAGCAAATCCCTTCATTGCAGGAAGAAAAGGACGTGTTTTAGCCCAGGATCAGAGAGTTTACTGAATGCATGTGGACAAGAGTTGCATTTTTTGGCATAGATTTGCGTTATTTGTATTGCATTGTAATTTGAGTTAAATGAGAACTGTGCTGGTAATCACAGTCAGATCCTGAGCTGAAGGGACCCACAAGGATTGAATCCAACCCTGCCCCTGCCCAGCCCCAGCAGTGCCACCCTGGGCACCCCTGGCAGCGCTGTCCAAGCGCTCCTGGAGCTCTGGCAGCCTCGGGGCCGGGCCCATTCCCTGGGCAGCCCAGGCAGTGCCTGCACCCTCTGGGGGAAGAAGCTTTTTCTAAAATCCAACCTCAATATTCCCCGACACAGCTCTGTGCCATTCCCTGGGGTTAAATTCTTCCAATGGATTTTAACTCCTGTCACAAGGCAAGAGTGTAAATCATCAGAATTCTAACTCAGGTGATATTCCTGGGTCTGGAAACGAGATTTCAGATTTTCCTGGCTTTTATTCATCAGTTCCCATCAGGTTTGGATATGCTTTTTGTAATCTCTTGGCATTAAACTTGTTTTATTTCAGCATTGATGAAGGACACTGTAATTTTTTTAAGGAATGTGACCTTCCCTGTGATACACAGGGATACTCTTGGCTCACTCTCAGCTCTTCCAGAGAGTGACCAGAATGGGCACAAGGGGTGGATATTGGGCATTCAAGTGGGACATACAGCCAGCAGTGGGCCTGCAGCAGCAGGCAGCAAGCACCTCCTAGCAAATATTTTTCTAATTCTAATATTTTTATTCTAATATTTTTCTATTCTAATTTTCCAAACCCAGTGCTATTAAAATACTCATTTTAATGTTTCATTTGCATGTTGATCTATACATTAAGGCATTTTCTTCATCACTCATTTGATTTGATAGTGCTAATTCCATACACATATCATGAGTCTCACTTAATCAAAACAAACGCTCCAACAGCCCCGAACTGTGCATTTCCTAATCGACCAGCAGAACTCTCCTGTACATGTTCATCTTGTCTAAATGCTAAACTAAACGCAAAACTTCTGTTCTCTGACTTCCAGGAGCTCGGCTGAGCAGTGGGGGTTTCAATTAAAAACCACAGGAAAGGAAAGGAATATGTCAATAAAACCACAGACTTGTAAGTACTGCATACTAGTTTGCAAACAAACACAGCAAGTGTCCTCCGAGTACGAGTCTATTACTGTAAATTTAGACTGAATGCACGGTGCTGAAGGTGACTGTCCCAGCATGATCTTCCTTCATTTCATGTATGGTGAAATGCTCTCTGCCTTTACATTCAATAGCTTGATCTACTCACTCCGCAGTGAGACTAAAGGAGGGAAATGCCGGGAGGAGGAGAATGGCCCGAGCCAAATTAGCAATGTTTTGTTCCATTTCAAAAGCAAATGAGAACTGCAAAGGAGAGAGTAGAAGGTGAAAAAGAAAAAGAGAAAGTGGTGGATTGATTCTAAGGCAATATCCTGTGTGAGACTTTAAATGTAGACATCCCTTGAATAGAAATGTAAATGCCATGATTTGCATTATAAAGCTTTGTTAAAAAATAACTGTCACTAGAGCAGATTATGTTCATAATTAATTAGTTACAGGCTGGGTGCAGTCACTTTTTAAAAAGGTTGCATTAGGGATCACATATTTTATTGTGAGTCACAAGAATAGTGAAGGTGAAAAGATTTCTAAACAATTTACAATTCATGGAAAAATATATACTCTACTAAAATACAGTGCACCCTATGGTGCTTTTAATGCTCTTGTATTAAAGAGAGGAACCAGTGAGAGAAAAACAATGTAGTTTACCTAATTAAGTGAGCAAAATACAGCTTAAATTTGCAGATGGTTAATAACTAATATTAAATATATTGGCTTCACATTATGTTTGAACTGTTAATAAAGTGAACTCACTGCTGCTCAAGTATTACAGTTGTTTCTCAACGAATAAAGAAATGGAGAGGGAAAACAGAGTTAAATATACAAATATTAAAATTATTTTCTTCCTCTTAAGCAGTAATTGCTTTATGCAACTCTTTCCTAAACAGGGAAAAAAAGGCCACAAAGGACAGAAAGGGCATCAGCTTTGAAATGTGATGCCCTGGTTTCTTGACTAGACAGAGGCTGAGCTGCTGATTTAAACAGAGATCTGCAAAGGTGCTCAGCACTGACCTAATTGTGCTGCTTTTAAAAACTCTCGGTATTTACCAATGTTTCAAGCAGAACTAGATTGACACAAAAGCTGAACGCTTTTGAATGGTCTGGGTTTCATTTTATTCACAAAAATATAAAAGTTTAGGGTGACAGAGAATTATGTTTGCCTCGCATCTGAACACTGCAGTGGGGACATGCTGCAATGGTTTTTCACATCCTTGGTTTTTTAAATTGTGAGCTGTCCCATCCAAATCAATGTGAAAGTCTTTGCAGGACACCTGAAATGTCAACACACCACATAAATATAAACAGGTGCCTGACAGGCCCTGGAAATGAGAGCCCTGCAATGTATGTGTTAAGATTACCTGGGCTCAGGGATGCGCGGCCGTAATCCAAGGAGGAGTTGCTATTTTATGAGTGTGAAGCCTAACTATTTGAAGAAGTGGTGTTGGTGATTCTGGGCTAAATCCTATTTAATCTCATTCCTAGGGATGCTTGGTGCCAGGAAAAGGGAGCCCAGGCTGTCGGGATGGTGAGGAGGAGGGGGCAGAGCACACACCAGAGGTGGGCAGCAAAGGAGAGGGGAGTGCACAGAACCTGAGGGCAGAGCTGGTGCTGTGACCCAGCCAGGAGACACAGGGCAGTCCTGATCCCATGGCCAGGCCAGACCTGAGCTAGGAACAGCCTGAGCTGGGAACAGCGGGGTCACTTAGGCTGAGATGGCAGAGAGAGCGACATGTGAGGAATCTGTACCCAGAAAGAGCCACACATGAGGGGTCTGTACCCAGAAAGAGCCACATATGAGGGGTCTGTGCCCAGAGAGAGCCACACGTGAGGGGAAATGCACCCAGAGAGGGCCACACGTGAGGGGAGCTGCACCGTTCTCCTGCTTCCTCATAGCTGGAGGAAATAATTTCCCCCGAATGTGTTAATGCAAACAGCCATCTTCATTCAGAGGGAGCCTGGCAGCAGGAAAGGTGCTGAAAAGCCTTAATTAATCCCCTCCCCAGCACTCTGCCCAGAGAACTCCTTCTCTACATCCTTCCCAGAAAACTTTACAGCTACTTTCTTGGGTCTTTTTTAATTTTCCCTCATTTTTTTTTCCACTGGATAAATGTAAAAAGAAGGGCATGGGGAAGGTCTGGGAAAGGAGATCAAGAAATGAAGGTCTGGGAAAGGACATCAAAAGGTGTTTTAAGGGGAAGACAGAAGAGATGAAGGGAAAAGGAAGAGGGAGTGGAATGTTCGACATAAATGGGTGGTGTTCTGAAGAATACATTAGTCTGGTAGAGGCATGGAAAGTTTCTAAAGTCTGCTTCAAACAGGGAATTGAGATTCAGCCACAGTTTAATGAGTGTTTTATAGAATCTGGAGGTATATATTCATTGTATTTTTGGTTTCTACACATAGGAAAGGTTGCTGATATCAAATAGTAATGGGAAAATTTCTCATTTTATACAGATATTTCCAGTTTATCCTTCCAGTTTCAGATCACCCCATCTGTTTCTGCCTCTGGCCTCAGTATGATCTGCTGTCAATACTCCCTGGTGGAGATGGGTGCTGAAAGAGGACTTTACTACAGGGTGGTCACTGGACTCCTTGTTTGGCTGATTTTGGTAGGTTTGCCCAGATATATGTTTACATACATAATCCTTAAGGGTGTAAAATGTTAAGAGTTTTTCATTAAACTCAGGGAGAATCTCCCATTAACTTAAAAAAGACCTGAATTAGGCCCTTTGAAATAATATGCAAAAATAGCTATTTTCACACTGTCATCCACTTTCCTTCCCCCCTGACCACTGCTCCTGGAAGGAGTTGAGTGTTCTGAGTCATTTTTAGTGCAATCAGCTTCCACTGCCTGCTAAGCTCCTCCAAGAGTTTCCCATCTCCTTGCAGATTTATATCCCTGCTTTACCCATTTCTCACTCTGCAAAAGAACAGGCTAAATGTTAATAATGGACAAATAGAACAATAAGCAACAAGAAAGAAAACATAAACAGAAGGATTTTCACCCAATGAAAGATGAATGAATTGGCAGCAAACAGCAAGAAAAATGGGAGATCAAAATAAACTCCATGTCACAGTCTGAACTTTGCATACCAAGGACAACACCATTCATTTCCTTTGCAGAGGCAAAAAAAAATACTTGAAAAACACAAATATAACCTTGCAGAAGACAACTGTAAAAGATCACACTAAACAGAGAACACAATGTCAGCTAATTAATTTTAATTTGATCAACTCACTTTTATGGGTGCTCTTCGCTGTGATTATTCAACTGATTTCAGAATGACAGTAATGATGAGTGAATGACAATTAATATGTTCCTCTTCTGCATCCAAAGCACAAGGCATTTTAACATGACACCTTGAGCATCCAAGAATTTAGATACAGAGTGTCTGAGAGCTCAGAGAACTCACTTTGTGCTGAGTTATCTAATTGCATACATATTCTATAGTTTGTTCTAGTTTGTGAGATTCTTTCCTTTTCCACATTGGAAACCCAAAGCAAAACAGACTTTCAGGTCTTCTTTGTCTTCTTTAAAATAGAACCCCCTAATGCTGGGGATTTAGGTTGAATCTCTTAAAACTAATATCTATTCCCCTTGAATTCAGGACGGGTAAATTACTCGAAGATTTTTTTCTTCTCTGTCAAATTTCCATTCCCTTTTTCCTGAGTGCAATTACAGTGATGATTAGCAAGTGCAGTACTATGGATAAGCAAATGTTTAATTCATATGAGTGTACCTGGTCAGAGCCAGGGATTTCTCTCCCTCATTCTTCATAAATGAAACAGAGATTGTATCTTGTTAAGCCTTCTTGCTCTTCCTTATTTTACAAATGAAACACTTAATTTAAATAATATCAAAATGACATAATAAATTTTGAAAACTTTCTTTTTATCCTTTTAGCTGAAACTATTCTTTGCATAGTTTCTCATTTTTCTCTAAACACCTTTTGCCACCACTTGGTAAAATTTCCCTGGCTGTATAACTCCGTGTTGTGTGGCCTTTGTAAAATATGCAAAATGCTCTGAAGCTATAAAATGTACAGTGAGGCTTCACTTTTACAGCTTTGGTTTGATTTCTGATCAGTTCCTGTTGGCTTCCACTGACTCTGAGTAAGATTTCAGCTTTTTCTGGCTGTTGTGCAAAATCAGAAGTAACGGCAAGGGGCAGTGTTTGATGCCAAGGCCTACAGACAAATAAACAACAATCATCAGTCCCTTTTCAGGCTGTGCATGAGACCCAGATCCCCCTCTCCCTGCTCTGTCTGAGAAGCAGAGCTCTTCAGGTTACTCCTGGATTGGAGAGCATGTTAATTACTCTGGTTAGCAGCAGGAAACCTTTTCTCCAGGCTCTGTGTCTGGCACGTGCTTTAGCAAAAGTCGAGGATACTCGTGGTAATTGCAGAACCTCGTTTTGAGATCACTCCAAAGTGTTCTGGGTTCCGAGGTTAAAGTGTGTGGGAGTTCCCAATAACTCCGAAAGTAAAACCCGGGGGATGAGTGTGCCTTGCACTGTTCATTTTCTCTGTTTAACTCTTGAGGTGGTTCCTTTGATGGGAGGTTTTCTGTGTGAATTTTGCCGTAACCATCCACCAGAAACACACAGACAAATTTTTCTTACCCGCAGAAAGGTCCAGGCTCTTTCTGCAACCAACAGAGCAAAGCCTCTGCTCTGGAAAACTTTCAATATTCATTCCTTTTCCTGGGTTGGGGCAATGTAGCAGGAGCTCTGTGCTAGAGCAAGCCCTTTCCTGTACCTTTGGTATCTCTCTGGTTCATGTTCTGGGGCTGGGAGAGCCGGAATTCCAGTTCTGCTCCCCAGGAACAGGCTGGGTGTTGGGGTCAAACAGAGCCCTGCAAATGTGCTGAAAGTGAAACTGAAACAAAATCGATATTGGCCAAACCCCAGCCCAAAGACCTCAATGCTGCAATGTTTAAATAGTCCCACATTTCACTCTGAATTCCGAAATAAAATCAAGAAAACGAAAGTATTATATATATTCACATTTTAAATTATGTAATCATGTTATTATCTGAAACTAATACCATGCTGTTAAAATTTAGATAAAGTGTCCTGCAATGCATACAAAATGTTCATTTGTTGAAGGCCATTAAGTTAATTTCCTGGGAACAAGATTAAATGCAAGGCATTTACATAATCATTAGTTGTGAGGTGTAGAATAGATAATTAAATATTCCACCACATTAATTTGTATTTAATTAACTGTGCTTCCATGATCCTTCTGCCTGAATATTAATATTGTGTAAATAAACAATTAGGATGCATGCTTTGCAAAAGCTTTATTGTAAAAAATGTGATCAAAGAAATTCTATGAAATCTACTTAAGTTAATAAACACTTAAAGGTTCTGGGAAGCAGAGTTGTTGATCTCAAAAGTTTTGCCAAATAGCTCCAAGTGCTCTGATTTTTAACACCTTAATTCTTCAAGTTTTCAGTGTGTCAGAGTTGTCATAACAAACTTTTAATTATAATATTTCCTATTCTACATTTCCCAACTTCTCATTTAAATTGGTTAACATGCACAAAGTCTAGTAAAGTATGCAGAGGGAACTTTGTATCATATTTGGAAAAGACAGTAAAGCTGTAGGAAATTAATGAATATTATATTTTCTAGTAAATAAACACAGTTTCAGAACTCCTGTTGTCATACTAACAGGGTATAATTTGAAAACACTCAGGCCATATGAGACAACAACAGAAAAACCTCTTTTTTTTTACCCTTCCTTTGAAAAAATTTGTTCTCACCAGAAGCATTTTCAGCTGTCTACATTGATGAACAACACACAAAAGGTTGAACTGAAATTCCGAGCATGTTTTGTTTCCTGTAAATGTAACTTTTTCATTGCTTTTGGCTTCTGATAAAGATGCTCTGATACTGAATTCTGTTTCCAGCAGGAATGACGCCAGGAATCACCTGTACTCTAATGTATCACTTCTGGAGTACACAGTGGAATTTAGGCAAAAGACAAAGTGTTGCACAAAAATAGGGAGAAGGTACCTGTGGGAGCCTATTCTGTCTGAAAGGGAAAAATGACCAAAAAGGAAACATCCCAAAAGACTTCAATTTTTGGGGACAATGTGTATGACAGAAAGTCTCTGAAGACCTATGATTTTTTGGGGACTGTGCTATGGAGGATGGAGAAAAGACTTGTTAAAAGTTCACTTTTGTAACTGGAAACTGTTTTCATGAGCTTTGATTTGCAGGGTACTGGGATATCTGAAAGTCTAGTTGCAGTCAGTGCAAGCTGAGAGGGTTTTGCTCTCCTCATCTTCAGGATTCTTCAGAGCAAGTGCTTTGGGCAGGTTCACTCCTTCCTGGGATTATTAAAAGCTTCACCTCATTAAAAATAAAAATATTTACTTGTGTATATCATTACACAGGAACTTTTGACCCAGACACTTCGCTCCCTCCTGCTGGCACAGAAATGAGTTCCTGGTGTCTTTAGGTAGGAGTGATAAGGTTATTGATAAATTGTCAATGGGTGAAAGGAAGTCAGGCTAATGGCAGCTAATCATGCACAGGAACAGTCAGCTGGAAATGCAAAATCACCAGCAGTGACTTGCAGACTCTGTGAACTCATATTAAAAACTCTGCAGGATAGTAATGTAATTATGTTACTGTCATTGCATTTAATTAGAGACAGGGATTTTTTTAGTGGAAGCTCTTACTGGTTTGTGAGACGCAAAAGCTGCTCCCTGCAAACACAGGTCTCAATGTGGAGCAAACAGGATGGAGAGTGAGGATGGTTTCATCTAATCCTTAAACTGGTCTCACTTACAGAGGACATCTTTCCTTCCACAGCCAATCACTCCTTCCTGCCTCCACGTGGCAGCAGATCTAAGATTTACATGACTTTAGGATCACAGAAATATCCTAAGTCATTTTCCACTGGGAAACTGCACCCCAGTCTTATTTTCCTGCCTCTGTGAGATGGGAATTCCACATTTTCCTCTTCAAGGCTTATTTCTAAAACAAGAATGCCATCTTCTTTTTCCAATATTTAAAACATGTTAACCCTACTTTGAAGGCAGTGGTTTTCTAAGGTTTTCCAGTAAGTGCAAAAGGTATTTAAATATGCTGACTTTCATTAGTGCCTTTGAGGTTTGTGATTACAATTGCATCAGATGCAGATGGCACTATTTTTATTCCCAGATTAATTTTAAAAGATGTTTGGTGGAGATTATTACTCAGAATAAGAATTGGAAGTTTTGATAAAAGTATATAACTTTATAAAGGAGTGTACTGCATAATATAAGCTAATAAATGAAAACTGAGAATGTAGTGAAATCGTTTTCTCCATGGCAGGAGAAAGATGCAGGAAACACGTAGTCAGTAGTGAAGGCTGAGGTTTTAAACAGTCTGAAAATATCAAGTTGAGGTGATTCATGGCTGTTAGACAATCATCCTTCTTTTTGCAGTAGCACAAATAGGGTCACGGAGGTCAGGAGGAAAAAGAATAAAGAATATCTCCAAATAAATTGAAAGTAGGCAGCTGGCATGGAGCAGGCACAGGCTGTGGTGGAAGAGCAGAACATCAATTAGTGAAGGCACACCACAACAATCACGCTGCTGCCTGGCTGGAATAAAAGGTAGGGAACAGTAGAAACTGGTTAAAACAAAAAAGGATAAGGGTGGTGGTGTACCCACCCATGAAAATCGATGGAAAGGAAGTGCAGCTGATATAAAGCATTGCTAAATAAAACTGGAAGCAGAAAACCGACTCAAAGCTGGGCTGGGGTGCAGTGAGGGTGCAGTGGCAGTCAGCACACTCCTGCCAGCAGCCTGGCACTGCTGCCCATGGCCAGGGCATGAGCACCAGGCAGCTGGCAGAGAACAGCAGCTGGCAGAGAACAGCAGCTCCTCATCTCACTGCAGGAGCACCCAAGTGCTCTCAGAACCCCGATCCCTTCGGGCGGGCACTTGCAAAGCTCACTCTGTGCAGCCTGAGGACGTTGCTTTTGAGCAGGATCCATTTGTTTCAATATAAACGAATATTGCCACTTCTAGCTTTGCTGTACTTGTCCCAGACACCACCTGCTACTCACAGAGACACTGTCACACCTGGAGAAAGCAGCTGTCCCCAGTGTTTGTGGGAGCAGACCTTGGTGACTGAGTGGACACAGGCCTGTGGGATATGCAGTAAAACGAGCAGGGGCAGGTCCAGGGTCAGAAATGAGCTGGAATAGTCAGCCTTTGTCTGGGAGAGGGAAGGCTTGAGTATGATTGTTGGCTCTGTGCTCTGGAACATGGGAGAATGGGCAGGGCTTTAGGACCACAGTTCCTAAACCCTAACTCCATCATTATTACTATTTCATCAATTGTGACAGTTTCGCTAACTGATACAGGCATTGAAAATTACCAGAGCTTTGGTAACATCTGCAAGGGCTGCAGGTTTTGTGGAGATATTTTTACTGTGAGTGATTAGTGTTGCACTGGTTGAGTTTTAATCCACCCCTAAAAAGGCAGGGCTCTCCAGTCTAACCTAAGAACAGAGCTGTGAGATTTCTGCTTTTAGTCCTGGGCAATATTAACTCCAAAAATGCTACTGCAAAGCAACACCTGCAGAGCCTCACCTGGGAGAAGCTTTTATTACAAGTATTAAAGCCTGCAATGAGAGAACTAAAGACTATTTACCTGTAATGTAGTGTACTATGAAAATTGCTGTTCATTAGAGTCCTCTTTCATAAACATTTCTGTGCAGGATGTTTTGCAGAGACAAAGGAGTGCTCTGCATTGATCTCTACATTGATTCCCACTGCTGTGCTGACTCATGTACTTTAATATGACTTTTAAACTTCAGACTATATATTACTGCTTCTGAAAATTTACCATATTCTTGGGAGGAACTGATGCTCTTGACTCTTGTAATGCAATTATCTTGAGACAAGATGATCCTGTGGTAAGATTATCCCCTAAAAAAGATTATCTTCTGACACAGTCATCCTCTGACAAGATTATCTGCAGAGATGATGTTGATAATTAGCTGGGGATGTGGAAGACTGAGCTAGGAAATCCAACACGAGGGAGAACTAGTCTGAGCACTCAGCTGAGCCCCAGCTCGGTGGGAAAGCTGTTGGTGGCTTCAGTTGTTGGTCTGAGCCTTCAGAACTTTCAGTTGATGGGGAAAAAATCATGAGCAAGTTTTTTTGCAACTCTTAGGACTGGATATTTCTGCTTTAACCATTCAGTCTAGCATTCACTGCAGGATCTAGCTGAAAAAATGCCTGTACCTTCCCTGAAAAAGATTAGGAACTCTTGTATTCATTTCATGGCAAGTGTGGATACTACATAGCTTAAAATACAGTGTGCACGTGGAACTGCAAAAAATGGATTATTTTTGTCTGGCAGTTTCTATTCATCAAGAACATTTTCTAGTTGCACAAACAATGTCATGCTTGGTGTTTTCTCTTAGAGGAGGGGAGAGATCAATGATGTTAACTCCCCGTTATATGTTTGCTTTCCAAGCACATTGATTCTTGATATTCCTGAAATATTCTGACATGAGGATCCTAAGACAGGATCCTCATAGAGTGAGAAAAGAGCAGAGGATTTTAATCTTTCCAAGAAATGAAACTATGAAAACATATTGGTACCCCTGCAGCCCCTGCCCCCAAAACCTTGCCACACAAACCCTGACAGTTTCTCCTCAGTTCTTGGAGCCTCTGCCAGGTTGAAGGAAATAGTGTTACTGCTGCCAAGAAGCTGTAAGCTTTAGATGAAAGTTAATATGTTGGAGAGTCTCCAAATCTGAAATGATCAAAGGGACAGAGGTCTGGAGCTTTGAGCTATGCTGATGAGTTGAAGAATGAGAAGTTACAATGCCAAACTTTGAACTGACCTTAAAAACTCACGGGCAACACTTGTGTAAACAGACACCATATATTTTTTTTTAATGAGAATTAAATGTATTTTCTGGTTTAGGGTTTTGTTTTTTTTTTTTTTTCCAATTAACCTGAACATGGATATTGCACTTGGAGCTACTAAAGGGCTGTAAACTTGAATACTGTTTTGATTCCATCTATCAAAGTCACCCAAAATCAGCAGTTGCCCCTCGAGTTTGTCATCTCTTGCTTGTACTGTGCACACAGAAAATTCCTTCCTTCTCGAGGAAAATTCTACCGCTCTGTCTCCACACCCTGCCAGCCTGCAGAGTGCCAGGAAATGAGGGAATCGGTCTCTAAGAGCTCGGGAGGCTGTCGGGCTGTGCGGGAAGGCAGCGTTTGTTTTTTGCCTTTCTCTCTCCATCAAACCAGAAGCACAGATCCCTTTGGCCAGCGGCTCTGCCAGAGGCGAGAGAAAGGCTGGGAGATCCCTGAGCCGTGGCCCAGCAGCTCCCAGCTCAGTCAGGAGCCATCAGCTCCGGACACATCGGCTCTGGCTCCTCACTCTTCTCAAAAAAGCTCGGTGGTTACAAGAACAAAGAGCAGGAAATATTCTTGCAGCCACCCCGGCGGTTATCCTGGCAGCTGGGACTGACCTCCCTTTGGCACAGGGAGCAGCAGAGCACCTTCGATAATTCTGTTTACACTATCCTTAGGCTGCCCTTCTCCATTTGGTTATCACATTACTAATTTAAATTAAAAAAAAATAGAAAAAATGAAGTATTTTAAGTCATGTATAGACATTAAATATTTCTTGATCACTCATCCTTCTCTGAGGAAAGACTCAGTAAAGTCATCACAATAAGAACGTGTTCTCCTTTTGTTCCAAGACGGGCTTATGTCTCTGCATTAATTTCTTTTCTTCTATTCCACAGATAATTAATAGAAGATACTGGGAAGTGCTTAACTTTACTTCAACCTATTTGAAGTTTATTACCCCTGTGACTCATACATCACAACCACCAAAAATGGATAAATTGTAAAATCTACAATACTAAATCTTCACTTCAAGGACTACTACTCCCAAATCTCCTAGCAGTACATTTTTAGACTGCCCTTTCTAATAACTTCGTTTCCCACTGAGTAAAAAGCTTTTAGTATGTTGAAAATGGAGCAGTGTTATTCTTAGCTACTCGATTCTCAAACTTCCAGTTCTGCTATGGTTCAAGTGGCAGCTCCTCCATACCCTCGTTCAGCAAACCCTTTTTATGACATTAATATAAAACATTCCTTTGTGATATGCCATAATTTCATCACATTTTCATTTGATTGATGTGATTAAAATATATTTGATTTCGTCTGAATTCCTATACATCTTAAACAGTGAACAAGACATTTTGAAAATGGCAAGGAATTCAGCAGGCTCAAACACTTTGCTACTTCTTTACATTTAATAAGGAGTGCTAATATTTTCCTGCATTGTCGGAATACTTGAAATACCCACATGTAATTTACTTGTTTGAGTTTGGAGATGAAATAACATGGCATTTTCCATGAGTTCTGAAGAGCTAGCTGTCAGAAATTACTGGGTAGGTAGAAATAAAACAGAATTTTAAAATTAAAAAAAAACCCCAAAGTTTGAAGATAATTTTGAATAAAGAAAAATTTGTTCATAGCACAAGATGAGAAAAGCTTTGAATGCAAGAGGCCAAAGAGAGCTTTAGCTCCAAAGTGATTTATTCCTTTGAGGTAAAGACTGAGATTAAAAAGACACTGTTGTACAGTGTCCCCAGGTTCCTTCTGGGTTCTGTTACACTTATTCTAGAAGAAGTGCACTTACAGTCCTACACAGCCCTGTCTCCCACTCTGAAAAACAGGAAATCCCTTCAGAAACTACATTCAGAAGTTTAGAAACATGTCCTTTTTCCTGTGTGGATATTCTCAAGGGAATTCAAAAGAAAAGGATTGTGGCATCAGTGTTCTGAATCTGATTATATTATTTTAGACCATATTTAATAGTTTATGGGGAGCTCAGGTTGAGTGGTTCTACTTAACCTATCCTCAATAATGCACAACTTGTTAGAAATTATTTGCAGGACATGATCCTTTTCGGATTAAATTGATCCAAAGCCAAATGTCTTTAAAGCAAAAGGCGAGATAAATAAATAAAAGGGGAATGATTCTCCACAAAATTAGTTCATCACTTGTCTGTGATATTTTTACGCAGAACATGAACTGGGTTGTTCTTCCCCTCCTTTTGTTTCACTGCAATTACCATTCCAGCTCTCTTCTAGCTCCAAACAACTTGCCAGGGAAACAGCAAACAAGGCATGACTGCCGTCCCAGAGGAATGCAAGTTTGTGGAAACAGTTTATGTCAAGATTTTACTTCTATAAATGTTCAGCCCTACCTTGCTGCACCAGTCCTTTGGAGTGGTTTTTTTCCTGGATCAAAGCACTGCTCAGCAGGAACAAATGTCCAGGGAGTGTTTATGAGGAGATCAAAGCTGTAAATAAGCAGGGCGAACGCACCAGGTTTGATTGCACCGAGGAGCCCGGCTTGGAAAAGCCCGGGGGGCAGCCTGGGGGCTCAGGGGGGCAGGCTCAGCACCAGGGCTCCTCTCTGCATCCCCTGCAGCAGCTCCAGCCCCAGCTGGGCTCCTCCATGGCACGGACACACCAGGGGAGGCAGCAGGGAACTGTGAGGAAAGAATGTCAAGGAGAACAAGGGCACACAGAGACGTAGGAAGAGAAACGAGGGGAGCAGGGAGGAGGGAGAGGGACAGGGTGCAGTGCCAGGCTGGACTGCACGAGTTCACCCTCTCTGTGGCACAAGGACGTGGGTATGAGCTTCCTGGGGTCCTCTCCTCAGTGTAATATGAAGTGATGGTCCTGGAGGCAAAAAGAATAAGAACTAATGAACTCCAGAGCAGGGAGAAGCCTAAAGCTGGGTAAGAGCTTTTAGGGAGTGAGTTGGAGTTTTCAGTTAGCCTGAGAGCAGCAAGCCTTTCTGTCAGACAGGAGAGGTCATGTGTGAGAAATTCTCAGCTGGATCAGACTTGATTTCGGGAGCTGTGATAGAAACCGAAATTCTTCTGACACGCACGACATCCACTCTTAAGGAGAAACCAGACTCACAAAGCAACAGCCAACAAAATCTCGTTTGTGAGGGCTTTTTATTACTATCCCTACACTTTTAATCCTCTCTGAGTACAAAGGGAAAACAGCAGCTCCTCACCACAGCTGGAAGCATGGTGGTTATGTTTTCCTAAATGTGGGGTTTTTTAATGTTACTTTTCTGAACAGAAGATCTAAGTGTTGCAGTACTGGAATGTGTGGGTATTCCGTGTGGCTGTTCCTTCTCCAGTCCCCTGCAGGTGAAACTTGCTTCTGTGCTTTCACTGTGAAGCATAACAGCAACATTCTGGGCTCTGCTCTGGGGTTAGGAGCAAACCTGATGTGTTTGTAATCACAGATGTTCCAGAGAGCAGAGAGTCAACTAGCCCTTGAATTTTCAGGGATGTTTGAAGTTTGTATTTGTGTGTTACTGATATAAAAGGAACAAAGAAACTACAAAATTAAGTCTAGACCTTCCTACCACCAATAATCATACACTTTACATGTGCAATTAGCAAACCAGTTGCATACCCTGTACCTTTTTTTTTACCTCTTCTGCTCCAGATTGGCATCCAGGACTGTGTTTGATCTCCAAATTCCCTTGTCTGTGCTGGTTGTGCTAAGATTTGAATCAGTAATCAAGCCCATTAAATCAGTCCATTAAGCTTCATGATCTTTAGAAACAACCTTAGTTTGTACCTGTCCATATTCCCTGATTTCCTGGTAGTGGTTTAGGATGAAATGGTGCCGAGGATCTCTCTTTGTACATCATGGGAAAGACAATTGTTTTTTCTGGTTTAATGATTAATAATATTTGAAATTCTGATGGACGGAGACTTCATATTTAAACTAAAATAGTGTGGGGTAAATTAGGAATTCAAGCATTCACATTGGAAGCCTGACCTACAAATGTTGGGGAAAGGAGAGGAGAGGAGAGGCTGTCTCAGCGCAGCAGCTGGGCAGCTGCAGGTGAGCGGGGCCTCTCTCTGTCCAGGCTTCACATCTCACATTGTAAACTGGAAACACTGGATTTAGAAACTTGGGAGAAATTTGTGGTGGGGAAAAAAGCCAATGAAGGGAGAAAAGTCTCATTTAAAGGAAAGGAAAGATTATTGGTTTTCAGAAGAAGATCATTATTATAATACGTCAATTTGGTGTAGAATTGGAGAAATTATTTTATTGGGTACAGAAATCGATCTAGGTATAATTCTAGCATTAAGAAATGTACTGATAGGTAAAAAAAATCCATTTTATGAGGATGAAGGGGAGAAAGAAAAGTGCAAGAATGTTCTTTTATGCATTTCAGACTTCCTTTTGAAGATATGTCCCAGATAATACAAAATAAAGTGATATGGGCTGAGCTGGGAACGCAAAGTTTGGGTTTGGATTCAAATCTGAATTTTTCAAAGTAGAGGGAGAACTATCTGGGCTGAACTAGGAAGGAAGGAAGGAAGGAAGGAAGGAAGGAAGGAAGGAAGGAAGGAAGGAAGTAAGGAAGTAAGGAAGGAAGGAAATGGAGCTCTTTATTGTTGCATTATTTACTCAAGCCCAAAATTATTGAAATAGTGACTTTTATGTTTTACCACCCTTATTTTCAAAGGTGCTATGATCAACTTAACAAAAACAACAACCCCAAATAAGTGTAATTCTCCTTTAGAAATAAATGTGTTATAAAGAAAAACCCATGAGAGATACGTGATAGTGGATGGCATTTCTGAGGGCAATAAGATTATGAGCCTGATGCTAATTGAATACATTTATTTTCAGTTTTCACTTAGCCTTTAAATTAATATTAATATTTTTTTAAAAAACCTAATGATATGAGGTAACTTCTTTAAAACCCTGCTTCAGCTGATACCTTCAGGTAATTTTGGCAGACACAATGAACTTTTTTTAAACATATATTTATAAACATAATTACTTAGGAGAAAACACATTCCAGTTTCCCTTGGCAGAATTCCAGCTGTCCACCTCAGGGTCCAGTTTCATGGTCTGCTTGAGCTGATGTAGCTGGAGGGCTCCTGCTGGAAAGAGCAATGCTGATCTCCTGGCCTCCCCTCTCTGCTGTTTGCCATAGCCTGGGTAAAAACCAGCCCATGGAGAGGGCTGGGAGGAGTTCCCAACAGCTGTGATTAGGGCTGACATGCTGTGACAGCAGAAGGGACGAGAGAGCCTTCAGTCTCACCAGTGCACAGGCAAAACTATTTGGACAAATACACCTTCCACAAATATCTTGTGAAAGAAGGTGTTTGCATAATGTTGAAGGCCAGATTCTCAGTGCCCTGTCTACAGCACCAAATGAGACTTTTACTCAGCTGAGCTGTCTCCTTCCGGTGAGTGACCCAAAGGGTTCCATGGGTGGGAGTCTCTGTTGTTCACAAAGGGCAGCAGGAGCTGTTTCCACCCCGCTTTGATCGTGATCTCCTCAGTGGGGACCTGAATCCCCAGCCTCTGTGCCCGTGTACAGCCACTCGTGCTCACACAAACTGAATTTCAGCCGTAAGGAAATGTCTGTGCAGGGCTCCGTGCTGCCCTGGGGAGCCCTCCCCAAAGGGAATGGGATGGGCAGGGGCTGGAGAATTCCTGAGGGAGCTGGGCAAGGGGCTCAGCCTGGAGCAAAGGAGGCTCAGGGGGCCCTTCTGGCTCTGCACAACTCCCTGCCAGGAGGGGGCAGCCGGGGGGGTCGGGCTCTGCTCCCAGGGCACAGGGACAGGAGCACAGGGAACGGCCTCAGGCTCTGCCCAGCCCTGGCACAGCTGCCCAGGGTAGTGCTGGGGTCCCTGTCCCCGGAGGGATTTCAAACCCTG
>VYZT01034234.1:295-10472 GCA_013400735.1 Pomatostomus ruficeps | reverse complement strand
TTGATACCAGATGATCTCCAGAGTTTCTGGGTGTAAGAGGATGGCAGTATCACGTAACTTGTCCTGCCTTTTCACCTGACCTTGTTTACTGGACTGCACTACACTTATTTCTGATCTCAGTGTTAGAAAGCTGGGCTAAAAGGAGAAAAATATCCTCTGTTTTCTTGAAGGATTGTAGTTTTTATTGGGAATGTAATGAAATCTGCTGATTTGTACATTACAATAAAAAGTAGTATTTAATTTCTATTTTAAAGTATTTCATCAGTGTTTCATTTCTATTATAAAGCTTTTTTTTCTTAGAATGAAGCTAGCATTTTTCAAAAGCAGTATCAGGTGTAGTGAGTTGGCATTTGGAGAACAAAACACATCTTCAGGATATATCTTTGAACTGCTCACCAAGTATGACAGGATTAGGGGAAAGCAGTGAATCTCCCCCACAGTAATGCTTTCACTGGTTCAGACCTACATGTGGCTGAAATAAACTTTCAAAGCAGTAAGAGTAATTTCCTCTTAAGGCAGCTGCAGTTAGACTTAGACTAAATAAACACCTAACCTCCCTGTGATGAAGAACAATGTAGATAAGTGTTACTAGAATTTGTCATTGTTTGTATTTTAAACAATGTTTTGAGTGTGGAGTCAGGCTTGCACATGCTTATAGTGGTCTGTACTAGTAGTAACATGATCCTACAAAGTGTTCACACTACACTTACTCCATGAAAAGCATTAAATGATTATTTGGTGATGTTTTAAAATTATGGGTCATGCTTCTAAACAATTATCACTAGCTTAAATTTCTGCTGGCCTAAGGAAAATAATCTAACACAAGCTTATGAATTGCTTTGTAAAACTTGGAGGCAAGAGACAGCGACTACAGTATTGTCCAAAGAACATCACAGTTACAGCTCAGAGAAGGCTGTAAAGCAGCACTACTGAGGAATTGTCTAGCTGTAAGAATATACCAAAATGAAATCTTAATATAAAATGTAATAGAAAAGTAGGCCTAGCCACTAGTTAAATTTAAAGAAAAAACCAACCAACCAAAACAGGGGCATCCCATGGATACTTTCCAGTTTTATTCTGCTGCCATAACATAGTCGCACAGAAGAATTGAAGTGTAACAGATCATGCTCTGCATTCAAATCTTTTTAATAACATTTAAACAAACCTACTCAAAGAAAACATTCCCCAGGTCTTTATTTGAGGGAATAAATTAAACACAAAAGAAAAAATACATACATGCTTGAAATAAATTTTAACATAGATATTAAAAAAATCTTGGGCAACATTAAAGAATGAAGTCTCAGAACCAGCCTGATGTTCTTACATATTTCAAGTGAACGTAAATTAAAGTGGAACATACTTATTTCATTTACTCCTCAAACATCAGTGCAGCACAACACAGTTTAAGTGCCCTGGCACCAAAACAATATACAAATAATTAGTAGACTAGGCCATTGGTAAATTTATCATTTGTTATCAGTTTGTCTAATGCTGTAAGTGTGCATCATCTAAAGCCACATGTGATAGTATTTCTTCATGTACATCTCTCTTCTCTAGAATACAGCGTTTATCTAGCTGCAAAGCTGTACGTAAATTGAAAACCCCAAGTACAAATTAACAGAATGACATCAAGCATGTTCTTACAAACTTTGGACTGGAGAAATAGATGCTGAGCTAAACGTTCCAGACCATTCCTACCTGAAATGTCACATGTTTGTATATGTATATGTTACTAAGCTGACTGAAGTTTTTAAGCAAGGGCAGGTGAAGCAGCCATTGAATATAAAGTTTTGGGCTTGTAGAAAAAGCTTTCTTCCCCACCACCAGAAGCTCCTCTACTACTACTTTGTTATATATGAGAAAGTGGGAAAGAAACTTGGAACTCAAACATACATAGATCTCAATCTTTCCTAGTTATGCCATAATTTGGGCTGTAATATATGAAATGAACAAAGTGCAAATGACTGTCAAAAGCAAAATTTGATGACCTCATTATTTTTTATCATCAGAAGGCTTTGTCTTTCTTCTTATAGCCTTTAAATGGCAATTTAATAATTGGAAATACTTTAAAACTGTACATACCAGCATTTATGTAGAGGAAAATTATGAACAGTTACACTCTTCCTATTAGTCCATATAACTCAGCTTTAAGAAGCAGAACAGAATACATATCTGAAAAACATCTAGTTACATAAACATCTTCACCTTGTAAATTAGAGATTAAATACAGGGTTTTTTAATGATATCATACCTACTCTAAAAACAAAATATTACATATTTGAAAAGAAGAATTGCATTCATTCAGTAGGACCCTGGTGGTGTTCAAAGCCAAGCTGGGTAAGGCCTTGAACAACCTGGTCTAGTGTGAGGTGTCCCTGCCCATGGCAGGGGGGTTGGGGCTAGACAATTGTTAAGGTCCATTCCAACCCCTTAACATTCTATGATTTTTCTTAAGGTTGCCTGTTGTCTACTTCCAAGGATGTAGCTTTAAGGAAATAAGCACTGAAAGTCAAAAATGTTTGCCGTGTCATTCTTAAACAAAGGGATTAATAAAAGAGAAAAGCCTATGCATGAGAATGGGGCAGGATAGAGTAAGTGCTTATGGTCATTTCAGAAACCATGACATCTACGCAGCCAAGTTATAGAGAAGGTGTGGAGGAAGAGATCTAAAAGTGGATTTTAATTTTTTTTCGTTAATACCAATATAGGGGAACAGTATTACAATAGGTATCCCAGCTGCATCTCTTATTTCTGTTGAAAAGTATTTTCCTCCCTGTCCCATGAAAAAGCTACTAGATAGATGTCCAGCCCTTACTGAATTACTCTCTCAAGTTGTTTTTAATAATACTTCCATAATAAAAGAAAAAAAAAAATAAACTTCAAGTCAAAGTGCAAGCCACCTTGTTTCAGCCCTTCATAAGAGTGTTGATATTTTTCCTCATTCATCTTCACTTATATTTTAATATAAAAATTGAATGAGCTATTAGGAACTTACAGTCATGCACCCCTCACTGTACAGTCATATCAGCAGATACTTCCTCTAATCAGCCCAAATGAATCTGAAAGATTGTTTTCAAAATAATCACAGCAATATAGTATTTTTAAGCTGTCCTGTTTCTACATGACCAGAAGCAATGAGCAAATCTAAACTCTTAGCCTATTATTGTAACAAGAATTCCTCTGAATAAGTAGCAGAGATAATATTCCAAAGTTTTTAAAAGTAATGTAAAAGTTAATTTTTCAAGTTTTGATTAGCTACAATAACCTTTCTATGATTGCACTGTAAACTGTTCCAGCTCTCTCATTTAAAGGAACAAACATCATATCCCAAAACCCACTTAGTGGAAGCTAAGAATATGAAAAAATATTATAGAAAAGGTTATTGATTCCAAGTGGGAAAAGTGATAGTTTAATTCCTTCCTACATTAATCCTAGAATTTTTCTAGGCTATTCAGGCTCTTGGAAGCCAGTTTGAACTCCTATGAGCACAATCAACCTGAGAAGCACAGTTAGTGGAAAATTCCCATATTACTAACTGCCAGCATTTTTAATGCTGTATATTAACTTAGTCTTGTTTTAATCTGACCTTCTGAAATGAAGGTTCACAATAGCATGACTTGAGCCATACAGAAGAGGACTCTTGACAAAAGTTCTCTTAGTTAAGCTGTGGCCAGTGATTCCAATGTCACTCCTGCTACGCACCTTAGCTGGAAAAAAGCCCCCAACAATATGTATCATCAGGGCTTAAAAATGGGGTGGGGCAGAAAGAGGAAAAGGAAGATGAAGATTTTATCTTCAGGTACCATATGCTATTCAAGTACCACGTAGGAAAAAGGCAGCAATAGGAAACTTGAAGATAGTTTTACCCACAGAAATCAATTAAAAATATATCTATAAACACAAAAATTCAGTATTTAAAATGCTGCTATTTTGCTCGCTTCTCGAACCCCACTCAAGTAAGCTCCTGTAACGGTCTGAGGAAAGTGCCTATTTGTGGCCTGCGTTAAAGAAAAGGAAAGAAAAAAGTCAATGTTTCCAAAACTAGTAGTACAGAATCTCAGTTTCTAAGATCAGTTTTGTTTTCTGTAAGCATATACCTACATTTTTAAAAGCCATGGAAAACTCCTTAGAAAGAACATCAAAGGAAACACTCATGATTTTTAGCAACTTCAAAATGTGCAAGCAAGTCAGCTGCAAAAATAGCAGCCTGTTCTGCCATCTGCACTTCAGTGGGGCAGGTTAAATTCTGCTCCAGTACAGAATGCACCTAACACCATCATGGTGCATTTGTTATGTTACCCACAAGTGTAGTAACAGAAAGACAATTTGACTAAAAATGCGTTTTACTCCTGACCTGAAATACTTGGCAAACTTCCTATGCCCAGTAATAATATGAATAGAGAGGGTTCTGTGTCAAGAATCATTTGCATATTTAGGTAATGGAATATTTATATACTAACTCTAGGTTAATGGTTAGCAAGAGATGATCTTCCATAAGAAACTGCTCCCAGTAACTTACACGATCAACAGTAACAAAGATACTTACCTCACCAGCAAAGAAAATTTTTCCTTGTATGTCTTCAGCTATAATGTCGTAAGCTTCGCCACTGCCCCCTGTTTTCACAAAACTGTACGCCATCTGCAGCCAAGGGTCATTGCTCCATCGAGTAACAAAAAACTTCACTGGGTCAGGAACCTCCTGCATAACCAAAACAGAAGTTAAATACTGCAAAGAAAAATTCAGAATTGCACAGCTTTTTCTGAAACAGTTTCTTGTAATCTTTAGAGTATTTACTATTACCAAGATACTGATTAGATCGCATTCCAGAATTAAATTCCTATTTTTTTATTATAGTACTAACCACAAAGATAATTTCATTTGCTACACTTGCCTGGTGCCTGAAACATCACAGCCACACTATTCTGAATGCAACAAATGGCATATTGTAATACACCTAGAAGTACACAAGAAAAAAATTCCCCTAAAATATGTACACACATACTCTTGTAAACAAATATAATACTGATATTGTTCAACATGTTTGTATGTATAATGTAAGCAATTTCTGTCTTAGTTAGGCATAATGCTTGCTACATGTAGCTTGTTAAATCTCAAAATTCAATTTTCATTTTGGAGATAATTTTATTCCAAAGGAGAAATAAGATTACTTATCTAAGATCAGAAAATGAGCTGTCTTGAAAACTAGGTTCAGGAAGAAAACAAAAACCAGGAAGTCTGGCTGAGCCATGACAGTAATACTGTGTATTCCTTGTCAATTGCAGCGTGCAAATTCCACAGATTTCTACCAAAAAGAGCCTGAATAACAGTTGTATGAACGCTTAGTCAACTACAGCTGTGTCTTATTCTGGAGGAGCTCATGACAAGTAAACAGAAGCAGCTCTGGTTGCCTTTTGCACAATATCTGGTATCAACATATAGACTGTTCAGGCAGCACCTGAGAGACTCAAGCGGTTGAGACAAGGACCAGCCAAACATGACGAGCCGTATGAGTGTCCCAGAAGCAGCTCTGGTACACCCCTGAAGCTATCTTGTCTTTGAAAATCCTGCTGCATTGTCCTCAGGTGACTGAAATTCACAACTGCTGTCAAGCATGGAGACAACCATGAAAATCACTCTTCTGGACCAGAGTGGCACTGAAACCAAAGACCCTTTGCTACATTTTCATGAGACCAAAATACAGGTATGTAAACTTCCATTGCATGTGGTTCTCGTAACAATAAAGCCATTACCAAAAGTATGTTTCTAGGAATAGTTGAGTTTTCAGATACTGAAGTTCTGCCAAGATCATTAATCCTAACATTTGAACCATCAGTAAAACTTGAGAGATCACCCCTGAACACAATCATTCCTGGGATCTAACTGCTCTTAATAAATTAAGTGAGGCATTATTGTCTCTAGAGTAGAATGCAAATAACATTGCTAAGTGTTCTGCTTGCCCCAGATTTCCCTGATTTTCCTATTAGTTTTTATCTTAATGATGATCTGGGGGAAGGAAAAAAGGTAGATATTTTTATCTAGGTTTTTTTTTTTACATTCGGGTTGTAGGGCCCTTGCTAGATCATTTTGCCTATAGGTCCAGCCCAAGACAGTTGAGAAAGGGTTGTTAGTAGAAGAGAACTGGATTGGATTGGATGTGTTGTAATTTCAGTTGCCTTGGGAGGGGGGAAGGCAGAAATCAATCAAATTCATCTATCTTAAAGATCTTACCATGTTTTAGAAGTGGTGATGACCATGAAAAATGTGACAACTAAGTAAGAAGTATGTTTTGTGTTACCTGCCTGAAGTACTGCTTTTAATTACTTTTGCTTTTTAAAAGCACTTTAAAGGATGATAGCTCATTTCTACTTTTAGTTAATTATTACTGTCCTTCAGAGAGATCTAAGATATTTTAATATACATTTTTCACACAGGAGACCAAAATTGTGATTTTAGTATGCCTCAAAGAAAACCTATTCCCTGAAACTGACAAGAAAAGAAAAATAGTTTTAAATGTCAAAGGTTTGCCTATATATCACAAAGTACTACATTTGAAAGCTTTATTCTGGTGACAAGTTAATTCATCTCTTAATAAAAGCGGCTTCTCTTACCTGCTCCTTAAACAGCTCTCGGAGTACAGTCATACACTGTTGCAGTACTTGTTGATCATCTAAATTCTTAATGGTTGCCACAGCATCTCCAGTGACCACTGACATTAAAATGCTTTCTTTGCCCTAAAAACAAGACCTTATTAAGTTATTAAGTATTTCATTAGATGTCTCTTTTAGTTGGTATTGCAAAGATATTTTCAGCTGCAAAGCAACTATTATTCTAAAGAAAAGTGGGTTTGATTCCTTGGAATAAAGGGTGCGTATTCTACAGTATTTATGCTCGAATTACTACACCTTCTGATTTCTTGTTCACGTATCTGTTACAGACAGCCCCTTTTACAACTTGATGAATTCACTGAAAATTTCCTATCTACCTACTTAAAGGCTATACCAAAAAAAAATTACATTGATAGTGTTATTCTTTGTGCACCCTCTTAAGCTTCAGTTCTGTGCCAAACTTTCACCTCAGCTGTACTCCATTCTCAAAAGGTGGTGACAAAGAGAGTCTATTTAAATACTAGTTAGATATGTTTTTGGTAAGATCAATGCTAGGTTCTTACCAGCAGATTTTGGACCAAGAAATGAAAGGTCACGTCTACTGGTATTTCCTTCCACTTCAAGACATCTGCTACTGTGCAGAAGTTAGAGAGGTGAAGTGGTGAGTAGGGAACAGCACACAGGTTCTCAGGGCCTTTAAAGAATTCTGCCTCTCTTGTTTATATAAGGCAATAATTATTCTGTTACTAAATTTGATAACCAGCAGAGAATAGCTATCAGGCAAATTAAGAATTATGTGTAGGGTCTCTGGACAGCACCAGCACACTGAACCTCTTGTTGCATGAGCTTAAGAGTACTGGAGAGAACTCAGTTAAACAAAGTTGCATACAGGTACAAATCAGGCAGTAACAGAGCACAAACATCACAGGATGGTTTCCTTTTGGAGTAAGACATCAGGCCACAAAATGGCCTTTTAATTGCTGCCATGTAGTAAGCAGCTGTTGTTGTAAAAGTATGAAGAGATATAAATGTGTAATGTGTCTGCTTGGAACTGGCAGGGAAGAGAAATATGATGTCAGTCCTCTGGTTTGAATTTGCTTTCAAATTCACAAGTATGGACTGACCCTACAGGTCTCACCTTCATGCCGAACTTGGTGTTTGTCTTTTCTTCTGCTATTCCACATAGTTATTCAGACTATTGCAAGCCAGGAAGTGTTAGTAAGTCAGCATGATCTTTTTAACAGGATTTTTAACTGATTTAATAGGGGAATAGAAGCCCTAAACTGGAAGTGACTAGTAGCCTTTTTCCCACATTAGTAGGTCTATAGTAAGGTATTAACAGCCTTGTTTTCAGTAGAGTTAGAGAATGTAATTTCTTCTATATTATTCTGTATCCAAACAATGGAAAACGTTCCCATTTATTACAACAAAATATTGATCAGCTTTCTCTTGATAAATAACACCGCTTCCACTGCTTTTAATAGTTGTAGATGTGGGGGGGAAGAAGAAAAATTTTGTTGTTCAGTAATTACTGCACCTAGATTTCAAACTGAATTTATGAAGGGCCAAGAGCAAATAGAGTTGACATATATCATACCTCTGGATCCATGTCATAGAAGACACTAAAGAGCCCACGTTGGCTGGAATTGGGTGGAACATGACCAAAAAAATCAGCTCCTTGAATTTTACTGTCCCAAAATCTATATGGAAACTGCAAGGCAATCTAGAAAGATATAGAAAAATGGAATTTAAGCATTTCATACCACAAAACTCGTAACAGGATATGGTATATGTTCTTCTTATGCATTGTCCTGTTTCCACTCATTTAGACACACAGCTCTTCCTATGAGTGGGTGTCAACAGAGAATACATGGACCTGTCCTCCAAGGGGGACCAGCAAAGAAAAAAAAATGCTCATCTCCTAAATTGCAAATGCACAGAATATCAAACCCACAATGGAAGTAATTGTGTAAAATGCTCAAGAAATTCAGCAGATTTTTTTTTGCAAACCTAATGTATAACTTAATTGACCTGCATTCTGTATTTGAAGTTTCTTAATCTTGTCTTTAAATTTCAATATTGTTATAATCCTGTTTCTGGCATTACTTTGTTACTGTTTTGTTCTAAGTACACATCTTACTAGGGAGCTTTTCAGGAGAGGCTGTGTTTTTGTATTGGGAAAGGGTAGGAAAGTTTACACTGGTCAAATACACAACTTGCACTATTCTTCACAAATAGTTTATGAATTTACTAGGTTAAAATGACCTGAAATAAACACACTTATTGGAATTCTGAAAGATCCAAGGCCGTCAGGAAGGCTTTGTCAAAATTAGGCACAGAATTTTTAAGCCATGAAATTCTTCTGCAAACAGTTTCTTTAAAAACACCATTAAGTTGTGAAATTGAAGAAACAGAAATACATGTGATCCCTGATAACATTTTGCTCTCCTGGGCTACTGTATACAAGTAAAACAAAATGCATCATAAATCCTGAGAAATACACTGCAAAAGCAACAGGGACAAAACAGTCAATGTTTTCATGGAAAGAAAATTAAAGATAATATGAAATCACTTACTTTCTCAATGACTCCTGCTCCCAAACTATTAATGGCTTTAATTTTTTTTTCTGACAGTGGAGGATTAAACTGAATGGCATTTTTCTGAAGAAGGGCCAATGGTACAGTCACTAATACCTGAAAGAAATATCTACAATCACAACAGTACCAAAACCTGAATACAGCACTTAAGCCTCACACCATCCTCGTAACTATCTCAGATTATTCTTGTAGGATGCAGCATAATGATGCACCAGACATTTCTAGATTAGTGTCTGGTTTTAGTTCCCATTAGTGGGAAACACATGGCTTACATTCAGGTGAGAACAGATCCCACAGTTCACTGATTTTAAGTCATACTCTGTTGAACTGCCTGTATCACAGTGGCTACCCATGCTACCAATACTTCCAGTAAGTGAGAGTCAATGGCTCTCAGATTAACAAAACTGTCTTTTTTAAAGGAGTAATAGTCAGTGGTTTGGTTATAATTCCTTCAGAGATTCCTTCTCTTTAAAGTACACTCAGTAACACTGTTGATGTCAATCCAATCTTTACCATTTTAAAAATTACTAAAAGCTAAATTACTCAGCATGAAGAAGGTGGGGATACAGGGAATAAGAGAGACTGAGAAACAGGGGTTGTCAAATCCTGGAAAATTTAACAGGGCAGATACACATGCTAAGTGGGGTAAAGCTGAGCAGGGAATGGAACTAGATAACATAAATGTCACTTCAAAGACGAGATACAAATCTATTTGCTTCACATTTTTAGTACTATCCTTTATAGTCCTTAGTTCTTCAAATCAACTCATACTCAAATCT
Source organism: Pomatostomus ruficeps (assembly GCA_013400735.1). Lineage (NCBI taxonomy): Eukaryota > Metazoa > Chordata > Aves > Passeriformes > Timaliidae > Pomatostomus > Pomatostomus ruficeps. The sequence continues at coordinate 490 of VYZT01034234.1, read as the reverse complement.
CAAGCATGCTCACCAAAAATTAGGCTCTAGGACACCCAGATACAGGCCACTAAAATACATGAGTATTCATCTTTGTGAGGCAAGAAATTGCATTAAATAATCTTCTGAGAGGGAAAAAAAAAAAAAGAAAGGACATGTACTGTTTGTTCTCTAAAATTCTTAGTCCTGAAGCATACTGGGTACCTTTTGTGTTGT
>VYZT01034228.1:0-28268 GCA_013400735.1 Pomatostomus ruficeps | reverse complement strand
TATTATAATTTATTTAATGGGAGGTTCATTCCCATTGCCACTGGATATAATGCTGTGGCTTCATATTGGGAAACATTAGTTGCAAGCCTTAAAGAATGCAAGTGAAAATCCTGGAATTGCTGGGTGCTGTAATATGGGAGGAATAGAGTACCCTATTTCAGTTTCAGAAAGGAAAAAGGTAAGAGGCATCAAATTTACCTTTTTGCCTAAAGAGACCTTGGGCAAATAACAATAATGCAATATTTAGACAACTGAACATCAAAACACAATGCAGTAAAAGAAAATGGGCTTTCTGGCTTTGCTTAATATTGGATTCAACTTCTAAGTCTAAGTAACAGCACAAAACATCTTAAACTCCAACTGGATTAGGTAATAGAATTCATTATTTAGCTGGTTATGTATAACTTGAAATTGTGTTGAATGCTAACTTGCTTTTTCTAGCAGAACTGTTACAGAACCTTGGAAAGAAATGGCATTGTGGACTGAATGTTCAAGTTACTAAACCTAAGAGTCAGCACTATAAAAGCCCTTTTACTTCAAGAAGGAACTGTCAGATAAGCTGTAATTTTTGAAAGCAACTGATCAGTGATAAACTCATTTTGCAGACTGCTGTGGACTCTTCATCCATTGTCAAGGATGTGGCATTGGACTCTGTCTTCTGTCAGAGGAACAACACGCCCAAAATTATAATTTACACTCATTCAGAAATGAAATGCAGGGTTTATTACTCAAGAGCCTGGCAGCTGAACAGCAATATGCGAGATCTACCCTGTGAACAGTATGTACTGTAGGCAGAATTGTTAGAATGAAGGGAGACTGAAGATAAAGCCAAGACTCCTGGTGAGATCTATCAGATGCTTATTAGTGCAAGAGATTTCAAAAGCTACATGACAGAAGGGATAAAACATCTGAAAATAATCACAGATAGTATACAGTCAAGGAGGAGACACAGAAATACCAGTGCTATGTTTGAATATAAGCGAAACATTTGTAAAAGCAGTTCAGCAGAACAACTGATGTAAAAAGAAGGCAAAAGTACTGACCTACTTCACAGCTCTTCGTGTTCCGACTACCTCATACAAGCTTTAAGGCTAACAGTTCATCTTCATCCTCATTCATTCAAAATCATCATCCAACTTTCCCTTTCTCTTCATCTGCCAAGAAACCTGCAAGGCGATTATTAATGTAATGCAATGTGAAAAGCAGTTGAATGAAACAGTGTCACTGCATTCCAAGTATGGTGGAAATTTCTTCCAAGAATCTCTATCAAGTCACCTTTGATATTTATAGTAGGTTTGCAACTCCATCCCGTCAGTTAGCAAACTTCTGTGCATATCTACTCAAGAAGAAAGAGGAAAAAAGGTGCCTTTGCCTCAGGAGAGATAAAAAGCAATTTCAGTTATGGTTGCTCTTGACAGTGTCTGGTGTGATAGGAACTTGCTGAAGACCAAGCTCCTGGCAAGACACACAGGGAGAGCGACCTCTGAGCATAACTATAGTTTTGCTAGGATGTTAATTAAAACCCATATTGATCCACAGAGGAAAGTATACAATAGAAAATTGGGATATACTATGTCTGGTGCTGGAAAGTCATTCATAAGAGTACTCAGGCTCTACACGAAACACAGTGGTATCACTGACACAATAAAGGGCCAAAAAACTAAATAAGTTTCATGGCCTTGACAGTTACTATGGTCACTTGAAAGACAAGGTGGGGAACTACAACTCTATTCTAGCTCAACGGCATAAAGCAGAGAGTACATAAAAAATGGGACATGTACTACTTGTTTATATAGACTTTAAAGGAGAAGTGTCTTAATCAAGATTCTTTAAGGAACTATTCAGAAAAAGCAATATGCCAACAACTTTGGCTAAAACCTCCTGCACAAAATTGTCAGAATCAGATATAGTTGCCCTATGACGTTTGGGGTTTTTTCCTTTTTACATAATATATCACTGCAAATATTGATGTATTTTAATTATACACTATGAACCATATTAATCTCTGCTGGAGATTAAACAGTAAGCACCTTTTTAAAAAACAAAACACAATCCCTCCCAATATTTAAATGAGAAGATAGCAAATTTCTGCGTCATGGGGATTCAGACTTTCGCATGAATGTAAAGATTTTTCTCAGCTTAACTACCTAATTTTCAAGTATCTACAAGTTAACTATACATATAATGCACAGAGTTTGGATGATTTGCCCTTCTTTGAATAGCTGGAAAAAACAGAAGGTTTCAGAGTAATTTTGTTAGAGGCTGCTCTTATATAACCATGACTAGATACAGTAAAGAATCAAAACGTATGGTAGAAACTGCAAGGTCCAAATTGTTAATCCAACAAACGGATGACCAGAAAACACAGCATGTATTTACAGTGTTGATTAGGGCAAGAGAATTGAGAACATCCAAAAACACATGGAGCCCAACAATGCAATATACCCAACCAATATTTATTGCTGCCTCTGTAGAAGCAATTTCCATTTTGATGTGTTCACTCACACATGATGTTCTGAAACAGTTAAGTAACATGAAAAATACAGGTTCAAGATTATATCTGTCACAGATGAAAATACAGCATTTATGCAGCATTACATAATAAAGCCACTGGTTTATGGACCCATGGTCCTCTCAAGACTGTCACAAATCTACATATTGTCATACATGATAGATTTTTACATTTGCTTATGCGAATTAAAAAGAATACATATTAAAAACCAAAACAAAACCCCATAGTTATTGAGTTTAAAGGGCTGAGGAAATTTAACAGTGACATTTGATTGCGCCAAAGGTTACCTATTAGTTCACAAAAATCTGCCTGGAAAGCCACTTATCTTAGCCAATGTTTCATAGAGAAATCAAGCACCATGTTAAAACCATCTGATTCCTAGGGGAGAGGCCAATACTGAGGGTAGATCTGCATTTGTTCTGGACTTAAAAGACAGCAGAATTGTGAGGAGTGAAAAAATGGTGACAATTCTCTGCACACTTATTTTAGAAACTGAGTTAAGTCCATCAAACTGTTTACCTAACAAGTACATCTAGCTAGTAATTTCTACATTTCTACTATGCTAATAAAAGTGAACTTATTAACACTGATTTTTCTCAAATAAAATATAAATTTTGTGGAGATAATCAATGCTAAGCATGGAACTCCACAAATTTATGGAACCCAACAAATTTAGGGGAGAAACCATAGGATATGCTATCTCCAGCAACATATGAATGGACTGATGATCCTCAAGGTCTCTTCCACCCTTTTCCCATACTACTACATATAAATTAGATACCAGTTTTCACTAGTAGCTTAATCAAGTTTTGGACATGTGTATTTAGAGTTGAAACATGAATGCATCCTCTCAGTACATGATCTGGACTATAAGATGATTATTTCTGCTTAAGTCCTGCACACCACCATAGCTATCTCTCTCTCTAATGCTTTAATCTAATGGTACAATTAGTCCAATTAAGGATTAAACATCATATTAAGAATTTTACAAGAATTCTCCTACCCCTAAGTATCAGAGAATGCAAAAAATACATCACCCTCACATGTCTTAGCAGGTAAGCATTAAGTATTTCCTACCATATATAAAAATTAGCATACAGAGATACTGCTACAAAAAGCTGTATCTAACCCAGCATTTTGATACATCTAAATAAATTTGTTGACATATAATATAAAAAAGTATAAATGTACACATAGCTATTCACATCCATATATATTGCCACGTGATTCTGGAATAGTACATATGACAAACAAATATACAAAAAAAAGGAGGCAAAGACTCCATAAATTACTAGTAGCATGCACTTCTTTAGAACACCTGATTAGGTCCTGATTTAACCTACCTGACATCCCCATGGAGCTGGAAAGTAGAGACTAATTTTTAAGGCATAAAAAGTGAAGTAAACAAAAAAAATTACAAAAAGGCACCAAATCCCAGGTCTTCCAGTTTTTAATAGTGAACTCTAATCCACTAAAAAGCTACAAGTCTTATTCTGGGATATTATCTTCAGTTTTTCACCACTTTTTCATGGAAATCTCTCAATCCCCCCATCCCATGAGAAAAACAATATATTCAATCTAAGAAAACCACCTGTGCTTTTTAATAGCCTTGCCTGACAAAGAATAGGTCTTGTAATAGACGAGATACATAAATGGAAAATGATTCAACATTTGAGAAAGGTGACTAAATTGCTAAGCCTAGTGTCAATTTTTACTTCCTAGGTTTGTTTTTTGAGAGTTTTTTTTAAAAGGCCATTCATGAAATATTAGAGATGCCTGTCTTATATTAATGTTGTGTCCTCTGACATCCGCTCAGTGAAAGATAAAAAGATGGCATTAAGTTTTAGCAGCGAAGTGAAATGTTGCATGGTGCAAGGTGACCCAGTCTCATTTAACAGATTACCAAAATATAATCAAATAAAACCTATGATCTTTACACTGGCAAAAACAGTGCAGCAAGAGGACAAATGTGATTTTAAAAACTTAAAAGACCAATTGAAATGAATCATGTATATTTTTACAATGCAAGTGAGTCCTCTGCAGCTATCCAGTCCTTGTAAGAACATCCATATTGAGGGCAAATTTTAGTACAGCCAGGTTCAACTTTCCCTACAATTTTTTTCCTGCCACTATATCTAACTCAAAGTAAGTATCCCAAACTCAATTAAGCTGTTTGATTATACTAAAAATAGTCCTTGCTCTTCATCTTAGTCTCAGTATCTGCTGACAGATAACTCATAGTTCACAGGGAACGTATTGTCTGACTGCATTAATCCACAGCTGGGGGAAAAAATGGGAAAAGAAAACTCATACCAGTCTGATGATGTGTGTGCAATTCAATTATACCACAATAAACTGCCCTGGGTTAAGATTACTGACAGAAAACTTTAGGAAGCACAGATTTTGTGAAACAGATCTAGACTTAGTTGATAAAGTTCTTCTCACACAGCTTGTTTTTGATTGTTACCATGATTTCCATACACCTTTCTCTAATGTGTTTTCTGATAGCTACTGACAAACTCCAGATATTTTCATGATGGACTTTGGCTGTAATCCACTATGGCAATTCCTCTTTTTCTAAACCCTCACATTTAGTCCTTCAAATCCATTCACTGAGAGCTGCCTCACCTGCCACTCTGATTGCAATGCCTCCCAGACCCTCATCAGCTCACCTCATCTATCCACTGTCACACTGGGCTCGATTTGTTGAAATGGAGGAAACTTCTCCTAGGGTCGAATGATGTAATTTGGGGCTGAAATTAAGTGAAGGTTACTGGTTTGGCTAGAGTGTTAGGTGAAATCCTGTCAAACAAATCCTGAAAAATAAACCAAAACAAAACTATGAATTCATGCCTGTATTTTGCAGGGAACACCTCCTGCCAAAACAAGTTTGAAGAGTTTTGAACTAATCACAGGAGACCTGAAAAAGCATAAGCAAGATTATATGAAAATTTTCTATTTTTAATTGTTTTAAATTTTTAGATTAATTTTTTAAATTAATTTTAAATATTCTTTTGCAAAGAAGATAAGGCAGAAGATAAGAAGAGTTAGTGAGGGGAGAGGTGACTGAAGCTGCAGAGTTAAAACACCCACAAACATCCACATCTTCAAAAATGTACTATTAATACATTAGGAGATCTCTGCCCAGATTAATGCCACTAAACACAAGGCTTAAGAGCCTGAAAAAAATACCCAAACACATGAAAGCAAAAAAAAGGCCTATGTATAATAAAACGGCAGTAAAAATCCCTTACCAATTATTCTACAGTGTTCTCAAAATAGGAACAGTGTCTCTTATGCCCTAATTTTACCATTTCCTTTGCCCCATGTTAAAACGCCAGTGTAATTATCCTTTATAAAGGTTGACTGAGGTCTCTGTGCAAATCTGCTCAGGGTGATAATTTAGCTGGCTTTTTTATTTGTGGAATTTAGGCAAGAGTGTTTCAAGCTCTTTGTCAAAATAACTGCTTGATCCGCTTTAGTATTTTTTTAATTGTTAAAAAAATAGCATTTTCTAATAAACTGAGGGACAGCAAGGTTAAATACTCCAATTACCAACTTGCAAGAAGAGTGAAACATAAAAGTTGTGCAAAGTGATTCCTAATTTTGAAGTACTTGGAGTCAATTCTCAATATTTAATGATACCTGGAAATGTAAGTCACAGTAGCATGATATTAGGGAATATTCTTCAACAGTTCCACAATGCATTTAAGTGCTACTGAAAATGTTTTGTTTCTCATTTGTAACTCATAAATCCATTTTTTCCACATTCTAATGATTGTCAAAGTGCTGGACTTCACTTGACACGAAAACTTCCATTTTAAGAAGAGAGATTTCAAGTAACTTGACTAAAACAAAGGTTTGCAGTGCTACAAACTTAGTAGTTTTTTCCTAATTATGTGACCTGGCCTAACAAGTAAAAAACAAAACTAAAAAAACCAACCCAAAACAAAACACAAAAAAAAGCCTTCCCACCAACCAAAAAAAACCTCCCCAAGTACTCCACTACTCTACACCAGAGATGTTGAAAGGGAATTATTAACATGACCACACTTCTTGTAGGGTAGAAATCTCACTTTCAAAAATTTGAAGCTTCTTTATCTACTTATTTAAACCATACTGAAACAGAGTTTTCCTGAATGAGGCTTTTATTGTATAAGCAACACAAAGATTGCTACTAAAAAGCCATCCTGCAAATGATGAAAAGCATCTTAAATGAAACAAAAGCAACTTAAAGTCGTGATAGTTTCTTCCAGTCATACCTTTGTTCTAGTTCTCTCTCCAAAAATGATTGACTTAGCAGAGGTACAACTCTTATAACATAGCTGCACTTGCTGCTTCTCTGTGTCTCGACATCAACCACAACCACCACCGCCATCAGACAGGAAAAGGCCCAGAGCAGGTGAGAGAGTGAGGATGGTGCAAAGGTGACCCTCAAAAGATGCAGACATCCACAGTGTCCCACAAAAACTCTCCCTGTCAAGCACCCCATGAGCAGGACCATGGGATCTTTCAGACAAAGGATAACGATAGGAAAACTTTTGCCAACATTCCTCAGCCCTTTCTAATGGTCACAAAATATTGCCAGGACACAACAGCCCTCTTTCCTTCCACCACACTGGTTATACTTTTGAGCCTGTCAAAAAAGCTCCAACTGAACAAAAAAATCNTCTTTCCACTGACTGATTCCATGAAGACTTTGTCTTGGAAGGTTCTACTTTAATAATCTTTTCCTTTCAAAAACTTTCTGAGTACTCATAGCAGTATATGTATTCCTATGAAAAAGTCTACATAAATTTACTGGAAATTACAATTTTAAGACATTTCCAAACTATAAAATTTGACAGGGGAAAAATATTACTTCTCTAGAAGTTGACAGTGATTAAAAAACTACAGAAGGATTATTACTGCCTATTAAATGTGATAGTTTGAACCATTTCTATGGAATCTTCTCTTATTTTATTCCTATTAGATCATTAGCATATTTCCTGCTAATAGTTAACAATTGTCCACTGAATAAAAAAAAGGCTCTCCCTAAACCTGCTTCAATGGCTAGATGCTATGGCAATCAGTTAGAACTTTCCTATTTCTCACCCAATGGCTTTACACACTGCAGACAGTTACATCTCTTTGGAAACCAAACACCCAGCTGAGCACTGCAGCCCATCCCAACGTGCCTGTGGCGGTGTGGGTGCACCCTTTTCCTGCCACAAAGCCTGCAGCTCCAGAACAGTTCCACACTTGCGGCATTTCACACTCTGCCATCCACCACTGAGTTACGCCAGGAGACAGGCAGGACTCCAACCTAAGCTTGCATGGCTCCTGTTACAGCCACGTTTGCAAACGTACATTTTTATTTCAGACATATCTTCCCACCTCACTGAGCTCCTCCAGAGCTGTGCTCGAGGTGCCCACTCTTTAGGTACCTGCAATGGCCAGTGGCCCTCAGCTGCCCAATGCTTTAGTAAGTAGCTTACTAGGGCTGCCTTGTGGCAGCTGCAGTGTTAAGCAGGAACTCTGATAACTCATTTAGACCTAGTTTAATTCCCTCTAGGACAATAATTTAATCTGGAGTTCTGCTACTATTTTGTATACTTTTAATGGAAGGCAAAATATTTTTTACATGAACAATTAATCTGCAGTATTGTGTGGCCACTTACTAATTTGTAAACCATTATTTAATATCAGCCATTTTGTCATAAGGTCATGCAAAGGCTTTCCTTGCTCCACAATGACAGTCAATGTTCTGTCTTAATAAGAAGGACACAGGCTTGGTATAGTTGTATGTTGTTTTTTTCTTCTAATTTTCATTTCTGTGATTACTGCCAAACGTAAGTTACTCTTAATGTTCTTCTAAGTGTTGGTAAATGCTATATAAAGTTTACATGGCAGGCCTGTAATTCTTAATGCATCGAATTTTCTACTTTAGTGGTTGTTCAGCTGGCATGATTTCTTAATGGACTCTTTTTAAAGGAACTAGATTGTAATTAATTGCACTCCGTGATCATATACATGAAAAGGATTGGTTTGAACTTTTGCCTTTGACATACACCAAGGTGAAAGAAAAGATACAGGTTATGGCTAATAGTTTTACTTAGATAAATGGTGACATTTCTTAATAGAACCAAACAATTCTATGTTTTGTTCAACCAACTCTTTCTTCTTCTTTTACTTAACTGTGTCAAACAGGTATCAGAATTGACATGGATTCATGTCACTCAATGGAAATATGTCAGCACCTTACTTTGCATGGAATAGTTTTGTACATTGAAAAAATTCAACAGGCTGAAATTGTTAAAGAGCTTTCAAATATTAATTTAGATTGGGTATCACCCTTTATCATAATTCTCTTTTTTTTCCTCCCATTTACCAACTCTCACCTTCTCAGAGCAGGTTGAAATGTCAGGTAGCTGGTCTGTCCATGGGAGAGTTTTTCAGAACATAAAAAACCAAACCCCACACTGCTGCTGTTCATTTAGTTCTGTTAGCATGCAGCTGGGGGAATCTCTACAAAGCATTTTTACACATATGTTCCTACCAAAATGCTCACTGTGAACAATTTTAAACCAGTGGCTAGTTTTTTTTTTAAATATCTGAGAGTAAAGAACCAGCATAGTTAAAGACAGAGAATGTGAGTTCTAATTTTTCAGATTCTTGTCATGTATTCACAGAAGGGCTATTTTGAACTTGTCAAACTAAGTCTTGGAACAAGAGACTTGGAAAACAATGGATTCTTATCATGACACTCATTTTTCCAGTCTAAGTGTTTCAGCTGTGATGATCTAGAGTCCTGTGGACAGATTTCCAACAGATTCTACCAGAGAATATGAACATGCTTGAGAAGGCTAAGATCCAGTTTAAAAAAGAAAGCTGCTGCTGTTGTCATCAATCTTCTACCATCTGAACAGAAAACAATTTCAAATACACTAATAAATCCTTTCTGGTTTTCCCTACTACCTTTCCAAAATTTAACTCTTTTACAAGATCACCTTGTAATCTCATCTGACTACCACAAGAGTCACTGTCTGCTAGATCACAGTGCTACTCAAACAACTTTCCTCAGCCTCTATTTTAGCACCTGAAAAATAGGGCAAGACTTTTGGAAATGTGTGTATGAATGCCTGAATGACTGACATTTTTGTATTGCTTCGTGTGTATCAGCTATATTATGAAAACAGTTTTATAGGAAAGTCCAACTACAGCACAGCCTGAGGCATAATTTCTATAGTTTAATCAGTGAATCACTTACTTAGCATCACACCGTTCCCTTTTCCTTGCTCAGTATGCCAGAATTGTTCATCTCTCCAGAATCGTTCAGCTAAACTTATTTCATTATAGTCAGAATATTAAAAAATAGCTAGGCTTGCTGTGTCTATTTATCAGAACCTGAAATACTGTGAATATTGAAGTTTCAATTTATTGTTGTGCTGGTCCTGTTTCAAGAGTAAAATTGAAAGGCATATGGTTAACAAAACAACCTGTAACTGCTTTGAACACCATCTCAGAGCCCGTGAACATACATCAGTGTGTTTATTCCCATCTAGCAGGGACATTTATTCTTAACAGAAACAGATCATGAGAAAACCCTAAAAAAAGCCCAGAAAGGAAGTTGGATTTCCCGTTTATTATTTAAAATGTGCTCTCCACAACTGACAAATTAAAGGAGAGCTTTACAAGCATCCGGAGAGAAAGGAACAAGAGCTCAGCAGCAACTGTGCCAGCCCCATACGGCACCATGTGCAATATGGTCCTGAGCTGCCCATGCAGTGCTCCATTTGTAGAGCTGGACGCAACCCAATCCCTGCAGCTCAGGACAGAGGATGGAAGGAAATCAATCACAGCTCCCTGCAAAACCTGAATGTAGCCCCCAGAGCCAGCAGTCTGTGCCCAAGAGTGCTGGAGCTGGAGGCTGCAAGGGAGCCCATGAGCTGCCCTCGAGGAAATTTTGGCTTGCCTAGAGGGGTGGGGGATTCACCTCCAGCCAGGCTGGAGGAAGAGCACATTGGCCCCTTTCATGGCTGGGTGAGCTACCACAGCCATGGTTTTCAAAGAAGGTTATAAAAAAAAAAACCAAACGAAAAAACCCAAAAAACAAAACAAAAAAAACCACCAAAAAACAAACAAAACAAAACAAAAAAAAAGAAAAACAAAACAAAAAACCAATCAACCAAACAAAAAACCAAACAAACAAAAAAAACAACCTAAAGAACTGTTTCTCCTGAATTCATCTCTGTTGGATTTAACTGCAGCCTCTTCACACGTGTTCTTACAGAGAAGTGGGGCACCCAATACAGAGACCTGAATTTCAGCTAAGGACCTTGTGTGTTATACCTATACAGGACATAGTGCAGTACAAAATTTGCATTCAAAAACAGTAACAAAAAAGTTAAGTAAGACATCTGATCTACACCAACATCAAAAATAAAGTGAATTCACAGCAAAAACCCACGACTGTCAGCAATCTTCACTGGAAATATGAGAGCTAAGAGTTTTGCTATTGTAAATTAAGTAATCATTGTAGTACTTAATAAAAACAAGAATTTGAAAGTTTATTTGAAAGTGATGTGCTGAAGTATGAAAAACTAAGCTAGAATCAAGTATCCCAGACCGAAAACACAGCTTTGACATGGAAATCTTCTGCTCACTTAGAAAATTAGCTCAAAACATATTTCCTTAACTTTGCTGAAAAAGGCTCTTCCATTTAAACACATAGGTCTGCCTACTGTTTTAGAGCTAAGCACATGCACACTTATCAGGAGGATCGAGGCTTTAATCCTTCCTCTGGTGGGCTCAGTAATAAAGTGGGGATAACCATGCTTACCTACTTTGTAGGGTGTTGTCAAAATTAATGCTCACAGAGCTGTCAGTAGATGAAAATCATTATAGCTCCCATCCTGCACTTGCTAATGCATGGGCTGTCTGCTGCACACACACTGAGCCTGGCAAAAGCTAATTGAGTCCTCTGAAGGTGCAGCAGTTTGTTCAGGCCCCATCAATAAACTGTTAAGAGTTTAAAAAACAAAATAAAACACCAGTATGCTAAATGTGAACACAGCACAATTTTCAAGTGATCCTGCAGACCAGAGCCTCTGGGGCTAAGCATGGCACAGGAAAAGCTTTTATAGCACAATACAATACTTGGAGGTATATATACCCGTATATATATAGATAAGATAGATAGATATAGATGTATGTACAGGGATATAAAGATACAGCTATTAAGCCAGCTATTCGGTATTACTCTGTGGACACACACTCCCAAACACATATTCCCAAGCAAACACAAGCCAACGTGCAGACAGCACCTGAGCTACAATAAATCAATGATTATATGCAAAGAGATGAAAAAAAAGACACAGAACTGATGCACATTACTACCTTCTATTCTTCCCTGAACTAAACTCTGATGTGGAAGAGAAGTCTGGAGAAAGACTCTACTTGATTGTTCATTTTGAAGAATGTAAATGAACTTAAGAAAAGATCTGAGCCAAATCAGTTTGCTCATCAATATATCCTACAAAACCAAATTAACTGACGTCAAATTCAAATAATTCACCTGACGTCACACTGGAGAAGTCAACCATGAACACCTCACAAATTATTATTTTGATCCAATTGTTAGACCCGAATTACAGCAAAAACTGCACTTTCTACAGCTGTTAAAGCAGTGACCCTGGCAGAGCATGCTTTTGTGCTGAACTTTTTATATCACCAAGCCTATTAATCAGGTAGCAGTTCAAACTGATGCACTTTATATAGTTGACCCTGGCCAGTGCTTTAATTACTTGGTATTAAATGGTAATTAAGACTTTTCACATTCAAGTTTAATCCAAAAAAAATTAGTGTAAAATCCAGTAATTTAATAAAGGATTGTGTTCTTTACTGTGCTTCAGCCTGGACACTAAGGATGCAGCAATTTACTATTGACAAGCACTAAAGGAGCAGGTCATTTCAGAAGTATAGTGTGGACAAAGGTGAACCGGGCAACTGATGAAATCTGTGGCCAAGGCGAAATAGCAATCTCTGAGCCAAATGGTAATAAAGTTACTGAAATGAAGCAGTGTAGCTTCTGAAGTGAACTGTCATAAGGAGGATACAGGCTCCAGGATGGCTTGGCCAAAGTAATTAAAACTTTATTCCCTGAGAGCCAATCAAAGTGGCTAGCCCTACCTCTGATTTTACATAAAGCAAAAATATGCGTGTAAGTCAGCAACAAACGCCAGCAGTTGTAGCTAGCACTCTATGGAACAGCATCCACCGCTCCAGAAGTACCTGCAAAATTTGCAGTAAGTGAGGCAAAATAAGAATCATGCTTAAATGTTCTTTGCCATATTACTGAATTATAGCTCTAGATTTTCTATGACATGCAAAAACCAAGTAGAAATGCAGATAAATATCACTGTCCAAAATTCCCTGCTAAATCAAAGACAATTACTTCCCTCAATAGCTATTAAAGGGAGATAGTTTAATCATTGGAGAAGCAATCTAGTGCATAGGAGTCCAGAGCTGTAGGCTTAACTCACGGCTCTGCTACTGACCTGCTATATGACCTTGGGCAAGTCTCTTCACATTTCAGCGCCTCTTTGTGTCCCTATTAACCTTTGTGCGTCTCAGCTATTTAGAATGTAACCCCTCTGACGCAGAACAGTCTCTCACTACATGTTTTTACAATACCAGCACAACAAGGTCACCATCTTGGTTGAGACCTCTAAGTGCTACAGTAATCCAAATAAATAAGAACAATATATTCAATTATTCAGAATCCCACTTACATTTATTCAGTTTTTCCATAACATCTGGATAGCTGAGACATCACCACAGATTAAAACGTGCATCCTACATCCTTTTCATTTTAATGTCTCACCTGCTGTTTGTGTAATTGAAATTTGTACTGATTTTCATAAAGTGAAGAACACCTAACTCACTACCTAAAACACAAACAATGGAATGAGCCATTGGTATCCAAGTTATTCAGAACACATAGGAAAAAAATAATTTGTCTAAAAGGAGAAACAAGAAGGTCCACCCAGTACAAAGTTTGACTCTGCAAAGCACTTAAGCATGTCCTTAAATTTAAGTGTGAGTAGTCCCACTGAAGCTCTTAAGGTAAGCTTAAATAAGGAATTGGAGCCTTTCAGAATTCAGGGAATATTCCGTAAAAGATGTGAAACAATTATAACACAGCCATGAATATAGGTACATTAATACACATTTTGTGAAACTGTTATATGAACAGATATCACAGAAAGGAACATAAATACTCCTTCCTGTAAAAACTGGTGATTAAACAATGGATGTTTCTTGATACTGACCATGCTGCCCAACAAGCACGCACCACACCTTCATATGCAACTCAATAAGTATTTAAAATAAATGCATTTTCTTTCTCTACTTAATCTGTACTTTGAAAGTGTTTAGATGCAGCAAAAATTTAGCACAGATATTACTATCCATAACATGCTTTCTTCAAAAGTATTTTTTAATCATGGTACGTTTTTCACAGATTCTGTCTGTATTTTTAAGAAATACTCAAACTGAGTTAAGGAGGTAAAATATAGGCTACAAGCAGAACCTAGAAATAAAATTAAAGAAGAAGAAAAACTAGGAATTGTACACTAAGGATGTTATCTAATTTATTTACCTAGAAGCTTGAAGCCAACAAACATCATAAGATTTGGTTACTTAAGCAAGTTTGTAAAATGGAATGCACATTGACAGAAATCATTCTTCTTTTCTTGATTCAGATATAGATACTTGAGTATGCTCACCTTCAACTCATGCTGTTTAATTCTGACTCTTTGGAAACAAAAGCAAATTCAAAATATGAAAACATTAAACACTCACAACTGAAAATTGCTACACAAGCACCAGTAGCAGAAAAGAATTGGAATTAAAAATATACTGACCACAAAGGAAGCAATAAACAATCATTTTGGCAGTGCAACTTTTGTAAATCCACTAAAATCCTACCCAAAGAAAATACTCAAGCCTATGCAGATATTGCTATATCAAAAACATGCCATGAATGACAGTATAACAATAACCATCACTAAAAATAAAATTAAAGAAAGAAAGCAAAAGAAAAACCCATATGTGGCTTAATAGCCACCTTTTCAAGAAAACTGAGAGCTCTAGGAAAAAAAGAAAGTCTTCTGTCTTCCCCAGGCTCCTAAGTTTTTACTGTCCAAACTCAAGCTGGGGGTACCTAATTTCTATTTTTCACAAAAGGTATCTTGTTCATAAGTATGGCATGAAGGTAGGATGAGATAATGGTAAAATTGTTGAGTAGGTTGGAACCTGCACAACTTATTATCACTATAAAGGGGTTATTAACTGAAAAAATATTACATAAAATATTTGTCTTGAATATGTAAAGTTTGTAGCAATTATAAATGCTAGTGAAAAACAAGAAAAAAAGACATCAAGAGCTCATGCAATAAAAGGAATGTCCTTAAAGATTTTTTCTTCTCCTGGGAATTTAAATGTAGTGAAAATTTGGAAGATGCAGTTTCTTTAGCAAGGAACTCAGTTACCATAACTGATACACATTACCAGCTTTAGAATTCTAATTGTGTTTAATACAGTTTCATGTTGCATCAAAGTACAAAATCAATACTATTTGTCCAGCAAACAGGAAAAATGGAATCTATAAACTGCTCTTATTGAGTAATTAAACACCTATTATTGTCATGAGCGGTGAAACAATGAATTTGATAAGAAAAATTTTTGTGACAAAACACTGCAGTGATTAATACCTTCCTACATATTAAATAAAAATGACTGCCTTTTGTGCAGTACTGCTGGCAGAAGAACAGGAATGAGAGAAGTAGTTGCCAGTGCCACAATAACAGGCTAACCTTGAACTGAACTCCTTTCCTCAAGAAATTAAATGCTGTAGCAGGACTTTAAATCCCTCCACTTAGAGCTCATTTGTGTTTCACGTAACCTGCAGTTCCTGAAGAGAACTCATTATCTTCAAAAGGAGAATCCTTTTATAATTTCTTTACAAATGTGTATATTGTTTCTGCAAAAAGTATTTCATATCAGAAAAGGGATAAGAGTATTAACAGTGTAAGCGAGGAAAAAGGCTCGTATCATTAAGACACCATTTCTGCTTCCCGGGAATTCAAACACCAACTCCAGTGGTATGGGAAAATGAATGAGAATGAGGTTAAAGAAAATGTACCTTTACAGCAAAATTTTAATCTGTTAGATTGATGCTAAACTGCCTTGGTCTTTCTGCTGCTATATGCTGTATTTCTATGTATAGACCTCCCTCCCCCAATGCCCCTCCTGTAGCTTTGGCTTCCTATTTTTCTTTTCACTTAGAATGATGCACTAGGAACAACTATAGAGTACAAAAGATGAATCTATGGATGTGACACTTGTAAAGGGTAACCCTATTTCACAAGTGAGATGGGACAAAAAAGAAAGAAAAAAGGCCACAGAAGCAATAACTGCTCACTGAATTACCATTAAATTGTAAGATTTACAATCCAATGTACAGTAAGTGCATATCTAATGGAGTTTGTCCTCTAAAAGAATATAAAGTAGATCTTTGCAGCATATGATGTATGCAGGTTATTTTTTTTTTTAAACAGGACACACAAAAAACAGATGTGCACATAAATTCCAGAATTTTTATACATATTAGAACTGAGCCAAAGCCAACATTAAATATGATAAATGCAATATGATTAGTAGGATCAGGCTTTGTATTTTCAAAACATGCTCACATTCTAAAAAGAGAGATAAAAGATGACTCTAACACAGCCAGTCAATACTGCTTTCACAGATATCATTGGTAAAAGCAGATCACATATTATAAATTCAGTTTATTGCTCTGATCTACTGGAATTCAATTAAATGACTTTTTGTAGGGGGTGGCAAAGCAGCTGCTGACCATTTCCTAATGACATCTTCTAAACAAAATCTCTGGATGGAAGTTTCAGATCACTATTTATTACAGCCTTAAATTACTGACAATATGTATTTTCATATAATGAATGTGGTATGAATAAGGCTCATTCACAGCACTATTATTCGTAACATGTTTGTCACTAATTTCAGTGCTCTAATTCATATGAGCATAACTGTTGAGTGATTCAAGTTTAGAAATAAGCAAGGTATGTCAAACAATTATTTAAAAAGAAGCAAACTTTTACATGAAATACCAGGCATATTGCCGTTATACAATATTATGAGGGTATCAATAATCACATGTTTTACAGAATTATTCTGGAAAATTCTAGCCTGTAATAAAATCCAAAATTATCAAACAGACAAAGGAACTTTTGGCTGGGTAAGCCATTCAAATAGCAGCAAGGCATGTAATGTTCTGCTCTCTTAATTTGAATTAAGTTTTATTTTTCTTAGCTAGAAACTTCAAGTTTCCACAAATGGCATTAAAACTTTCATTCTCTTACCTAAAAGGAAGTTTTCCTACCACACAAATTTTACCGTTATCTGGCTTTTATTTCAGAGGATTAAAAAGCAATGCAGAAGATCAGCAACGATAGCCTTGTTCTCTTCAACCTTAGTGAATCAAGTTCACTGGAGGTGAAGCAGAGGAATTATCAGTACAAGTGGCTGTGTCATCAAAGCTTTCTGAGAGGTAGTGTATGGAAATGCCTAAACAAACAGAAGCGTAAAAGCTGTCTGTATATGAAAGGGCTCTCCCAAGGCTTTTCATTAAAATAATTCTAATTGCAGCTTCACGATGCAGCATTATATTATGTGAGAAATATAAAATCTTGACATTTTTCTAAATGTGAATGGGTTAAAGAACCTCTCCACGCTACACTGAGCCTGAGAATTTCCAGCAGCTGATGAAGACCAGTTGACCACCTGATACTTTTTCAGCAGGGTGATAAAATTAAAGGATTGCTTTGATTTACTTGAAGGATTACTTTCTATAGTTAATTGTTTAAAGTGCACAGTCTTACGAAAGGGAAAAATATCAAGAAGGTTAATGTAGAGTGAGCTAATTGCAAGCTGATTACATTGTGCAAAGCAAGAGATATTACCTGTGTTCCATACCATCACAAGGACTAGCCTATTCCACCCTGCTGCTGCAGCAAACAAGCTGATTTGCTAACAAAGTGGTCAGCTCGGGCACTTGCACAGCATCTCGGTAGGTCCACAGGCGACTGCTTCACATGCAGAGAATCTCAAGCTCCATTTTCCAATCTGATTACACGGCTCCTTATTCCAGCAGCCTTAAACCTTCATGGCAGTTTACCAACATTTTCATCACTTTTTCTTTTACAAATCAAAAGAACTGATAAGCTCTCAGGTACCCGGGATTTCATAGTCGATGGCTGGCAGGCAGCCAGCTTCCCTCACAGCACAACTGTTCCGTGCCACAATGCAAAAAGCACGCTGAATTTAACAGATAGCACAAAACTATTAGAATTTTGCAGTACGTACAAGCAGGCAGCATGTTTCTGTCTCTGCAGATGTTAACAGTTCTGTTCAGTCACATTTATAACATGCCTAGACCCAAAGAGATGTGTTTAAAAAAAAAAAAAAAAAAGAAAAACCAGAACAAATGAAGACATAGCACTGTCACTAAGTCAATCGCAGTACAAAGTGTGCACCCAAGTTACTCCATTGCAGTGCTTCCAAATTACCAGCAATTAGACAATGTTAAAAACATTTGATAAAAAATTAAGAAAAACAAATCTTTACATCAAATGAAGCTGTTTAACATAAACTGAAACATTATTTTAATGGTAAAACAAATGCGAAAAAAGAGACACTATTGTGTATTTTTGGCATGTGAAATGCTTACATAAAGCATTTAAAGCATTAAAATAGCCACAAGGCATACCTGGGTTTACTTATTCTTTGGCTCAAAAACACCACTTGAACCATGAAAGAACAAAAATGTGATTCATATTGGCAAATGCGAAACATCTTTATAAAATGATTATTCTCAGGAAGAATTATAAACACATACATGTAAATTTATATATGTTTAAAGAGAAAATAACAGACTGCAGAGTGACAATTAGAGGAAAAGATTATCTTACAGATCTTAAGCATTCCAACAAAAAGAAATCCAATCACAAAAAACAATGGAGAAGGAAATTTCCTTATTTTTTGTTAAAGAAAAAAAAACATTAATATTAAACCATCAAGTTTTTACTTATTGCTACCGAGGCTTGCTTTCCCATTCAAAAAAATTGAGTATCCATGTATTATTTGCATAACATCCAAAACAACCTATATGGAACTAACGTAACACAAAGTTAATCGCATAGAAAACAATTCTCCCATGTCCCCCCAAGCAAAACATGTTGGTTTTTTTTAAAATCAAGTGGATCAAACTGAAATCTGAAGAAATACGACCCATTAAGTATTCTTAAAAGATGAAATCCAATTTTGCATATCAACACTTTTATCATAAGGGAATGGAGGTGGAAATGTGGACAGTAAGACAGTAAGTTATGGAAAGAGGGGGAAAAAAAAGTACAACTAAGCTGGTGCAATGGCTCAGTACTCCAGATCACCAGTGCATTGACCCTCTGTATCTCTGAGTCATTAGCTGGAATCCCAGCTCTGCCTTCAGGAGTAGGGATTTGAACTCGCACACCGATGCGGTGCGATTCGGGATCTCGAGCGTGCCAGACAGAGGGGTCATTCTCCTTGGTGCGGAGGAGGCCGGCGGCCCCCGGGGAGGGCAGGGCTGGATGAGTGACTGTCGCCCGGCACAGGCAGTGGACATGCTGCTGACTCAGGCAGGGACACTGACAGGCACCGCTGCTTCTCCCCATCACTCCTGGACGGAATGGGTTTAGGCCGCTGGTGCTGACAGGTACATGCAAAATTCAGGGGGAAATTGCCCACATCTCCTTACTTGCCTCTGTGCACGCACACGTGTATTTGTATATATGCATCTCTGGGTGCAGCTGTACTAAGGTTTACATGTATTTATGGAGACATACTGAAATTGGCTAAACCGGCTGCTCTGCAGCCACACGTAGTGCTCAGCACTGCCAAAATATTGCTACACTAATTCTTCTCCTTAATATAGCTACAATATATGTATTTATTTACACATAGAAGCTACATATGTATATCCCATGTACACGCTAATCACATACATGTAACACTGAGTGCAATTAGCATTACCTTTAAAATAATAGTCTCTAATTTACATAGAAATTTCCTCTCTGATAAAATACAAACCACATTCTAACCAGCTTCTAATACCAATACATTACTCCCATGCACGATTCCTAGTAAACTGTTTATTACAACTGTAAGGTTTGAGAGGGTTTGCTGCTTGCAGATGCATGTTGTGGGGTTGCCTTTTTTCCTCCCACCCCCCTCCTTTTTTTCCCCTCTGATTTATTGGATGGTGAGCAAACCCACTTAAACTATAGTTGTCCATATGAATCACTAATTTTCATGTTTCTAATTAAAATGTAAACAGTGTAATGAAGACATCAAGTTTTTAGGCAAATGTCTCTTCCAGTGCCACTTGGGGTATGGTAATTACTGAAGCAGATCTATGGAAGCTCCCGAATCCTCTACAAGTCCAGATTAAAAGCATTACTGCTAAACCTTGCTTTTTACACCAGGGAATTGTGTTCTCTAACCTATTCCCAGTTTGCTTACAGATGCATATCTGCACAAGCCTTTATAACTAGTCATTAAAAAAATAAATAAATAAAAATAGAAGTTTATCACATAAATGGAACACTTTGTGGGGGAAAAACTGTGATTTCATTTAAAATAAAATTTTATTTCAATTCTGTGATTACACACAACTAGCACAGTAAAAGCTGTGCTCAAAACTTATCATCTTAGTGCTTCCTTCAGAAAAAGAAAAATAGAAGGCATTACTATAAGAATTTTTTAAAAAGCAAAATGATATTTCAAGCTTGTATTAAAATTCCTATTGTCCCAAAATGCTTGTTTCACAGTCAATTAATTTAAGAACATATTGTTCAGGAAAACATTAATAAAAAAAAAGATCTATTCACTGAGAAAAAATGTAAATGGCCATTGCAAATACAAAATGCTTGATGTGCAACTGAAAATCTATTGTCATATTTATTCCAGCCTTTATGTCTACATCTGAAATTTGTCAGATTTCATCCTAAAGCAAGTGACCTCTCCTACATTTACCGAAGGAATACAAGTCCTCTCCTGCTTACAATTGTTAATTGAGCCTGTCTGCTACAGCTTCTCTTTCCTTTCCAAATAAGCCAGGATACTTGTTTTACATATTTACTGCCAAGCACTTGAACAGTCCTCTATTTTATTATAACACTGGTGTTCCCCCCCCCTACCCCCCACCCCCACAACTCCTGCTAGAAGATTTTATTTTTAATGTACAGCGAATAGTTAAAGCTGCAATCCAATAAAGCATCTAAAATGTCTAGTACAAGAAGAGGCTTTTCCCCCTCCCTTCCTGAACTCAAGTCCATATTCTGAGTGGTATAGTCAATTTTTACATTATTTTTACATAAATGCTAGACAAGCATGTCCACATTGCTAACCTGGATCATGAAGATGAGAGTGCACAGAATGTACGTGTGCATATGTGCATGTGCATAAACATTTTAGTGGGTGGTCCACCATTTCAGTTCTATTTTACTAGTAAAGTACTGTATATAAATATGTGAATACTTCCCAGTAGAAAAATATATATATAGGATTTCAGATTACATCAAATCATAAAGCATCTTGTCTCTCAAATCATAAATGTCTTAGCAGAACAAAACAAAACAAAGCTCTATTTAGGCATTTCCTTTAAATGTATTGTTCCAGCAAAAGCAGATTTAATTAGACAAATAGCATTTTAAAGGCTACTGCTTTATAACACGGTATTCTTGAGAATGATTGGGGGTTGCAAGTGAAAACACTATTCTCATTTAGCTCTGTGGTTAAAAAAAAAATTACACTTATACATGCTAAACATTTTTTTTCTTTTTTTTTTTAATGGATTGAGACAATGGGGAAATCTTATGTCTTCGAAACAGTTCCAAGGCCATACTAATTAGATGTAATTTTTAATAAACACTGACTGTTTGGTGCTCATTCGAGGTATTTCATTAGGAGGTTATTCATTTAAAATAAATGTTTCAACCACATCAAGCTGTAACCTTTCTTGAAATGTAAATGAATGGTTTAAATGAGAAGATTAATAAAGAAGGGATGTTCCAATTCCAAGCATGGCATGCTATGTATTTTTAAATTTGTCTATGCCAGATGCTGTCAGTCAGAACAAAAAACTGTCCAAGCAGACAATCTGTGCGTCTGAATGTTGATCATGTTGGAAAGTAAAGGGGGAGGGGGGAGAGAGTGTGTCAAGGATTCATGGTCCTTCATCTTTGCAGTAGAGCAAACACGTCTCTCAGTATAACGACAGACAGCTGCTTCCACTTTCTAATGTGCCCTAACTTAGATCACTGAAAGAATTGTCAGCACTCAGAGAAACACACAAAGATAACACAGCCAGCTGCCATGAAGGGGGAAACAGCACAGCTCAGAAGAAATGGGATTTGTTCCATTTGCATGATGCTGGCTCCCTTGGGCCCCTTTCTTTCAAATCCAAAGCACAAAAGACAACACTTAACATATTTGCTTAAAGATGACAACCTCATGTTGATTTCATTTGGATGTAACAGTGTCAGGATTACAGATATAAGAATATATTATATCTGTAACGGAGACTGACAAATGTATCCATCAGTGAAACTGTCTGATTCATCTGCTTATACAGCCATTTTACCATCCCAAGGGTGCCATCTAAGTAGTAACTTTAGAAGACTGAAGGTCTAATTTTATTACACCACATTTCAACCTACTAAACAATATTATTTCTAAAATAGATCATTTTTATTGGAAGTCTCCCTGATGAAAAATCCAGTAGACACCAGAGAATTTATGAACTGTATGGGTCCTTTGAACTCAATATACTGCCCATTTTAAGCAACTTTCTTTATACACAATCAAAACCTAAACTCAAATAATTGAAATCGAGTTAAAAACATAGATAATAATGGTGCCTATTTTAATATTACATCATAGTCTGCTGTTATTTGAATGTCTGTGATTGGCAGTCCATCGCTTTTTAGAATGCTTCTTGTTACAGTTATGCATCAATAAAAGAGTTTCTCCAATAAAAACCCTACGATTAATTATTTTTCTTCAACATACTTTGACCAGCTACACAAACTAATTTTTGGTTGAAGTTTCCATTGGGCACTCCAAAAGTCACGTGGAGATGACCAAAAGCCGAACATGTTCCTCATCACATTGCACTCAGCTGCAGAAACTGAAAACCAAACTAACGAATACAGATTTGCAAGATCACCTGTCAGCACAGCTTTATGGATCAGCCTCTTTCTTAGTCAGATGAAACAATTAGGCCGTGGTCAGACTCTCTCTAGTTTCAAATGCATTACACGGAACTGACAGCACCAGTATCCCCCCAACACCCTAACACCACCAAATGACTCTGCATAACGCTCGCCATGTTAACTGCTTTGTCTAGAGGAACTCGAAACTGCTTGTTGCTATCTGCTGCCACCAAGAACTGCACTGTAATTCACTAGATTGAAGTTGTTTTGTAAAATGGAGTTAACTGCTGTACGTGGAATTTCAGCACAGCAGATGGTTACCAATCATTATTTTCAATTTGTTTAGTTTCAAGCAATGGGGCTGTTTGGGAGGAGCAGTAAGCAGGACAGGAATGGAGAGAGCAGCGAGGTTAGATGCACTGGCTTGCAATGCAAGTTGTGCTAGATGGCATAGCATTAAAAGGAGGGGAAAAAGGTCTCTGCTCACAACTGCAGCAAAGCTAAATAAAAAAAAAATAAAAAACAGGAACAGATAAAGCCAGATTTTATATACAAGTATAGACAAAAAAAAATGAAAAACACTACATTTGAAAGGGGGCCAATCTATCATTCTCTGTTCAGGAGTTATGTTACATTTAAAATATTGGAAATGGACTTGAAAGTTTCCAAAGGTAAATTGTCTCTTTTCACATTTTGCCATCATTCAAATTTGAAACATGCTCTACTGTAAGTGGTTCAGTTGCTGAACTGGAACTGGAAAAGGAACCATGGACAAGTGCACATGACCAGAAATTAAGCTGTAAATATCTGGGCTGGGGCATTATTGTAGTCAAGAAACATCTGGGGCTGAAGTCGAGGCTAGGCCCCACTCCTTCTGTGTTCATGTAATTGCTTAGATAATTTATAACTGAGTGTCCATTAAAAATGATTTAAAGAGAGATTTGGAGCCTGAGTTTTAAAATCAAGGTGGCTTTGCTCATGCTTTCATTTCTTCAGGAGTCAAAAAAAACCCTATCCTTTGCTGTTCTTCTCCCCTGTCCTATGTTTAAGAGGTATAATGTTCCACCACAAGGACAAAATTCACATTTTTCTAAATTCAGACCAAAGACATGACACAAACACTTCCAGCAACCAAAGTCAGTGACCTGTCATTCAGCTTACAATTGGAGTTGCTTGGTGCTTTAATATTCCCCATGAAAATTGACTTTGAATTATTTTCCCAACTTAACTCCCGTTTTTCTTTTTAAATCCTATAAACTGCATCAACACATTCACAGCATATTCATTTGTTCCTGCTATTTTGAACCACCCAAGGGTCAGTTAGCTCTGCCTGCCACCACGATGCCACAGGTGATATGGGCAGAGGCTCTCCAGCAGGCATTCCACTGGCACCCCAGCACTTGTCCCTTATGGGGACATTTCTGGCTCTAGGACTTGCTTGCTTCCCCTCACGAACTTCAACACAGCCTGATTTTGTTTGGCTTTTACAACAAGCTGTAAAAGCCAGGAATTTGACAGGGTGGAAGAGAAAGGCCCTGAATATTCGGGTTTGGAGGACAACAGTAAGGGATATACTTGGATGATACCAATCCTCTACAAGCAATTAGCAAAAACAGAGTGCTCCCTACCAGGCAGAACAGCAGGGCTAGTGTTTACTGTAAACAACTCTGTCATCAAAAACCCTGGTTATTTAAGACTGAACAGATATCCTAACTATATTTCCAACCTATTTCCATGACAGCTGAAGCTTATTCTAAGAGTACACGTAACCCTGCAGAGATTACGTTTGTAAAGGAGCAGACCACGACACCCTCCAGGTGTTACATCTCCTTTTTTCACTGACGTTTCAGTACGTTGGGCAGTTTTACTGCAGACCTCCACCCCACAATACCGAATGAAGAACCAAGTTTGCAAACCTGGGTGTGTGCCAAGGTTGAAGTGACACACTAGCGACTGTCTCAGTCCCCTGGGAAAAAGTGGATTAGATGAATCACAAAGCAATGTCACAGTTATTTCTCTAGTAAGTTAACTGTCTGTTGGTCACAGGTGATAAAGACATAAAAGTTTGACCTAGCACTTCCACAGATTGTATTCTGTCTAGGAAATTTTTCCCCTGCATCTCCATAAACTGTCATTATTCTTAGATTAACAAAAACTCTTTGACATTTTGCAACAATGAAAAACTTTGGAAGTGGGATTGCTTCAATATGGGAACATACTACCTAAATATTCCAAACTGTTCACAGGTTGTTGTTAAACTCCCCAACAAAATTTGGTCTACTACCACCCATAAAGCAGATACCATACACTTCATATCCCAAACAACTTTTATTTTAATTATTTTTGAGGAAAAGCTTAGGAAGCTAAATGGGAACTGCGCATAGCAAGGTGACCTACAAAATACATAAGATCAAAACCTTCCTCCATTTTTATTTATGTTGCACAGAAATGTAGAAACGCAACAATGAAGTAAAGCTTTATTTCTCATCATTAAATATATAGCTAAAATGCTGTATTCATGCAATTTCTCAAGCAGAAATTGCCCAGTTTATACCACTACACTTCTAAGAAAAGTTGTCTATGTGGTAAATGACACTCTGTGCAATTAATTTTTCTTAAATATGCATTTCTCCTTAAACATACAATCTTAGAACAAAACTAAACTACGGATTGGGTTTCTGGTGTCAAATCCAGGAATGCTTGCTTTTTTTGTTTCACATCAGTATATCTAAGGAAAATTCAAGACAGACTATCAGATTAATTTGAACTATGGAAAACCTGATAGCTAAAGTAGAGAATCACAGTGAACTGGAGAACAACTATGACTTCACATAAATATCAATATTACTAACATTAACCTATAGGAGAATAAAAAGCTGTAATATGGCATCTCACAAGGGTAGTAGAAAAGGGTAGAGCAATTGAACCTAGGCATCTGGAGTAATGTTAAATGGGTTTAATCCCACCTGGATTATTTATTATCCAGATTTTAGTACATAATAAATTTTAGTACCTAATTGTGGAAGTCTCAAATGCTCTGCACTGGCTTCTGTAATCTTTACTACAGTAAAGAGCAGTGTATACCTAAAGAAATGTTTCTACCAGGTGAAGAAATATCTGCAAGTCAGCAATATAGTGGATTTGAGTCCACTTTCATCAAGATCACCACCAGAGGGGGGAAAAAAAAAAAGGCAAATACAGAAACATTCCCCAGATTAAAGAAGGAAAAAGAAAATAAAAGGAAATCACTTACTGTAGCAAAACTCCAGGAATAATGAGGAATACAGAGATTTTTTTAATGCAACACAAATGGAATTCTCTTTGTAGGTGCCAGCATTAAAACTTCGTGTAGATGATTGTGTGGGTGAGGGCCTGGCAGAGGAGATCACTGCTGTGCCCTCTAGAGGCTGGATGTCTGGCCAAGGAACTGTTCAGCAGCTACTAAAATACAGAGGAAGCTACCAGCGCTAGATCTGTAAGCAGTACTTTCTCTTTTTCTTTTTTTTTTAAAGCATGTTTTATGTACTCTAATATACTGTAAGCATTAATACAGCAAACCAAACCTCTAAAGGATTCCCGTCAAGTATAAATACATGCATAAATACAAGATATAATTGAAAAAGTCTTTGCTTAATGAGCTCATGGGTGCTTTGGCACAGTGCATAAAATGTAGATTTGAAATTTTAAGATGATACATCAATTCCCATAGTTGAACTTTGGAATCAACATAAGAAAATAAAATCTATTCAACATCAGTTCAGTAAGTTACTCTTGCTATAGCATGGAAATACACCCTACAAATAACAACAGTGAATTTTTTTATCACCCAATAGAGTACTCATGAAGTGTGGGTTTTAAAGGCAGAAACATCTCAGGGTAAAACCAGGGTCAAATTTTGCATTGGCAGTAAGTAAAAAGCTCTAATATACCTAGTCAATCATATGCTAGTTGAAACACAGTCCACAGTGCACTTAATAGCTCAGCTCAACAAACATATCACCAAGCGGAATTTGGTGCACAAATGCAAATGTATAGATTTTTTTTTTCCTTAAATCAGACATGAATTTTACCCTTATTATCTTACCACTGACAGCAAGTAAGTCTTATTACAGTTAACTAGGAAATAAACTTTCTTGCCTGCAATCCAGCATTGAACTACCCATACCATTTCAGAAACCATACACTAGTAAATTATATTACAATGTAAGAGAAATCCCTCCTGAAATAGTTATCCTAAAAGAAACATGCATATACAAGGTTTCACATCCTTCAGTGCCTTCTTAACACATAATCAACGAATTAATAGCTATCCAGTCAGTTTTTCTGCTTAAAATAAGTAGAAAATATCCCAATTTGATACCATGGTTTTTTTCTGTTTGATATAGTAAAAAGAAACACCAGAAGGAAAACAGTTACTTTCTCTTCTAAAAGCATAGTTAAATCATAGTATCTTCCATGAAAAGTTTATTATTGCAACTATACAATACTATCATGCCTATTCATACTTAATTGTCTTGTAGAAATTACATTATACAACGTGGCATATAGTCAGTTCTGAGTGGGGGTAGGAGAGAACCAGTCGTTAACTACGACTAAAATGACCAGTGTTCCAGTGCAGTTGTCTTCTAATTAAATTAAGTGTGGGGCACAGTCATTGAGATATGCTATAATGATTTGCTTGAAAGTATTTTTCCCCTTTGCTTTTTTTCCCCTTTGCTTATCAGAATACCTTACACCTTTCAAAACTAGAACAGCGGGGGGGGGGAGGGTGAAGAGAAAAAAGTGCTTTTGGCAGCTGCCATGCCAAGGCATGTATTACTCACCATCCTTCCTCCCACGGTCAGGAATGCAGCTCATCTATTTCTTAGCTCTTTCCACTAACTCAAATGCTCAGTACTGCACCTCAATTGCTATTTCAAAAAGACAAGCTTCTTAATGACAAACTAGGCTGCCATTTTATTAGCAAAATAAATACAGATGTAGTACCCAACATTGCATCAAGCTGCTGTGATGCCTGTATTTACTCTCAGCTGTTAGGGATTACACCCAAACCCAGTTCTGTTCCAGAACAGCTTCCAGCTGAGCATCTGACAATGCCAGTACTGTATCCAGGAGCTGAGATCCAGAGAGCCTGGCACCACAGGAGCGTATTAAGTGGGCACAAGTTTCTCTCACTTTATGGTTAGTATTTTCTATAAGATCTGACTTAGAGAAGAAATAACTTACTATATCAGAGGCCCTTTCTTTACAATAAATGACTGCAGGTCACCTGGTAGAGGACACAACAGATATTAAAGTGATTATAGCCTTGATCTTAGTCAGAAGATAGAATTACATATGTGTTGATGGAGATGTCAGTAAAACCATGCAGAATAGCAGTCTTCTGAGTCTTAGAAGCTCACTGTTTTTCTGTTTACTACATTTCAAATACAAAAGAG
>VYZT01034205.1:5965-27983 GCA_013400735.1 Pomatostomus ruficeps | reverse complement strand
GAGAACGGAAAAAAATGGACCTGCAGATAGGTAGGCAGGTGGCAGGCAGTTTATTTCACTGGCAGTGCTGGAGTGCCTACTTCACAGGATGCTAAATGCAGTAAGTGGGGAGGAGAACAAATTTAAGAGGGAAGAAGGAGGCAGTGAAGCAGTCAGTGCTCTTCAGGGTATGAAGGGAACATCCTGCACTTCCAGAGGAGTCTCAAAAATAAAAACACCCTCCGGATGCTGCCTTTGCAAGGTCCATTTCTTTATTATTCATATCAGTCCCTAAAGAGGTGCTTTCTCTTAGGACATGAGTCATCTGGGAAATCCAGCAACCCTTCCACATCGCTGCTGCAAGTGTGGGTTTGCAAAGACAGCGTGTCCTGTGCTAAGCATGCCAAAAGAGATGTCCTTAAAATTGGGCTAAAACATTCTACTTGCTCACCTTGTTGGGGTGAACCAAAGTGTGATCAGTTTGATTCACCCACCTTAAGATTAACTGGTGATCCTGCCAGCAGCCTACCATGAAAATTACCTGGTACCCTGGTGCTGCATCTAGACCCACCCAAAATACTTGCTGTCCTCTCTCACTCCTCAAGGCTGACTGCTAACTAAGGTACTGTTGACTAACC
Source organism: Pomatostomus ruficeps (assembly GCA_013400735.1). Classification (NCBI taxonomy): domain Eukaryota; kingdom Metazoa; phylum Chordata; class Aves; order Passeriformes; family Timaliidae; genus Pomatostomus; species Pomatostomus ruficeps. Next base: position 27,366 of record VYZT01034205.1, on the reverse strand, counting down.
AAATTGGACCTCTAAACTGAGCCTATACTCCTACTCCCTAGTCTAAAACTCTCTCAGAATGCAGCAGGATGCCAACACCTAGGGCAGAGCTCAGCAATACATTTTCCTCTCTGCAGTTCTTATCCCACAATGGAAAAATTCAGCAAAGGCTTTACCCATGGATTGCCTCCCTTTTCACTCTGCAAAAAAGGAAGGATCACAACTGAAATGTGGAATTTCAGTGCGTTAATGCCCAGCTTACAATGCAGGACTCGTTCCAGTGAATGGGTTGACCACAGGGGAGGTCAGCAAGGTGGGCAATGACAGTTGATGCTGTAGCTGTGCAAACTGAAGCGGACATAAAGGCAAGCACCATGCAGGCTAAAAAATAGAACTGTGCACCTGCAGGTACCAGGACCAACCACCCTAAGACAGGCAAGAAATTGTGGAGCAAAATGACCAGAATCTTCATGTTCCAAGAAGGGCTTCTACACAGTTCTCACTCCTCTGACTACAAAAACTGGCCAGAAATAAAAGTACTGTTTTTGCCTGATAAGTTTGCAGTAGCAAAGGCAGGAGTTTGATTGCCATTACTAGGACCTCATGGACGAGGTACATAAGAGGACAAAATCACTCTCACATTTACTAACAACGAGTATTGCTGCTGGCAGGCACACCACAGGGAGAAGGATTAGATAAAGCACAGAGAGCTGCCCCATCATCCACCTTGTAAAGGAGCATTTAAAAGCCAGTGCAATGGAGCATTTATAGTTACTGTGGCTGCACCAGACAGCTTCAGTCTGCTGGGCTGTGATACTGGGCCCGGTTTGGAATGAAAAGAAATACTAAAATGTAGTCAGACTGTTTCATGGGTGGTATTTTATTTTATTCCATTTGAACAGTGTTTTGGTTTATCTTGCGTTTAATTTGAAGGATTGAGCAGGTTCCCAATAAATCCCATAGTAAGATCTACATGAGAAAAACACTTTAAAAAAGCCACAACCCAACAACAACAAAACCCTTTCTTCTGCTGCTGCTGATAACAAGGCCTATTACTTTCCAGCCTGTGTTTGGTTTCAACACCGTATAATCTCTCCGTTGCAAACAAGAGACCAAGACAGCTCTGACTAGAGCTACCCTATAAATGATTTTGTCCTCAATGTTTGTTCTCACTGGAGAGGTGCCAAACTCCCTGCACATGTGGGTAGGTACAGGTGGTGAATAGGCTTTTTGGCTAGTTCATAGGTAATTCACTGGTAGTTTTCTGGGGAAAGCCAGGTTTGCACCCAGTGAGAAAAAAAAAACAACTTTAAAAAAACTTGTGTCCAGAGGTTAATATTTCAGTTCAACATACTTTATTCCTATTTAGACACAGCAGATGATGTTCCCAGCTTCATGGGGGGTTTTTTAGCAAAACACCTAATCTGAGCAATAAAGATGCCACAAGGTTATATGAACACGTAGCATAGAGGGAATAACACCTATCCTTGGCCATTGCCTCTTACAAGCCCTTGATAACATTTCTCCCTTGACCTGCCCCACAGCTAACAAGGGATGACAGCAAACTGGAGCTCCTTGGCTGCCCAAAGAGAGGGAGAGAGTCTCTGTTTAAACTGATGGGCTTGGACTGGCTGTGAATAAATTTGGTCTAGAAATGAAGAGGAGACAGAGATGTGGAAAAGCCTTCCAAACCAGAACAAAGAATGGAAGTGATCTAAACAAATGCAGATGCCTATAACAGAGCCAGGACCCTTTTATTCAATGGAGAGAATGAAGCATCACTTATGAATCATCTCACACTAATGAGGCATCCAAAATAGACCAGATGAATCACAGTCCAGAAACACCTATTTTTCTCCCTGTGCTGTGAGAGCCCAAGGTAACTGAAACAGATACATTTACACCGTAGGTGGTTAAAGTTTGGTGAGATGAATTTAAAAAAAAACAGAAAAAATAATCAACAACAAATCCCTAAGAGTTTTTACGTGCAACAGAACACTTGCATGAAGGTTATCTGACACAAAAGGATATAATTGAATGAGATAATGCAAGGAGTCCACTGCAGGTCAAATGGGACAACTCTTGCAACAATCTGTTAATAAAAAACTTCCTTGATAGAACCTGCTTACAACTGCTGCTATAAAAAATACAGATACTTCCTTTTGAAACCAAAACAGCAGTTCTTGGTTTATATTGGGGTAGTGAAGAACTGCATCTTCCCTGTTAATTTGAATTTAAAGCCTAAACATGACAGCGTTTCTCTTGTGTCTTAATTAATCTATTTTTATCCAATATTTCTGTAATGAACAGAAGTGAGTCAAGGGTTTTGTTTAAATAAGGAAGAAGCTGACACTTATTCAGGAGTCAGAGTTCTCTTTATACTCTTTTCCTCTAATTTGTCTCAAATATCACCTTCCAAAACTCCTTTCCCCTTGAATAAAGCCAACTTTCCACATGGTGATTCCTGCTACCATTGCTGCCTCAAATCTCATAAAAAACCCACTATTGCTTATGAGAGGCCTCACTTGCCAAAACTATTGGGAAACAGTGGTAGGTGATACAGAGGAAAGATGAAGAAGCTTTTGTGTTCTGAGTGGCTCTTTTTAGCAAAACCACATTGACCGTTTTTACAAAAAACCACCAGAACCTCTGTTACAGTTTAGATCCACAGTGCAGACAGCAGTGGATTCCAGCAGCCCATCCCAACACAGGTATCAGTTAACTGAGTGATAAAGGGAGCCAGTGCACATGGTCCCAAAGGTATTGGTACCTTCCCCCACCCAGGATGAAGTCCTGCTTGCCTGCTTTTGCCAGGAGTTAGCAGCATTAAATCCCACTTATGACAGTAGTGTTTGGGGTTTCTTTAGAGTGAGGCAGCAGCTCAGATCTAGCCCGTGCATTCTGCTCTTGGTGTCTCTATGTTGAACCTGACTCTAGTCCTTGCTCTTAATTAGGAAATGAAGGGTGAACTTTTCAAACAGCTTGAGAATTGTATTTTTTAGGGAATCTTTACCTCAGTTCACAAAACACCACAATCACACATGGACGACCCCTGGGACAAACATCCCAAGATCTCTAAGCTTGCACTTACAGCCCAGTGCTTTTGTTCAAAGTTTGACCTCATCACTTGGGCGAGCAGATCCTGAAACCAATGAGTGAGTGATGTAATTTCTTGCTGCGTTCATTTCCTTACTTACATTTTTTCCTCACTCTGCTGTGTATCTAACGTTAACAAAGGAATCTCTGTGTGCTGCCTGGCTTGTCCAACATTTCAGATTTCCTGCAGATTCCCCCACACCTCTTTAATCTTTCACAATAGTGACCAGCATGCTCTGAGCTCCTTTCTGACTCCACTTATTCTGAAAGCCCCATGATAACATCAGTTCTGCCACAAATGAGATAATTCAAACACCAGGTTTTCATAGGAAATGGGATCACTCTACACTTCATCCAAGCAAGGACCTGAATTATCTCAACTTAGTCTTCTACTGAATAATAATAACAATAATATATTATTAACATATTACGTGGTACTCCAAGTGATGTGAAAACTATTTAGAAGAAGTCTGTCGAGGTTTACTGGATGTAGGTGGTTTCAGAGTATCAGTTGAGTCTGTTCAAAATTTAAATTATATTATCACCCATAGCCATTAATGTACCTGACACATGGGTGGATACTCATAAGTTGCTTCTTTTATTTCCCTTTTCCTCTTTACAAGGTAATCACCTCATTTGGGGGAAATATAACAAAAACCCGGCTTCATGAGTGAAGAAGCCACAAGATGGCATTATAGAGCAATTAAACGAGACATCTGTACTGGAATCTGCTTTCCCCCTCGCCGGCGGAGGAAGGATGAGGAGCAGGGAACAGTGCTCGTTGTAAGAGGGGACAGGTGTTTCGAGCAGCCTCCAACACAGCCACTATCCCTTCTGTTGACGGTCTCACCTGGTTAACTCTTATTAACTTTTCCAAGATTTCAAATGAAAGCCCTTCAGGAAGCAAAGAAGAGCACATGCCTCTTCAGCTAGCCTTTGCTAATGTTATCTTCCTATTAGTGCACGGCTTTTTTTTAGCCCTTTTTCCCCCCTTATTCACAGGTGTATGTGCTCATGTTGGTACTGTTCTTTTTGGGGGGTGTATGGCAGATCAGCCTGCTGTCCCGTGACTCTGTGGGTGTGACATAAGCTGCCTATTTGACCACAGTGTGTGCTAAGGGTGTACGTCTGTGAAGACAGGTTGTGGGCCTGATGGACTGGAGGAACAGGGAAGCCAGGCAGAGTGTGTGGGGTGTGTGTGCTGTGTGTGCAGCGTGCACACAGACAGGTTACACCAACACCCAAAGGTTACATGGCTGAAATACGTGTGCAGGGTGGAGTGCTGTGGCTGTACTGTGGCCGCCTCTCTGCAAAACAGCAAAAGATTCCAGTGGGAAGTGATCCTGGGGAATGTTTGTAGGTGCAGAGAGCACTATTTTGGTTGTGCCGTGGCGAGCTCTGTAGCTCTCAGAGCATGCTGCAAGCCTCTCTGGTGGCTCGCAGGCCCGGTGGCACAGAGCAGAGTGTGCGTGTGCTGTGGTGGGGTGTTCATCATTCCCCCAAACTGTGCCTGTGTGGCCATCTCGGACACAGCCATGGTGGCTGGGCTCTGCGGTGCAGCAGGCAGCATGTGTGCAGCAGCACTCCCGTGTTCCGTGTTTCTGTGGAGCGTGGGATTGACGTGTGCTTGGACACGGTGGAGAGCACACAGAGCTAGTTTTGGGCACCTACGGCCCACTGCAGCACGGAGAGTGCGGAGGGGGAACCAGGAACATTCAGCCTGATCCTGCAGCACTTGTCAGCACTGAGGGGGGAAAATAGGGATAAAAAGAAATCAAACCCCTTTGCTGATTTTCCTTGCAGCTCAGCAGAGAGTGCAGCACCTGCAGAAACAGCTGCTCACCAATACCTGACACAGACTAGCTTGTTTCTGTAAATAATATAAAGTCCCCTTTATTTCAGATTGTGCATTGTTATGGGCCAGGTCACTGAATGCATTAGGGCTGATTCCTCAGAGTATCCTGCAAATGAGACAGCTCAGGCTGCACATGCTTGAGAAATCAGCTATTCAAAATAAAAGCTGGAATCGACAGACCACTCCAGTGTTTCCTTTTTTTTTCTTATGGTCATTGAGGGCAGGTACTTTACTTGGGGGCAGCTGGTGAACAAAGAGATGCAGTGGTACAAATGTTGCTGTTTTACAAACAGTACTATTTGAAGGAGTGTGTAAAGAAAGTGTTTTCTTTTTTCTTAGAAGTCATCGTAGTATTGTTATTTTTATTACTCCTATCACTATGTTTATAATTGTTACTATTATTAAATTACTTCGTAGTCAAATTGGCTAAGGGAATCTTAGATTTTTTCCTTTTCTTTTCTTCTTTTTTCCCCCAGCTATAAAAGAGCTAATAAGTTGCCGCATTGGGGCTCCAAGGAATTGATGAGAGATTATTCCCTTATGGATTACTCTCTCAGTGCTTTGTCCAGCTTAATTTTAATATTACTCATCATTGTTTTGTATTTGCATTGTGCTCCAGTCAGGGCTCATTTCAGCTCTGCATTTCCTTAAACATAAAGCTCCCAAAAGCTTAAAGGCAGAAAAGTGTGCAGGGGTGAGGCTTTTGGTGTACTGAGGTGTTATTTTTCATTGCAGTCCATGCCAGAACATTGTTCCTTTTCTTTCCTTTTCATGCCTGAATCCCTCTGTTTTGGAGTGCATTTATTCAATGGGACTGCTCTTGGGTTTTAAATCCCTGCCTGGTAAGGCCAGTCCCTGTCCCCTACTAACCTGCTCCCTTGGGATCCTGCCACCCTCATCTAAACCAGTTTTGGTGCTTGTAAGACACAAAGATTAGTCAACCTGTTAGCCCTGTAAAAAGCCCTCTTTTTAGTTCTTTTCCCTTACCGGTCCTGGTAATTTCTGTCAGTTCAGATAGATTATTTTGCCCACATGAGAGAGGTAGAGTAGCACTAGCTTCCAAGAGACTGGTTTCTGGAAAAGTTCATGAGAACAGGTGTCTGAGATTGAGCCCTTGGAGTGCATCCATGTCCTATCAAGGGAAAGACACAGAGATCTCCTGCCATGGGCACAAGGACACAAGGGCACCAGAGAGTTAACACCCGATGTACAAGGAAAAACCAATACTCAAACACAGGGAAAACATACTGCAGGACAGTAGAAGAACAAACTACAATGCAAAGAGCCATAGGGAACCACTGCAAATGGAGTGAATTGTTTACTTTGTGACACCCTCATCCCAAATGTGGGAGGGTCCACATTCTTCTGTGGAATCCCAGCCCCTGTGCTACTACTGCTGTGGCTAAAGTATTGCTGCTGCTGCTGCAAAACACAGATGTGATGTAGAGAAACAGAGCAAAAGGGATATGTCTGGGGAGCTGAGGTTCCAGTGAAATGATTCCTCTGCATAACTAAAAGAGGAAGGCATCTCTAGCACTCAGAGCCCAATATCCTGGTTATTCATGTGATATGAAGAGACAGCTCTGCACAACGCCTTAGAGAAGAAATCCCCTCCCAGGAACACTCTGAGATCCTGATTTAGCACAGACTTAAAAATGCATTTGAATCTCGCTAGCTTGAGTGATGCCTACCCGTGTGCATACACCATGGCTTTCAGAAGCTGCACCAGGGCACAGCGTGCACCCAAGGAGAGAGCAGACATAGGCACAACACAATTATTGAGGCTGCAGATGGAGGCTGCCTGAGAGCCTTCTCTTTAGTGGCTATTCCTTTGCTGCACACAGCGTGGGAAGGCCTTTCTGCTTCTGCTTCAGGCTGAAAGAGCCTAGACGTTGACAAGGATGAGATGATCACCCTCGCATAGGAGATTTCTGCTGAGTCTTTTCCTTGGCTCTACTCTTGGGAAAAGTTCCTTTCTACCAGGCTATCAGCTACACTGTGAGAGAGGAGAGAGAGTTGAACCCTCTGCCTCCTAATACTGTGAAATTGGTGAGAAAAGACAGAAAGAATATATAGAGCAGAAGAAAGGGGAGTGACGGATATATCTCCACAGCTCAGAGATTAGAGAGCACACCTTTGAGTGGGAAAGTTAATGCATTTGCCTTTTATCCAATGCTGATTTCATGCAAAATACATTCAGAGATTTATTTTTTTAAAGAAGAGTGCAAGAGAGGTTGGGCTATTCTTCAAGAACATACCATATGTATATGGTTACAAAATAAGAAAGAAATGTTTTATGAAATTATTATAGACGAGAGTATGATTAGACAGGCAGAGAAAGACAGAAAGAGGCAGACAGGCAGAAATATAAAAGAAAAACCAGGGAGCTTGCTAGCTCTGAAGAAAGCTGAATATTATGAGAAATTATTGTGTAAAGTAGTAGTCGTGTAGAACAATAGAGTAGGGAGAAAGAACCCTTAGCCTGTCACTGGGAAGGAAAAGCAGCGCAAGTTCAGGATGCAGTGAAGCATCTAAAGGATGGTTGAGTGCATTAATAATGTCACAGTGACATAATCAAATTAGTAATGCTATCTTGGCAATGTGGTCTGGTCTATCAAGGCATTTACCTGGTTACATTGTTCAAAACAATACCATTCTAGAGGCAGAGGAGCCCAGATGTCCCGCCCATCGTATGCAGGCACACGCCGTCCTCTCTTATGTAAACCCTTACTGCAGGGAGAGGGGAGTTAATGGGGCAGAAATCACCTCCCAGCTCTCTCCTTTCTCCCTGCCTGCAAGCCCTGTGCCCGGGATGCCAGCTTCCAGCAGCCTCTCTGGGGCAGAGGTCAGGGGCCTTGCTGACACAGCAGCATGATGCTCTCCCTGAGACAGCTCTGCAGAATGGGGCTGGCAGCAGGGAAGTGGCATCAGCCTCCAGGCATGGGTAAAGCCAAGGTGAGGGGGATGAGTGTCCCTGAAGTCCCTCCTAGAGGAAAAAGATCTACTTGGGGAAGGATTAGAAGTATTATTAATACCTCCTCCCCTTTGATTTGTACTAGGGCTGCTCTCCCCCCTTTTCTTTTCCCATCATCTTCTGTATTCTCTGACGAACAACTGCTGTGTGGCTTCCAGCCTAGAGGCAAAGTAGCCTGGTGGAGCTAAGATGAATCTAACTAGTCAGAGGAATGAGATAGGAATAAGGGGATAAGGGCTAATCTTAAATGGTGTATCACATTTGCAACACCCAAAAGATGAAGGAGAAGAAAAGGTCTAGGGACAGATGGGAGGTATTAATTTATTTCACAAGAATGGGTATGTTTGTCTAGGCTAGAAATTTGTATAGGGAAGGGAGAAGAAAAGACAGATTTTAAAAGGACAGTGACTGGTGAGAGGGAGTATTTTTACAGTTTCAAAGAACTCATTTGGGCTGCTGCTTTATAAGAAGAAATTCCCATGTCTCACTTTGTCAGACTGAGATTAAAATGTGTTCATATTTACATAGTTATAATTCATAGAGGTGTTTCATTTAAATACATATATGTGGTGTATATATATATATATGTACACATATATGGAAAAGAGAGAATCAATAGGTGTGAGGGTCTTTTCTTCAAATTCTGACAAACTAGACAGGACCATAAAGGCCATTGATATCTGTGTGAGAAAAGGCTGGCCCCAGCCCCCTCCATCTGCTTTTCTCTTCCAGGGCAGCAGGAGGAAAAGCAAAGAAATGCAATTCTCCCTGTTCCACTTCAGTGAGGAAGAGGCAGCACAAAGAGTTCCTGTGTCTGTCAGCAGGATTTGGAGGTGGGCACAGGGCTTTTGGAGAAGGAAATAGAAAATAAAATCAAATGAGGCTTAATCTGAAAAGCAAACGTTTGCTGGGACAAAGCCACCGCAGGGATTGTCATTTCACAAATTGTATTAATCTGGGCAAATAGTGCTTCAGAAACAGTAACCGTGGTGTTTCTGTTTAGTTCCCCTTCCTGACCTTATCTTGCCTCCCTTGCTCTCCCTTAATATGGGCCAAACCCTTATCACATTGCACCAAAGGCCTCTTCCTCAATAGGGCAATTATGCAAACCTGGAATTTGTGCATGGATCCGATAAGGAAAAGAGATGACTGAAATGTGACCTTTTTTCTTTTTTCCCCTTTAATTTAACAAGTAGGAGTAGAGATTAGTGTCACAAGATGACAAAACTGGGCACCCAGATCCCCGTGGAGCAGTTCCTGCAATTTGTAGAGGCCGCGTGTTGATAAGTAGGATTGTGTTATCACACTCTGTATCCTGGGTCCAAGTAAATGTACAAGGCTGAGCAGGTAGAAGGAGGCTTGGAAAACTAGACCATACGTAAGTGAAACACTATAAGCAGGAAAGAGCAAGGAAATAATTATAACCAGGCTTGCAACACTTCCTACGCTCCTTTTTGGTCCAGCCAACACATTGGCCACCTGTTTGCCTTGCAAGATGCTTTGCTATAGCTGTAGTCTTTCATCTCAGAAGGGAAATGAGAGAACAGTTTTTCAGTTATTTTTTTCTGAAAGCTGATGGTATCTCTCTCCATTTGCCTGCCTTATTATCTCTCCTTTGGCATCTGGACACCTACAAATCCAAGTTTCTCTATACGGCTTTTACCATGAGGAAGAAAATATGGGAATTTCAGTTCTATGGGTGGAGACAGCACAGAAACAATAAAGGAAAATCAGCATTTTTTCCCTAATAAGTAGTCACTCAAAATTATGCTGGGAAAAGAACTTTTTGGCTTGTTGTGATACAAAAATCTACCAGACCTGCTAATGAGTTGGGAAGGTGGAGAAAATTTTTTTCTTAATTTTGAAGCCACTAAATATCATGGTTTTAACATTTCAACTCACTCTCTAAAGCTATTGAGTTCATGTTCTGATTAAGAGAAGCAGTGAACAAAAGAGCAGAGAATGTGTGGGGGAAGGAGGTAAAAGAACAAAACGTAGCACTGTAAAAAATCAGGCAGAGTGAAAAATATATTGAAACTGTTAAAAAAAAGCTCCAGAAGTGTGGAAAGAGCAAAAAGTTACAGCAGGGATAAAAGCTACCGACTATGTCTACCCAACAGTTCCCCCTAGTCTTATCTGTCATGCTAATTACCAGATTAGGTGCTCGTACCGGAGAGGAGGATATGTGTGAATTGTGAGCTCATGTGCACGGCTTCTGACAACTCACACACACAGCCCGCTGATTCTCCCCTTTAGCTAGAGGAAAGATTTCTTTTTCTTTTCTCTTTTCTTTTCTTTTCTTTTCTTTTCTTTTCTTTTCTTTTCTTTTCTTTTCTTTTCTTTTCTTTTCTTTTCTTTTCTTTTCTTTTCTTTTCTTTTCTTTTCTTTTCTTTTCTTTTCTTTTCCCAATTGAATCACCATCAGAATGAGCTGAATTACAGGAAAGACAAGGTTAGGCAGCTTTTGAGAAATCCAATAAAAAAATTCCAAAAGAATCCCCAAACCCCAGAACTGCAGGAGATGTGCTAGTTCCTGTGTATTACATGGTTTCCTTCCCAACATATTAATGTCCAGTACCCAGAAATATGCAATGGCATGGGCTGCTTTACCTTTTCTTCCTAAGGATTTCACTCAGCCTACAGTTCAGTCTTCTGCACCCCTCTGGAATTGCACTGAGTTTTGCACCCACATTTACCCTCTCTGTACCCCAAAAATTACTAGTTTTGTTTAAACTGTGCTTTAGGATGTAAATGGAGCTTAAACCGGGGAAGGTGTGCAGAGGGCAGCTGATGCTGGTTTAGTAATGCGGTGAGGTAGCATCAGCTCGAGTGACAACTACTCATTAGCAGCTAATCCAATCGCTCCTGCTAATCCAATCAACTGGAGGAGCTGGAGTCATTGTTTTCCAAGAGTGGTCATCTTGCTCTCTCAAAAAATCCCAGGAAGTTAGGGGAGGACTAAAGACACACCGAGATGGCTGGATGCACCCAGCAAGTTCAGTCCCGGCATCGGGGGTGTCTCCTACAAACTGGCCTTGAGTCCGTGTGGCAAAGCAACAGCAAGCCAAAAGTCAAGGCGCCTCTTACAATCTCTGTTAAATATCACGAACAAGCGTCTCACGACCTCCCTCTGACTGCTAGGGATGGGAGTCTGGCTGGGAGGAGGAAGACGATGTGATGGAAAGGGTTAACACACCGTTATCCCCTCCCCGGGGCCCCCACTCCAGCAAATTGCAATCCAGCCCTGAAAATTTTCAACAGCCGCATCGATATCATTCCACTGTGCCTTCATTACCTCCTGATCTCTAAATAAGGGCCAGCTGGGCTCAGGAAACATTATGTGGTGCTGTTACGACTGACATAAACCACCAAAGTGGCATTTTGCAGATGAGAAGAACGAGCAAAAGCCGCGCAAAATCCTCTGCAGTTGGGTTTAAACGAGGGCTGTAACTTCTTACACATGTCCTGCTCCCAGTCTACAGGAAGAGGCTGATTAATCCTGCATGTGTTAGGCTGGAATATTGCATTACTGGAAGCAAAGAAACCCCTTAATCATATTGCTGGTTATGCCAGAGGTCTGTTTTCTCTCAAACGCATCACATTAAGAGCCATCCCTGGGCTACAGCACCATCCCAGGCTATTTTTCAGGTTGCAGCACTACATACAGGCTTTTTCATTCTGGCTTTGTTTTAGGGGGTGGCTGGCTGGGTTGTGGTTGACCTTGAGATAACCATGAGCAGCAAGGAAGTTTTTGAGAGAAGACAAAAATGGTATTTTGCCACCTCCCATCTCCAAGAGAAATACAAAGGATCTGTGAAGAAGAGCCTGGCTCCTAGTCTTCCTTTGCTGCTTGTTCCAAAAGCACAGGTGTGGAAGAGCTAACACCACACATGGGACGGGAAGCAGTGCTCTGTCCCTCTCCTCTTCTACTCTGCTTTTCCACATGGACGTGAAGAATGAATGTCACAGGGAGAATTGCTGTCTGCACCTTCAGGCCCTTTTTGAGGGCACAGTTCAATCCTAACTCAGAGGACATCCCCACAACCTCATTCTTTCCCAGTGTAAGGGCTGGTCATTAACGAGAGGAAAGCAAACTCTCCGAGATCATATTCACTTGGGAGATCTGGAGCTTTGGGAATCTGTAACTCTTCCCTAGGGCCATTATGGGAGTATACAAGGAAAGAAAGAAACTGTCTTGTTGACATAGTCTGTCCCTAGGAGGCCCAGGGGAGCACATGAGAAATGCACACGTCTTCTGGGATGACACACAACACACCTCATCTCAGTCTCCTCTCCCAAAATACCTGTGGAAAAGACACTTCTCTGTGCCAAGGGAGAAAGGGTTCACTTCTGATACTACAAGAAAGTTCTTGCTCTTTGTTAACACCACAGTTGAGGTTCATGCATCTGTGACGGGACTCCTGTAAAAGCAGGACACACACGCCTCCCACCAAAAAAATCCTGTCCTTTCCCAGCTTGGTCCAATCACCAAACAAACAAACAAGCAAACAAACAAATAAATAAATAAACCAAAAAAACCAAAAACCAAAAAAACCCCCAACAAACATCTCCAGCATGGGAAGTCCTGGCAGCAGCTTCAGTCATTACAAACACAGAGACAAGATCCGTGACAATAAATGATGTCCTGCAAAGCATGAAACAAAGCAGAAATATCTTTGGGGATGGCTGGTTTTTGCACTCTACCCCAGGGAGGAGGAGGCGACAGAAGGAGAAGAGCTTCTGTTTGTACAAGCCACTTTGGACTTTCCCTTTGAACAGGGCACAAGGGCACTGAGCCTTACAGCCTTTTTAATAGGAGCATCTGCTCCTGTTCCCATCCCAGCTGGATGGCATCTACGAGTGTTTGCTGTTAGTGAGTTGTGCCATGTGTCACGGGGGGTGTATCCTGGGCAGGGAGCACATGCACATCTTGGAGGCCTTTACACCACGGCAGCAGGTCGATTTGTTTGGCCTGGGCACTTGCCTGGGGGCAGCAGCTGCATTCTCCATCTACTGTGGAATTTCCAAATGGTAAAGCCCCCAAGGGTGGATGTCATTAACAGGGTAATGTGTGTGCAAGTGAGGGTGTGGAGGGAGAGGGCTTCATGGGTAGCTTACACTTTATCTTATTTTATTTTACTTTATTTTATTTTTTCCACTGACCTCTGGAAATGAGAGTTATCTCACTCCCACAGACCCTCTGAACTCAGGCCATCTGTGGGACCATCTTTTCCTCCCCTTCAGTGATGGACTGCCCTGCAGGAGGTTGATGGTAATGGAGAGGGAGTATAGGAAAAGTCACAGGGATGTCCACATGGTCAGTAGCAAATTTGCCAAAATAGGATTTCTGTCTACTTCATAGGCTTGTTACACAGCTCTTAACACTTTGGTAGGTGTTCAGAGGGATAGAAATGCCAAAACAACCCTGTTTATTTGCACTGTGTTCTCCTTATTCCATTATGCATTTTTCCTGCAGAAATGTCTCCTAGCAATTTGTAAGATCCTCACATTTATAGGATGAGTGGAGGCAGATGAAGTAGTTCACCCTATCCTACCCCTTGTAAAGGATTCAGGAGCCCCATGGAGACCTGCAGCAGTCTCTTCTGCCCATCAGCAGCAAATTTAACTGCCCCATCTGCCACCCCAGCCCTCCAACGGAACAGAAAGTGGGCCAGCCCTTACAGCTGAAGGACAGATCATACACAAACTACCATATGCAGTGGCTATTGCAGGGTTTAGTCCAAACGACTGGCATGCAAGAGCAGCCCCAGCATAGTTAGTCCCCAAAACTGAAGTAAGAGCATGCACAGAATGGGGAAGAGTTTCTGCTTAGTAAAGAAACCTTTGCCTGAGAAAGCTTACTATGAGGTTTGTCAGAGGAGCCTGCATTGATTCAAGCTGGGTGTTAATAATAAATCCAGAGAGCTAATGCACTGGCTCCCTGCCACCCACCTTGACGCACCTGGCTGAACCAAGCAGACACACATACAAGACAAACTCTGTGGGCTGGATACACAACAAGGTACTGTTGTCCCATCTGTAGCAGTGTACATGCCAGTGGATATCAGCCTAACACAAGGCGAGGAGATACATGGGGAAGCAGTTGCTTTTCTCCTTCCTTCCCACCTTTTTTTCTGCTCTGAGCTGGGAAGGGAGTCTGGAAGTCAGTGCTGTGTCCACCGTGCTCCCAATAGACTGGCTTTGATACAGCAAACAGAAGAGGATGCTCAACATAGGTTCTGTTTGTGCTCTGAGAGACAGGCAGACGTTGTGGGACTGATGTAAGCACTACATGTGATGCTGACACCCCAAATTGCCCGCGGTGGCTCAGGACACTGGAAAACTGGGCTCCCGCTGCTACAACACCAGGAGCGTGTTTCCACGGGGAGCCACCAGCACCCACGCAAGAGCCAACACCCCTGCAAGGGCCGGTGTGGAATTTGCTGGATATGACCTGGTTAGTGTCTCCGAGGCCTAATTGGCATCCTCTGCTATTGGTCTGGCTCCGGCTGCCAGGAGAGAGTAAAGCATCTCCTCCTTTCACAGATGGGATGGGGGAAGGGGTGACCACTGTGTGTCTGTGTGTCGGTGTCAGGGGATGGCAACAAAGGATGTCAGGAACGTGGTGCTGCCAAGGGGCTTGCATATTTGGCTTATAACCTGATGAGTACAAGGCAGGTGGCAGAGTCTATGTCATACCCTGTGGGGGGTGAAGAGGGAAGGGAAAGAAAGGAGGAAAAAATAAGACTGGTGCAGATGGGAAGTGCCAGCTCTTCTTGCTGGAACAGAGCTGTTTGGTAGGGAAACCCAGCCAGAGAAACTTAAAAGGACCAGGACGGGAGAAAATAGAACTGGTCAGCAACAGCAAGCTCCTCCTGATCCTTTCCTACAGCCTACCTCATTGCTATTTTAAAAACATCATTTTGATAGAAAATTAAATTAAAACACCCACAATTTTAAAAAATGGAGAACAAGCTAAATCTCAGAGATTTCAAATATGTGACATAGGTGTGTGTGAAGGAAGGAAGGGAGAAAGAGACAGAGATTAAAAAAAAAAAACAACAACCTAGAAAAAACTTCTTGGAACAAAACACACACGAGGTAATGCCAAAAACTTGAGAAGGAGAGTGGTTACACACTAATTTAATTCTCTAATCCCCCTACTCCTGTCACTGTTTACTCACTGATAAATGTGCAGTAGCTTCAGCAAGACAGCCACATTTGCAGAAACTGACAGCCTGACTCAGAGACTATTTACCTAAAGACCATGAATATTAAAACAGGTTTCCAAAAGGCCCCCGTCTTGAAGGAGAAGATTAGCATGGGGCCTTTTGCTGACAGACTCTTCCCTCTCCACCCCTCCTTCCCCCACTCCGTGATGCATCTCTTGTTCAAACACTCGAGAAGTATCACCTAGCTGAAGAACTGAAATATTGGAACAATGCCCTGGAGCTGTGCATTCAGCTTTAGCCTAACAGCAAAAACACCCATCCATCCAAGACAGAAGTTGGGGTTACATTTTTGGGTTGGGTATCAGTTTTAGTTAGTTTTTTTGTTTGGTTGGTTGTTTTTCTTTTTTCTTTCCTTTTCTTTTCTTTTCTTTTCTTTTCTTTTCTTTTCTTTTCTTTTCTTTTCTTTTCTTTTCTTTTCTTTTCTTTTCTTTTCCTTTCTTTTCTTTTCTTTTCTTTTCTTTTCTTTTCTTTTCTTTTCTTTTCTTTTCTTTTCTTTTCTTTTCTTTTCTTTTCCTTTTTTTCTCTAACTGAAAACAAAAATAAAGCCCATATCTTTTTTTGGCATTCCCCCCCCTTCCTTTTGGAAGGTGAACTATGAGCACAGAGTCCTTTAATAGAATTAGAAAGGCAACAAAATTATATTCTAAAGTCATGGTCCTTAAATGAGTTTGACTCTGTTTCCCATGAAGGTGCACAGAATTCACTGGAAAGACAGAAAAAGAGTAAAGCAAAACTAGAATGGGCAGAGAAAAAGATGGCTTTAAAGATCAGATGGGAAAGTGTAGTTTCTATAGGATGGGGAAGATGAAATGGTCTAGATACCCCAGCAGAAATGACAAAACAGAGTGGAAATCATATTGATTTATATAAAAAAACATAAATTAAATGTCAAAAGGATTTTTAAACAGACAGTTAAGTCACTTATTGTAATATAAAAAAAAGTTAAACTATATTTGAAATCAAAGAATTATTGCTTATTTATGCCATGTACATTTTACTGAAGGAACTCTGCCACAGAATCTTCTGGGGACCAAAATTAAAACTAGATCCAAGAAAACCTTAAGAAATTTCTGAAAAGAGTGTAAAAATTACTTCTAAAGGTAGTGAATCAGACTTTTAGAAGAAAGGCAAATTAGCCCTGTCCTATTGGCAGTAGAGCTGGAAGCACAATTTATACATGGATTTATATTTCTCTTTCTCCTTATTACCTCTCCTCTCGATGGGGTGTGAGGGACACTCCCTTTCCAGAGAAACACAGAAACAGGGGTGTGCACTTGCAGGCTGGGTGGGCATTGACTGTGGCTCCCACTACATACTAACACATCTCTGAGTGTCTGGCACACCCTGGTTAAAGCAGGGAGACCACATCTCTTACAGTAGGTGACAAAACTACACCATGGGGCTCTCGTCCTGATACAGACAGTACTGCTTATCCCTGGAAATGGGTAAATATTCTGACTCTGGAGACAATGATATCCAGTCTCCCTCTCAGGTTGGTGAACTATTCAGACAGAATTAAGAGTTCATGATTTCCCAGCCTCACAAGTGACTCTGAGGTGTCCTGATGTAGTTGCTTATCTGGCATGGAATGACACAGCCCTGTTGAAGTCAGTGGAATTATTCTGTTGGGATTTTTTATCCCCACCTGAGGATCAGGTGTTTCACTGCAAGCCTTTGGGAGCACTACTGCCAATTGCATAATGGACAATGCTAGCACAAGGACGAGCACATTTGGCTTTGAGGGAAAAGGGCAGCCAGCATCCCTGGATACCTTCCTAAATGCAACCAGGCAGTCCATGCCTGGAAAACTACTGCCAGTGAGGCTGCCCCTCAGCTTTGCCTTTAGCAATTAAACAGACTTCAGTAGAGCAGTGCCAGAGGGTGTTTGGTCAGAAAGGCTTTGCAGACACCTTGTGACTGAGCATGTGAAGGAGTTAAACCATGAGGCCACCTGGCACACAGCTCTTCTCTGACCAACATCAGGCTTCAGTCTCCACAGAAGTCCCAGAAACAACCACAGCCCCTTCAATATTCATGGTTCTCAGCTGCCATGAGGCTAAAATTACTTCTACCCAGAGGAAGATGAAGCCTCCTTGTCAGCATATTGAAGGCTTCCCAAAGATGTGTTCAGAGAGGGTGGGGTGAGGCAGGAGACAAAGTGAATGGAAATCTTTGTTAACACAGATGAAATTGTTCATGAACAATTTTTTGCAGGCTGGATTTGGTATCTTGTTAAAAGAAGAGTTTAATTATAACCAGAGCGACTATAATGAACAGGCAAAGGTGGAATATTAGGAAAGCTTCCTGGAATCAGAAATGCAACATAAGAGTGCAGATGAAATGCAAGTCACTCCAGTCTTCAGAATCTGGCCCCAGGACAGACTGGCTTCTTCAGCTTCTCTTTAGAGCACCTACCTTTGCAAAACCTCTTCCTATCACCTAAATTCACACCACTTTCTTTTGCAATCACAGGCTTTTACTAGAAGCTGAGAAGCTCTATCATGACTCTAAGCATATACTTGCACAGGCAAATCTAGCCTACTTTGAAAGGAAATTTTAGTCCATGCCCAAAGGTTAAACAACAAATGCCGTAAAGCTTAAAAGGTATGAGCAGTGTTTTTCAAGGACCTCACAAGGAAACATTTTACTTTCTGGTGTGCTTTAAACAGAAGAGGTTTTGGACACCCTATGGTTTTGTGTTTGCCAGAACCTTGGAGTGGGTTAATGCAGGGAGGCGTCACTCCATGCTACATTTGTTTCTTAAATGCTTCTTCCAAACGTTCACTTTTAGATCATTGAACAGATGGGTCTTGGGTATGTCTCTCCCAAGGAGGCTGAACAGGTATGATTTTCTCTATTGATTGATAGCTTATTGTGGACTTAATTATTTGGAAAGACCTTGTCTATATGTTATTTTCTCTCCGTTGGATACACATGTGGATATCTACACATGTGGAATTACAGCATCCTGGAAGTATTGGCAATATCCCCTTGATTTGGGAGGGTCCTGAAGTTTTTATGGAGTAGAGAAGTGGCTGGATTCCCAAAGGCCACATAAATTCACTCTCAGTGACTCATCCATCACACTTACAATGGATGCTCTCCTGTTGTACTACACTTTGCCTTTACACTAAAGTGCCCCCAAACCCTTTCCTGCTCAGTGTATCTGGGTGCTCTGTCACAGACTGACCTGCTGTGGGCTGTGAGGCGTGTGTCTGTGTCTGTGTGAGATGCCACAGAACCCCTGCAAGGCGATGTATCTCCTGGCCTGACTCCTTGCTTGGAGGAGCTCCTGTGTTGGCCAGTATGGAAGCTATGCACAGGCTGTTGCTCTTGTGGTGTGCCTCAGCAGAACAATCACACATCCCTCTGCACATTTGTGTGCTCCTCAGGCAGTTGTGTACCCCTGATCCATGAGAAGAGCCCATGCATAAAAATTAACACAATGGGAAAGGAGAAACTTGAGTGACCTGAAAAGACAATAAAGGTCCCTAACTTCCATTTAGATATTTTATGCCCATTATAAGGAAAGAAGATTAGGGTCCTAAAGAAGAATTTAAACACATAAACATTTTAATGGGTGTGGGAAGCTGTCAAAGAACATACCACCAAGACTCTGAGGAAATAGTTTCTGCTTTAACACCCGCAACCACGCACTCATCACCCAGTAGACATGCAGACAGTCCTCCGCTTCCCTCTCCCTTCCTTCATCTATGGCAAAACCACACTATTCAAACTTTTCCACTATCAGTAAGAGAAGCTGCCATTTACACATTTACAGAGCAGCAGACACAACACCAGTTTAATGATATAGGGAGGGAAAGAAATAAGGAGCAATCTGTATATAATGTATACACATATTTTAAATACTCAGCAGGACAGACTCCGCTGTCAATTCAGTTTATTGAGAAATAGCTAAATATTAAAGAGAGATGGGGCTGATAGAATTGGATGGAAAGTTATGTCTCTGAATCTATTTGCAATCACCTGTGTCTCTGCTTCTTTTCTTATAATACCTGTAGAGACATGACATACTGCTAGCTACCCCCAGAGCATCTTATAAAGAATACAAGGGTTTTTCCAGCCTCTGGCACTCAGGTGGTGTTGGACAGGAGCACATGTCAGCCCTGATAAAGAGGAGGGAGTTCAGACCAGGCGCTTCCAGTGTTTGCCTGGAGCGGGAATATGTGATGGCTACTCTACGGGAGGGCTCAGAGTGTCAGCAGCCATGGTCCGACCGACCTCTGTGACTGTGAGAGACCTTTAAATCTCTCCCTCTTGCCTGGTGATCCATTCTTGCTCCTTGCAGCTCCTGCACCGAAACAGACCCCAGACTCCCGTGCCTCCCAAGCTCTCCAAATGTATGCACCATGTGCATTTCTTTATCTGTGTGCACCCGCCCTTCCCTCATCTTTTCATAACAGCTCCAGATGGGTGTGATTAAAAACGCACAGGCCTTACACACCTTCCGTGGGAAGTAGTTTTCAGCAAATTACCCCAAATTACTTTAATTTAACAGGTAGGCAGTGGGAAAGTGAATAACAGAAGACATGCAGCACCCCCAGTGGAAAAAAAAAATGGGAACAGAATGCAGATTTGCCTCTTCTTATACTTTTGCTTTACTTTCTAGGTAATACAGCATCCTGTAATACAGGTATTATAGGTATTACTGGTATTTTAAAAATCAGTCACAGCAGGGGAGTTGAGAAAAAGACTGAGAGACTTTCTGAGATTTTTTTTTTTTTTGTCTCATACATATTATATCTTGGAATTATTTTTTGAGTAGGTACTGGCTATTTTTTTTTAAGAACTATTCACAGAAGTGTATGGGAGGAGACAATTCTTGGACTACAGCCAAGTGGCAGCCATTTGTCATCTAGCCAAAGCATTCAATACCCTGTTGTAGTGGATGATTTTGATCAGAGAAGGAGTTTAGCTGTCAGGATGGGTACTAGGTTTTAGATGTTAGCTCAGTTCCTAGCTCTGCCAAGTCCACTTGTCCTGTCCCTAATTCCCCACAACTGGCCACCAAGTTAGTATTTTTCTGATTTTCTGAAGTTTTTGAGGCAGTAGGTCAAGTAATGATCAAGAGGCACTCCACAGCCTGGCACAGGGAATACAAGCACCTAGGCAGGCAAATAAATTGTGTTCTCTGCCTGGAAGAGCATAACTTTTGCAGTTGTGTGTTTCCAGTAGGAGCATTGGTAATTATGAATTCAGCAAGTCACTGCACTGTGCATATTCCACTGTGGCTCATGGAGAAATCATTGTCTGTGAAAAATGATTCTTCTATGCAACAGGCATAAAAATTGAGTGCAAACTGGCCATGAACAGGCGGAACAAATTCAATTCAGAAGTCACTGGGCTATTGTGTCCTGCACAATGGTCTGTTGTCACAGAGCTCTGCATAGACCCCAGGGACAGACATAGGAAACTTTGACTTAATTTTCAAATTATTTTTAGTTTGGTTTCCTAAAGAAAGGAGGGATTTTGTAATTATTGTATATCTTAATGTCTACTTACATCTCTCTCTCTTTTCCTCTTTCTTCAATAACTTTGAACCAATTGGCACAGGTTTCATTTGCAGTTTGATAGACATGGGAGAAAGTAATCACAAGAAGCTGCAAGGAAGTAAGTTCTGCTGTTTTTTCATTTTCCAAGGAATGCATGTTTTTGAAAAAAACTTTCCTGGAAAAGTGGAGGTGTTTCTGAATATTGACTTCTCTCACCATTAAATATATAGTGAATAAATTGAGATCCTTCTTTGAAAAAAGTTTTAAGCTAAGACAGCTTCTATTTGTGATTTACGTGGTCCATGTAGGAGAGAGCAGAGATCCTCCAGCCCTTTGCTGACTGGAAGATCAAGGTATGGAGCAAGTGTTGTCTCCAGTACTTGGTTTTAACAAGGTACTCCTTCCGTCTCCCATCTCTCAGGCTGATATTGAGGGGTCTTAAAGGCAACGGACTCTGAGCTCAGGCTTAGGAACCGGTGGCTTAGACCCATCAGAAAATCATCAGTTAGATAATCCTGTCTACTGCTCTATTGCTAGTTAGTGAGATAATCAGTCTGGCTTCTGAAACTCATTGAGTGATGTAGGGACAATTATACAGTCATCCTCGTGACTGACTTAGGTATCCCTGTGTCATTTCAGTCCTTAAGGCTGGTATGGATAACAGTAGCCTTCATGCTGCTCTAACTTTTGTGGAGGAACAAGTTCAGTCAAAGCCCAGCGTAAAGAACTTACACAGCACATCTCCTCCCTGTC
>VYZT01034187.1:0-53729 GCA_013400735.1 Pomatostomus ruficeps | reverse complement strand
TGACCCTGAGTTTCCTTTGTGAAGCTATTGAACAGCCAGCCTGGCAATAACAGCTCTGAGTGAGAATTAAAAAGAGCTACGTTTCAAGCTATGGTAACTTTATTCTGAAAGGCTGCAGATCCCACTTTCCATCCTGTGAGTGACCACTTGCCCCTGGTCATTGTATGTCTCCCTGTTGTTCCACTACCAGGAATGACTAGTTGTGGGCCTGGAAAGTTTAGGTCACACATTCTTGAAGATTTCTAAACTAGCACTAGTGTCAATTTAGTCTCGGAGGCTTGGTCAGAAGCAGTATTTGTCAATAAATGGTTGCTGAATCAACATGGCTGTTCTCAAGTACTCATCACAGCAAGTCCTAACTGCTGACTGATTGTGAAACTTATCATTCTTCCCTGACCCTTCCTGCATCTGCTCTTCTTCTTTTCAGATTTTCCCCCTCAAGCTTCTCCCACCCATGACCTTCGCCATTTCTCTTCACCTTCCCTCCATCCACTTCTTTTCCTTTCTCTCCCTGCTCTTGTCAATTCCAGTCCTCTTGAGTGCCCCTACTCCTATTACTCTCCCTTTTCTGCATTATATTTTTTCCTTCATACATTTCCACATATTTTTAATTTACTGATCTTCCTACAGCTTCCTTTTTCCCTCCCCTCATTGCCACATGGAATAAACAGTGGTGTTATGACAAGGGGGTTGCTATTAGCAGCACTGCATTAATCTGTTCTGCATCATTCCTCTGTCATGTCCTCGTCGTTTCTTCTTACCAGTTGCCTTGATGTGTTTAATACATCCAATTTTATTCTTTTTTCTTCCTTTTCATTAGAAATCTGGGGGAAGGAGGACAAGCACTAGGGGTGTGCTTATTTGTCCTTTTCTGTGCATAAAAAGGGGTAGAGGCCCTGTCTTGAAAATCCTGGCTTTTTCTTTCCTTGAGGTTTTCTTCCAGACTATTCTCTAAGTGAATGGAGAGGAGTGATTTTCTTCTATCACCGGCATTCTTTGCTTTCCCTCCTTCTCTCTGCCCAGTCACATCCCTAATTAATTGAATTCCCTACTAGACCTTTTGTGAGTCATTTCAATTACCCATTAGCGAAGCAGCCTGGGATTTCTGCTGTGTTTTCACTCATCTTCCTGGAATTTCTCTTCTCCTCCCTCCCCCTCCTTCCCCTTTTAGTCACTCTGGTCTGTGAAAAGCATTAGATGGACTTCAGCGCCGAGTGCCTGTATTGTTTGCAGGCCCAGCTGCATACTTCCACACACTGCCTCGTGCGTCACAGCTATTCATCTTGTTTTGTACTTGGCTCTGCTGCAGATGCTGTAAATATGGTAATTTTAGATTCCCTGATTGGAAAGGGTTGCAGGGCGGGTCTAAGTGGTGAGAGCACTTCTTGATTTACACTGGTTCATTCTGGTTTCTCAGGGCTTGGGGTTTTACCGATACAACTGAAATGAAACATGTTTGTGATGGTAGCCTCTTTTTTATGTTAGGAGAAGGATAAAGGTGAGATTATCTTTGTGTATGGACATGCAAAAGTGCTGCCTCAGAAACTCTAGGGAGACTGGAAAGAAATAAAACAAAAGCAGGCAGTAACTCCTCATATTTTTATGTAGGATGCCTTCACACCCAGATAGCTGCAAAACATGGATGGATCTGAAAACTGCAAAAATGGAAAAGATTCAAGACAGAGAACTGTGAAAGGTAAATCTGGAACTTGACAGAAATGCCATCAGTACTCAAGTACTGTAGACTTATGGCAATCCCTGAAGAACAAAATCAATGAGTAGTTTATTTCTAAAAAATTTTTGAAATACTGGGTAGGACTGTAGCAGGTAACACACATTATATTTCTGAGGAGAACAAGGCAGTGATAAAGCCAGCTTGCTAAAATTATGATGGATGCAGTGACTGCCTAAAATCTGATATATGGAGAATCACAGTTCTATTCTAAAATTGAATTTTTACAGCACATGAATCTTTCATGCTTGGGGTAATTCTCAAGTGATACAGAGTGGCAAACAGCATCACTGGGAACCAACCTGCTGGAAATGTGCCCCACACATCCCAAGGTACAACAGTAATTTACAGTGCTCAAGCTATTATGATACTTTCATATTATTACGATACTTGTTCCTGTGAGGTTAGAGTATTTCACAAGAGAACAGACTTTTGATAATCAGGCTGTTGTGAGAAGGCTCTCTCTCATGACTTCCCAGGGGGAGCTCATTTGTTGGACTGATGGGAAGTGAATTTACGAGGGCTCCCTGCACATCGGTATTCATAGGTACTTTTTTTCTTCCTCTGGGCTCTTTATCCAGTCAAAGGAGAGAGGAAGGGAACGGTGTGAAAATACCGCTCAGTATAGACACATTAAGATGTTCTTAGGAGACCTACTGGGAATTATTTTACCTCTAATGTCTTGAAATCTTGGCCCCCTGTTAAAGCAGTGGTGGATTTCAGAGGTTCATTAGGTGACTCTGGAGTTCTGCCACTTCACAGGCTGATGTTACTCAAGTCAAAACTGTAAAAGTGAGAAAGGAGCTAGTGAAGAGTTGCATATGTGAGCCCGCTCTTTCTTTACAGGGCATGCAGCAGCAGGGCCTGTGTCATTTTATCTGAAGTTACCAGGTCATGACCACACCTTTTTTTAGCTGTCTGTGGTGTTCCTCTATTTTCTTGCACACCTGCGATTGCTAGTATCATGTTACAAGGTTTAGTGATCTGGCAGTCCTTACACCTTTTCATTTCTTACATATCCTCTTAGATTAAGTTTTACACTGCAGAGTTAGCCTGGTGAGGACTGCTACCCAACTTCTGGGCTGAGCAGCAGCAGCAGCATCTGAAATGGAGCTTTGGGCCTGCTGTCATTTCACCTGAGAAGCTGTCCAATGTGTGCCAGAGGATGCCATCTGTGCCAGGGATACTGATTGAATTGCCCTTGCTCTGGGCAGCTTTATGTGCCTTTCCATAGTAACTCCTTTCTTTTCCCAAGAGTACCCAGCAGGACAGAAGACTTCTGCTTCCCTAGACTGAGAAAAGCCATTTGTCACAGCACAGAGCTGGCTCCTCTATCACTGGCAAGATAGCACATACACTGTAGGTGAAAACCCGTTTAGCCCTTTCATGCCAAAGAGTAGCTGATGTTTCTTTACCTTGTGTGGGACCTAAATTCTCCTCCTGTAATGTTATTAGATTTCTTGGTATGTTTTTTGCCACTGTGTAACACTGCTTGGCTCCTACAGACTAGTGCTGTGTTTTGCTCCAGAGTTGTTTGCATCTTGGCAGATTAAAACCTGACACAAACTTATTAATGTAGTTAGTTCGGTTGGTTAATAAAGGAGCTAAAGAAATTTTAAGTTTATTGTATTCATAAACTCTCTTGGAGTTTTCAGAGATAGGTTGGGTATATATAAAAAAATCTACAACTTCTGGAAAATACTGTTCATTGTGGAGCTATCTTGGACTTCCGGGATTCTGGGCTGTAAAATGCTCCAGAGCCTGATAGATTCCCAGTTAAGGGCTATTTTCATTGCTGTATTTTTTTGACAAAGCAGCAAGAAAAACAATGATTACTCAAACAACTGAACAGTGACTGGGTTTTCTATTTTTACTTCTGTTTTGATACACAAAATTTAGATTTAAAATATGTCTGCTAAACCCCTCTACACTGTAAAAAGAAAATTATAAAGATTATTTTAATTCCCCTTGTCTCAGGACTATCCAAGAGACTGGCTCAGTCTCTGTACCCATAACACATGCTAGTGATTGTTCCATAGTAGGCCCATTTATGGCATTTCTCTTACAACACCTTCTCACTTAACTGTCACTGCTTGTACTGTAGACAAGGTGCACTGTTGGGAAAAGGAGTATAACATGTGACATGAGAATTACAGTGTGCCAGCGTAGTTTTCGAGAATCTTTCGTGGTTATCAGAGTTACAGTTATCTAATACCAAGGCTGTGAAAGCACACGCGTAAGATGTAAATAAAAAATTAAATATCATCTGCCCAATCTTTTCATTTGCATGCTGGCAAGTTACTCGCTGGTTTAGAGAGAGAAACGATCTTTGAATGGGACTTGCAAGGGAAAGGGAAAGATACCCATGTGTGCAGCCATAAGGTTTCTGATTTATCTGTGCTCTGTACAAGTGGTTGGTTACTCCTCAGAGCTGTAGAGATGGAGACCAAATAGCCACATGGTGAGTGAGTAAGTAGGGAGGGAATTTATGTGTTGGGTTAGTGAAGTATGTAAGGGACATCAAGGAGAAAAAAATTCATTAAAAAGGGATGATCTGGGAAAGAAGTTACAATGTAATGATGGGGAAGTAAGACCTTACTAGATGTCTTATTTTTGGAAGATGAAGAAGGGATCAGATTAGGATAATCACAGAGATCAGGGAGAGAGAGATGGCTTGTACAGACCAAGCATTTAAGCATGACTCTTCAGGTGACCCATTGCTAGGTTTGAGATCAAATTAGATTGGGTATAGTATCAAATTAAGTGAGTACATGCATGTACAATATATATTCAAGAATATTTGGCAGAGCTGGACTCAATACTGTGTAGTACAGAGAATTCTCAACTCTTTCTGACCTTCCTAGCACCTTCTAGGAACTACTCAATACTTTGTTTTGTTCCCAAATTAGCTTTGCTTCAGCACTACCCTCATCCCCACTGACAGCTCTTCCCATCTCCAAGTTGCTTAGTACACCTGGCAGCTTTCAGGGCTTCAGGCTTCATTCACATGCCACTTGGAAGTAACCTGGCAAGAGTTACACATGTAACAGAGTGAGCCCATTGCCAACTCTTGTCCTTCCCCTGCCTGTCACTGCATTGTCATTTGATGCATGAGAATGGTGGTGGAAGGTGTGTCTTACCCAGTGTCCTTAACTGGGTTAGTGTTTGAGTGCAAGGTAGTCTTTGAACTGGTTTAATCCAGAATTTCCTAGGTCCCAATTCTGTATCTAATTCTTCTCCAGAACAGATGTTTAATCTAGTTCTGTCCATCTGTAGGGTTCCAAATGGCACGTTAAATTGCATGCATGAAGCACAGTCATTTAACAGGGCATGCAGTTTACAGGGTGCAAACGGGCAGAAATCTCCTTTTAGTTGATTCTCTTATTCACACAGAACTTGTACACAGATATTTCTTTTTAAAAATGAATTATTAATCACACTACCCTTTTTTATCTAAGCAGCTTGATGGAAAAGGTATGGCCTAGTCACCTACTGGATTTGATTTTGCAAAGAATTGGCACTTGGAGAGGATCCGTTTGCATTCCTCTCTCTCTCAATTATGTTGTGTGCTTAGAGGGGTTTGTGTGGGCTATCACACTTGGCTCCCACGAGATCCCACATCTGGTAAAGGATAGCGTGTATGACCCCACTCTCAGCCTCTTCCTTACCTCCAGCCTCCCCCCATCATCAGAGAAGGTTAAACTAAAAGCAACATGTATGGTGGCAAAGGTCCAAGTTTGAAATGTGTCCATTGTATGTGTTCAGTTCAAAAACAACATATCAAGGCGAGTGCAGTCCTTACAAGTAGCACCCCTGGGCCTTCTTTTATTCCAAAGCAGAGATATTTACCCAAGGAAAAGAGGGAAGTGATGGGGTAACAGAGTACACATGTTGTGAAAATATGCAGGCAGAGACTGAAGAAAAAATAACATTCTGCCACAAGTAGCTGCCTTGTTCCTTGACTTTTTTCTCCCTTCAGATTAGAACCAGCCATTTCTTGTGCTCTTTCAAGCACCTTCTGTGGTTTCCTGACAGCTGGCTGGAGAGGATTGAAATCTGGCTTGAAAAATAGGCCATGGGTCATGTTATTTTCAAGAGAGAGGAAGCAAAAATTCCCATAATAGTCAAAATTCATAGGTTTGAGTTCTGTTGGGTTGTTTTTTTTGTAGAACATCAGTGTTGGATATTTTAATAAATAACTTTAGTTAAAAGTTCTTAATAAAGAGCAACTACAGAATCAGCTCTTTGTTTCTCTTCCCTCTGATTTATAATGGCAAGCAGTATTTTGTGTGGAGTTGCAGCATGTCCTTTTTCTCTGGAGTGTGAGAGAGAAATATTCAGCTTCATAAAAGGGTATGCTCAGCTTTTCTGAAAGTATTTTTTTTTGTTGTTTTTTAAGAATATGATAACACTTCTCTTGCAAAAACTGTTTCATTAACAGAAAGATAAGTCTGAGTAACAGCCTGCAGATTGGTGTTCTTTTTCCCAGCTCTCCTGAGCCTGAATTGAAAATACCAATACATTCTCAGCTTTATGTTCAAGCAGATGGTTTCTGTTAGGAGTTATAAACCTTTCTGGTGTTTTGTTCTTTTGTGAACAAGTTCTCTTTTCAAAATATTATAAAAAGAGAATACTTAATTCACAGAAGTGCTAACTTATTTGACCTGCATTTTAGAGCTTGAGGCTTCTTAAGAATACAATTCACTCCTCCTGCAGCCAAAGCGCACAGCCCAAAAAGGTAGTCCTATCAACTGGGTTTAAGGAAAGAAAGGAAAGAAAGAAGAAGCAGAGCAAGAAGTATAAGAGAAAAATGTCAGCAGGAGGCAGCAAGTAGAGAAAGCCAATTATCATGCCCGGCTATATGGGGAGAGTCAAGAATTCCAGCAAAAGTTGTATTATAGTGGAGCATGAGGAAGGTGAAAGTGTTGATTGACTCTTGACTTTTGAACAGATGGACGAACAAAACAATCCCAGGCAGTGGCAGAGCACAACTGAGT
This sequence comes from Pomatostomus ruficeps, assembly GCA_013400735.1. NCBI lineage: Eukaryota > Metazoa > Chordata > Aves > Passeriformes > Timaliidae > Pomatostomus > Pomatostomus ruficeps. Next base: position 47,000 of record VYZT01034187.1, on the reverse strand, counting down.
CATGTACAGCATCACAGGGGGTGCAGGGACTGAATGAGTGGAGAGCTGGAACCATGTCACCTGACCAGGAAATACCCTGCATCAGCACCTCTGCATCCCCCAGATACGTCTTTCAGAGCATCTTTCTTCTCCTAGCTTTAATACTGTGTTACAGTCCCTTCCACAGAAGAGCTAGAATGGGGTCAAAGGAGACCATTGTCAGCATTGTCCAGTCCATCCGTAACACTTCTAAGGACTCATTTAAGGGCAATTTTAATGGGTATTTTTTGTGTTATGAACAGACATTCTCTAAGAACTGGAATAGAAGCCCATACCATATGGCCCATTCACTGATTAAAGGGGGTTTTGATGGGTAGCTGAGATAAAAATAGTCGTGAATTCTTACTCCCAGCCAACACCTTTAGAATGTGAGTAAGCAGCACAGTCTAATGGGTAGAAGGTGTTGGTGGAAACTAGGAGCTCCATTCTAATGTTTGCTCAGCTCTGGACTTGTTGAAGGACAATGGATAACACTGGTGAACCGTTTCAGCTAGTAGTTAGTAATATTGAACGGCTTTGTGAAAATGTGTGGAATAATTAGTTAGCATCTGCAAAATGTTTTGAAGATATCGATTTCCATATTTCTTGTAATTGTGACAGTACATCATACTGCATGGTGTAAAAGAGATCTGTTAAATTAACTAAACAGATGAATGTGTTGTCAGATCCCCTCATATCCATGCTGCAAATGATAAAAACCCACCAATAAGAGATTAAACTGATTGAGTCAAATTTTTTCATCACATCGCTGAGTTTACACTGATTTACAGGAAGCTATGCCCATCTGTAATGATTTGGTTTAGTAGGTCCAATGTCTTTATAAACAAAATTCATAAATACAAAATTTATCAAGTGAGGGGGTCTAGTGTCATAACCTATGTCTGTTTTCATTAGAGATTTCTGCACCAGAGGTACAAAAATCATTGTGAAAGCATGTTTTATAGTCTTCAGTTGTAGACTGAGCCCTTTCAGAGGTATTCATGGTTCCACAGTTACATCAGAAAGTTAACTTGGCTTCTGGAAGTAGTATTGAGTGCCAAACCAGATTACTCCTACTGTGTAACCAGTTTTCACCTGGTTTTGTGTACGAAGACATTAATGAAAGAATACTTCTTGGAATAGTTTAATGGTTAGAGGAAGGTAGTGCTATTCATGGTTTTGCTAGGCAGTAGCCTAGGTACACTCAGGGGTTGTTTGCAAACCACAACAAACCACCTTAACTATCTGTAAAGAGCCTTCCCTGTCAGAAAAATGGGTGTAAGAATATTACCACTTTTCAGGCTTTGTTACTCATAAGATGTAATGCTTAATGCTCCACATCACTAGCTATTCTTATTGCAGCACCTTTTTTAAAAAAAAAAGTCTTTTTTTTCTGTTTCGGGTATGATTGACTATCATAGCAATAGCCTTCTTTTTCATATGACATAGGGTACTCATTATTGTTTAAAACTGCCATTAGAACATTTGACAATAATGTTTTCTTTCCAAACTGACTTGTATTTTTTCCAGCACTGCTTTTTTTCTTTTCCTTTCCTGTTTATCTAAAATAGCTGAAGGAAAAGGACACATTGCGTCAAGGCTGATAGGAAAAGAATTAGACCTACTGTATGTGCTGGTTGCATTCAGGCCTATGACCACTTCCTTTCTCCTCCCCCATACCCAATGCCAGCTCTGCTCCATTCTTTGGAGCAGGCAGGATATTTACAAGGCCTCTAGTCTTTGATGTACTGGGAGACCGTGACTTTCTCATTTCTGTACAAAGTCTGAGCCTGAGGAAAAGAGGTACAGAGATCATGAGGATGGAAAACTTCATATTCCCCACATTTCGGGTAGTGTGTTTGCCCTGAGAGTGATAGTAAAGGAATACAAGGTTTGCTGTGATTTGGTGCTTTGATTGCTCACAATCTAAGACTTGGTCTCGGTCTCGGCTTAATGCAGAGCCGAATTCTGAAGTGATTTAGTCCTACTGTGTACATGTTTACTTCTGCATGGATATAGACATAATAGGAGAATTTACCCTTATGGAGTTGCAAAAGATTTGTTAACACATGGAATTCCCACTGGTTTAATTTAAATAAGTTTAACAGGTTTACTGGAACTTGTGCCACACCCATGTCCCTCCTCTGTTTAAGCTACATTTCACTAAGTGCTTACACAGGGGTTTGCAATAGTTTAAGTAAATTGGATATAAACTGTGCATTTACTTAAAGCAGTGTAATTTCCCTATGTAAACAAGAGTGAAGTCAGAACCCATGGACAACCCCCTTCCTCCAGACGCAGCTGGAAGGCGTTGCTGAGCTGAGTTATTTACCGCAGTCCTCTGTTGGCCACTGCCAACTGCTCAGCCATGGACAGGGCTTGTGTGTACACTCCCCAGTACGTTTTGGGGTGTAGGGCAAAGGTGCATTAGCTCAAACCACTCATTTAAATTGATGTGACGAATACTGCCTGGAAGCGCTCGCACCGGCAGCTCTGCCAGCTGCTGGGGGGGCAGCAGCCCTGAGCGGGGTGGCAGATAGAGGCAGCTGGAGGGCAGCAGTCTCTCAGACTAGGACAGCTGCACACAGAGTGAGCATCTCCCCATCAGCTAATTACCACACTAGCTAGGGTGCCTTCAACCAGCTTATTCACATTTTACCCTTTAGTAAAGACTTAACAGTTGATTTAATTTATGAGTCAAAGAGCATCCACTTCACTCCTGTGCCAGTATTCAAGCTGTCAGATATCAGGAGATTTGTCTACTGTAAATCATTTCCATTTCCCAGTTAGTACAGAATATTCAAGAGAGCAGGTTTCAGTTCAAAATCCAAAGGGGCTCAACTTGCCATTTCTTCTCTACTGCCTGTAATTCTAATTGTAGAGCATCTTTGCACAGCTGCTTTTCAGTTTCACTCCTTGCTTGGTTTTTCATTGTTGACTGAAAGCAGCCCGTTTTCTTTCCACTGCCTTCAGTGGAAGTGCTGCAGGGTCCAAGTACTTTCTGTGATAATCAGGGAAGACCTTCTATAAATACCTGAAAAAGTGCTTTAGCATTAAGAAGTGAACATCCTGAAGAAGACTCTGGAAGTAACAGCCACGATGAGGTTTAAAATTGGTGTGGCATAAAAGGAGATCCATGTAGGAAAATATAGCTTAAAGGAACTCTGCAGACCTTAAATATATCCTGAGGTTTTTCAATCTTGCTATATTTCACTGTTGAATAGCAATTGGCTGACAAGATACTTGTTTCATTTCCCTCTTACCTATAGAAAGAATAGTGTGCTTCCTATTTGTGCATGCAGTTAAAAGTATACCCCTTAGAGCTAAAGCTACCCAAACCCTAAAAATACCAGCATTTTTCTCTGATGGAATGCAATTTGACATTTTAAATTAGTAAGTGATAACACTAAATGAAAACCTGGTATTTTGGCTCTAGCATTTGATGTCTAATATAACTGAAATTCAGTAAATTTTGGAGAAAGCTGCAATGTGTGGCAACAAGTCCAAATGCTCATGTCTGTTCTGTGAAAACATTAAGGGCATCTGATTTATGAATCCTCTGAAGAAACCAGTTTAGTAGTCTGTCCAGAGCAAGGGGGACTTTTGCTGAACTACAAGGAAAGAATTCTATCTAAATAATAATTTAAATTTTAATGATGTCTTTGGTAAAATTTTATCTATTTCTTCAGTACAAATGAGTTCATGGTAAGGACAACTTTTTACTTTCTTTCCCTAAGTTTCTTTAAACTTTTGGAGTGCTTGTGAATGTAATTTGAGTTTGACCTATTTCTAGCAATCACAGAACTTGCTTCAAACCCTGGCTGTTCTGAAAATGGTCTGTTTTGTTATTGGCAGCATTTAAGCCCTTTTCATTTCTTCCCCAAAACTGGAAACTATCTCTTTATTTGTGAGGGGTAAGGTGTGGCCTAAATGATAAAATTGTCTTAAGAGACTATAACATTTATCATGAGATGGAGTTCTGTTAGCATGTAAACTTTCTTTGGCTTGATTGCATCTAAAAGTTTACCAGAACATGCACAAATAGTTTCTAGTTCTATGAAGTGCGTAGACCTCAGTTTTGCATATGGCCGACTCTCCAAACCACAAGTCACTAAAGAATGTCAGTGTGATGTTTGGTGAGTTAAAGGAGGGCAGCACTCCTAAAGCAGACTTGTGGTTTTATCCCTGCAGTAAGAAGACTAATGTTAGAGAGATTATTTTCTTTCACATGTATTATAATTTATTTTTTTTCCACAGTCTGAAGTAGCAGCACCTGTGTAACCTTATTTAACTGCCTTCACACATTTTTCTTTCCCTCAGCTAATATTCTGCCAAAGTGACAAACTTTCCTCACTTTGAACTGCAGAACACCATGAAAGCCAGCATTTCTCAGCCTTGTCCAATACTGTAAGTCTTCTATGCACTGTTCATTGGCAGCTGTCATTTCATTAATGCTGTAAGAACATGACTGCTGTAAAACAAGAGTATATCTTAGAAAGAAACCGTTGCAACTTGCTAGAATTTTAAAAAAGGAAAAAAGAAAAAAAAGAAAAAAAAAGAAAAGAGAAAGTTTGATGCTTTTAAGGATCTACTGTTTACTTAGCCCTGAGTCTTCCCCAAGAGTGGATCATTCCAGATAACTTGCTGTTGCTCTTTGATTAAGAATTTTGTTCTCCAGCAGAGGCTGTGAGGAACATATATCCATAGACTTGAATTCAGTGTTAACAACAGGGGCTTGCAATTATGTTTCTTTACCTTTAGGCTGGCCAAAAAACCCCCTAGTTTTAAGTCCTTCCTCATCGTCAGGGGACCTGAAGGATGTTCATTCAATTTTTGACTTCTCAGCTCATTCTGATAATGAGAATGCTAGTAAGGCTGGGGTATTTGAAACCTGCATATAAGCTCACTGAGGACAAGAGAGGCCTGAGCCTTGTCACATCTTTAATTTCTACTCTCTGAGACACTACAGAAAAATTATAAGCACCATTTGCACCCAAACCGAGGAATCTTGTCTCCATTCCAGTTCATTTTCCACTCAAAAGAATCTATACTTTTCCATCACAACAGTGATGGTAGTTCACAGCAAACGATCTGCCATGTGGGTAAGTGGCATTCAGTTCCCCACTTGCTTCTTTCTGCCATCTGGTGCTATTGCTTTGCTATCTGTTACTTCTTATCCAGCCTAACAGAGCTCACTGTCCCTGGAATGGCCTAGAACTGATTTCAAAGAAATGCAGGCTTGTGAAAAGATAGGTACAAATCCCAAAGAGCAGGCAATTAGTAGCTTCTTTTAGTAGTCTTCTTTTGAGTCCAAAATACCTGCCTTCCAGTGACCAAAAAGTCTTATTTTTATGGTGAACAGCCTTTTTGTTAAAGGTCTTACTAACATGGGGAATGGAATTGGTTAAAATACTAATTTTATTTCCATACTATCACTTTAAACACGAGCCAAGTCTGTGTTTTCCTGAGAACCAATGAGGCCTGAGATTTTTTTTTTAATTAAAAGCCAGCAAAGGTGGGGGTTTTATTTCCTTTCCCATCGAATGCATTTGAAGCACCTCTGTCTCCAGCTGGCTATGGGAGCAGAGCCAGCCCGTAATGGTTTCAAGCCCAGTGTGTGCATAGGGTTTTCACCTGATTGATGACTCTGAAAACATTTGCAGAGCAGAGTGCTGAAGCTGGTAGCACTGGAGTTGTGTGGAAGATAAGAGAGAGGAGGTGGATGTGTTCTTCAAAAGCTGGCAAATCTTCCCAGTCAAGTGCAGTAAACAGCACATGAAGGGTCTCATTTCATCAGCTTGTGGGCACTCTGCTGCATGAAATCCTTTGAAATGGTTGCCAGAGGTTGAAGCTGAGATTGGTTGAACTTTCTTGCTATCCTGTTCACTGGCCTTACAGCCATTCCTTCAGCTACGCTGTCAAAGGTTTTGTTACTGGCCCTGTCTATCCTTTAGGACTTTTTAAGAATAGGCCTGAAAATTATTGTTCACAATGTATTGCTTAAAAATGCAAAGCAGTGTGACATTGAAATACCTTCCACAATCATGGTATCCTTTTCAACTTTGCATAAGAATTTACTGCTTTCCAGACCTCATATTGCTACAGTTTTAGCATGGATTTCTTAGGAAATTCATGGTATCTCTACCTGATCCATTGCATAATGGCCACATTGTCATTTCCTTGGGTATGATAACATTATTGGCAGGAGTGACTAAATCTTTGCTTTAGGGCCTTGTGAGCTTGCAGTCATCTTTTATAGCACTTCTCTAGTGGGAATGCTTCCAGCAGTATGCTGTAGAGGAGAAGAGGAAGTGTCTTTGTAAAGGAGTCTGCTCTCAGTCATCACTTGTGGGTAAAAGTGAGGTGTGTTATGTTTGAGGTTCACAGGTTAGAGGAGCAGGAAAGAGGAGAGATTGTTAAGCAGAATGTGAAATGGCCCCAGGATTGCCCTCTGGAGGAGTTGACTAATTTTTGAGTGGGGTAAACAAGACATCCTCAGGAGCACTTAAAAGTACAAATAGGGTTGAGGAAAGAGCAAAGGGCAAGGTGGCACACATCTTGTTCATTGGTGTGTGTGTCTGTAAAAATGGGGTGGATATTTGAGAATGTGCTTGTTTGCAGGTTTTCAGGTTCCTGCTTCTCACCAGCTCAGAAGCTGCATGCATGGCCTGTTTCATGATAGATTAGTGTTTCCATGTGCAACCATAAAGCACAGACAATGCTTGAAGATGGGCAGGTGGCAAGAGAAATTATCTGAGCTTTATGAAAAGCCAAAACTTCAGGGAGACAGACGTTTGGTTTCAGTTCTGGGCAGATGCTCAGATCAAGTCTTATTTTGTCCCAACCACTTCCCCCACCCTTAGGCGTGACATTTTCAGAGTGAAAGGACAGGCAAAGCCCAGGGAGATTCCAGAGCACGGCTTGTTTGCAGCTGGCTGGACATGGAATTCATCAGCAACAAAGCAAGACTTGCTCTTCTCCTGGGGATATGGAGAGAACTTGGATTTGTGCACGCACACAGAAGCATGCACACGCATGTGTGCGCACACACCAGAACAAACCAGTTCTTCCCTGTCTGCTGGGGAGGCTTCAGTTACACTATCTGAAGCCAGAGATTTCATTTAAGCCATTTGGATCCATTCGGACTCTGTAGCCTTGCCTGCCTCCTTCCTCTCTCAGCTCCCAGCCAGAAAAATCCTCCCCCTCGCCACCCTCCCTTTCCAGCACACACAACACAGAAAGCAAAAACGGAGCCAAGCCTGCCTTTGCAGCTGGGACTTATCAGCCAGAACACACACATGTAGGTCATCCATGGGAACTCAGCAAAGTGTTGGATCAACAAGAGCACTGGAGGGGTGCAGGGCAGCAGGAGGAGCAGGGACGGAATCTTTTTTTATCATTATTATTATTATTATTGTTGTCTGCTTTTTGAGAAAGGAAAAGGAAGAAAGATTACAGCAGCTTTTCTATTAAATGAAAAGATTAGCATGCCGTGGATGCTTTGCAGGGGCGTGATGAGATTTGCAGCAGATGAGTTGGTTGCTAGGCAATGCTAATGAAAAGCAGGCTTTCAAAACTTCTGTGCTGTGTGGGCCCAAAAGTTATCTAGCCTCTCTCCGGCAGCCTGCACTCCCTCCAGCTATCCCCCCTGCCCCATGCTACCTCCCAAATATTTATAAAATCCTCACCAGGAACAAGAAAGATAGATGCTGGAGTGGGCTTTTGACAACTCACTCTTCCTGAGCTACCGAGAAGACCCCACCCAAACCAAACGAAAAAACAACAACAACAAGAACAACAAAAACCAAACAAAAAAACCACAAACAAAAAAAACCCAAAAAAAACCAAAAAAAGAAAACAAACAAACAAAAAAACAAACCCACAACAAAAAAAAAAACAAAAAATGGAGAGAAGAAAAGTTAGCAGTGGCTTCCAAAGCAGCTCGGTCTCCAATTTCAGAGTTCAGTTAGAGTTTAGGGTTTGCATGTATGTGTGTGTGCATGTTGGGGGTAGCTACGTGTTTGTTTTTGGTTTCTCTCCATGCATTTTCAAGCTGGGCTCTAGCTCTTCCCCTCCTCCCATCCTGCTGCAAGCCTCCTTTCCCTTTCAAGGCCTTCTGACACAATGAGCTTATTTTCCCATGCTCCCTGTGAAAGCTGGGGTATGTGCGTGAAAGCTGCAGCCTCAGAGGACTCTTTTAAATACAGAAAGTGAACATTGCTGAAGTTACAGACAGAGTTTCTGCTATTTTTACAAATGACCCATGTCTTGCTCCCCTTCTCAGAAGTATCAGCATTTGTAGATATCTTACCATCTGTCTCTCTCAACTGTTTTTTTAAGTGAATTTAATGTTGGTATGACAACATTGAAGACTGATGTTTACTGCTTGCTCCACATTCTCTTTATTGCTGTGGCTTGTGTGCCTCAATCCTAAGGCGAAGTCCTTTCATATAAGCAAAAAAAGGATATTTCCGTGGTTGGCTAGTTCTAGGCTAAAACTGTCAAAGAGGTATCATTTAACAAGATCTAATTCTAAAAAATCCAATGGAGTAATATAGCCCGGTCACGAAAAAGCAACATTTCAAAGTTACTGAGCTAGCTTGGGCCTGTAGATTGGGCAGGGGAACCTGCAGAAGCAGAGCCTCACTGCAGTGCCCACTTTGAGATTTCACCCATCCCCTGCTGCAGTATATCACAGTGGATGTAAAGTCTCCCTTCAATGCCAGTGTTTATTTTTCATGAATGCTTCCAGGGAGGTAAGAGGTTAGCATGAATTGGAAACAGGATTTAAAATTAATATGAAGAGTGAATATGAGTCTCATATGGTGGTTCCATGGAGCCCAAGTTTGACAGTTAATGATCCTGGTTGAGGTCTGCAGAAGTCAGTGGTACTTGGCCTAGGGAAAACAAGAGCCTCGGGGGGGGGGATTTTTTTTCTTTTCTTTTGTTTTGTTTTATAACATGCTGGAGTAGTTTTGTTTTGCCTGGACTCTTTCTCACTGATGCCAGTATGAACTATTAATAAGGAATTCCTTGGGCGGACAGATTTTGTGGGGCTGCTGCAGTGACTTCTGTATATCATATTCAGATGGCAGAGACCTATATGTTCTTTCTTTTTCATTTTCTTCTTTTCTTCTACCATCAACCCTGTTTTAGTCAGTACAGTGAAGATAGATGATATATTAAGCCAGTGTCCTAATCATATATGGTCATTAAAAATCTCAAGGCTTTCCTCCAGAAGTTAATCTTTCAGTTATCAGTTAGGGGAATTCAATTCTGCTTTCATAAATTCTCCTGCTGTTTCAATTAAATAGGGATAGCAAGCTTCTAAATGCTTGGGAATACAGCCAGCTGCTGTGTGCAGACTGTGGGATGACTATTCAGGTAGCACTCCATTATTTGAAGTAAGAATTTTGACTCTGCAGGACATGTTATAGGATGCATTAGGAAGTGTGATAAGGGCAAACCAACCATGTGCTCTCCTTCCTCTTCTTTGTCAGGCCAAGCAAAATGCCTAGACGGTACCACATTTTTGAGACCTGGCTCCAGGAATTCCAAGGCTGTACAGACATGCCTGCAAGGTATTGTTGGCCATTAGACAGGAAAATTTACTTGTCATGTTTTTCCTAAGCTGTTGTGTAGTGCTGTCCATGTGGCTAACTGCTGCCCCCAGCTCCATTTCAGTTGTGGGTATGGGCATTCCTTAGTGTAACTTGGTCCTCTCTACTTTGGTATTTTCTAGACTAAAAAGTGATGTACAGATTGAAAATAGGGGCATATCTGAAAAAAAAAAATCATCTGATGTTCTATACTCTGATATCAACCCCCTGCACATGCCTTTCTCACAGGGTTTTGCTCCCACCAGAGTGGTGTCCCAAAACCTTGCATGTATACACTGTCTGGAGTCACTCCTTGTACTGCATGTCTCATCAAGTGACCGAAGTGCTACAAAAATACTTTGTTTTGTGATGTTAACAGAATTACATAATGAATGTAAAAGATGACCATCTTTCATTCACACATGACTGCATTTTTTGCTTTTACACTAGCAACTACTGAATTTTGACCAGTCAGGTCTTACCAACATGCTGGTCATTAGGCAACACATTTGATGGTCACCTCTCTGACCACTGTGCATGCTATATCTGTATATGTATTCACATATGCAAGAGTTCATAAAGAAAGTGCTAAGCCCTTCAAGAAAAAGGAGCCAGACCATGTGATTTACCTGCATTACTTGTGGGAGATCAAGTTGGGAGAAATCAGGTGAAACATTTTATCCTGTAGGCTTCAAGGTGTTTGATTTGTTTAAAGAGTGGCTGAGACATTTCAAATGCATGGCTGAAGGCACTCCTGACAGCAAACTTTTGCTCACAGAAGACTTGCCTGTGTCCACTGGAGTCAGTGGACTTTCTAGGGAGTAAGAGAGGGTGCATAACAGATTTGGGGGTAAGTACGAGCAGGCCTACACAAGCAGAGCAGTATTTGCTGATCGAGAGATAGCAAATCATATAATTTTTTGCTAAAGAAATGCTATGTCACTGAAATTTGCTTTGCATTTCTGGTTCCATGACTGCCACGACCATCCCTACCGATTGTTTGGAGAAGGTCCTCTGCAGAGTCACATACACTCAATTGATCATGAATGAAGCTAAGAGCAGTTATTAATCTTACTGCCTGGTTGCACTCTAAACCGCCTTCTAATCCTGCCTCTGTTCTCTTAGAAAAAGAATGCAGTGAGATGAAGGCAGGATCAATGCCAGTATGGAGCTGGAGCTGCCCTTTTTAGTAGTTGTCGTGGCAGGGTTTTATACATCAGCAACAGTGAGTAGTTCCCAGTGTACTGGGGGAGAAGGGAGTGAAGATGAATTAAAAGGGTCAGATGTTGTGCTCCTGAAGGGATGGCAGAGTCCCATCCTAACTCTTGGTCTCTGGTGAATTTTTCAGTTCCTTGTATTTAATGACTGACCTAACAAGACATTACAGCCCTGCTGCCCTTTGGAGATCCATGAAGAGCTCAACACAAGCTAAGAAAGGGTGCATTGTGTCTTTGATCCAATGGGCAGTATTTCACAGGCTGGCAGATTTAATAAAATCTCAGAGGAACCTCAGCTCATTTTTTAAGAGGCTTAACATTGAGTTAAAAGTTCCCTTTACTCCTGCATTGTTGGAGACCATTCCCTTCTTGTGTGCTGCCAGAGGACCTGCGGGGAATTGAAGCTTCATGAGACCAGACTGGATGTAGGCAACTGGTTGAGACTGGTTAGAAATCTGCAGGAGGAATAGCAGGATGCAAGAAGCTTTCTAAGCCTTTTTGTTTCTCAGTCTTTGAAGTCATCCAGTGCCTCACATGAAGTGTGACAACTTTGCTCCACACCTGAAAGGAAAGCCAAGCTTTTGATCAGTAATTTTGAGCTGCATGGCATGAAAAACTGTGTAATACCATTACTCCTAGTAATGTTATTTGTCCCACCATCAACACCAAGTTATCCAATACCCAACCAGAAATATTAACAAGTTCACAGTCACAAAGTTCTCCCCTGATACAATGTTTATGGACATAGCCAGAAAGCAAGTATGAAGATGGAGAATATCTTACAAAGACTGATAAATGGATCCTTGGGGCTTCAGATAGTGCCATAGTTTCTTGTTCAAAGCCGCTAAGCTAATGAAAAAAAGCAGGAAGTGGGGAAGAAGAGCAGGGAGCCAGGCAAACTGGAAGAGATTCCTTGAGCAGAAAGCTTTCTTTCATGTTCAGTGCTGAGAACTTGGGAATTTTTGCACCAGGAAACAAATCGCATTGTGGCATTTTGGAGTGCAGGTCTAGAGCAGGTCAAGATCTGAAAACTGATGAATACTGAGAACTGCAGAGTTTGGTTTTGAACATCTGAACACTTTAACCACCACTCTTCTCACTTCTGTTATTGGAATGGAGGTGCCAGTTGTGGACTGCATGGGTAATTTCACAGCAAGAGTTCCAGTGTAGGCCATATGTTGATCCTTCAGTCTAAATTTAAACAGAACAACTACTGCTAGGAAAATGTTAGTGATTAGTTTAAGGGGGCAAAAGGATTTTGCTTAGATTTTCAAAAGTGCAAGGTAAATATTTCCAAAGTACCAAGCACTCAAATACTACCCTTTTTTGAGAAATGAAGTATAGGTTGCATGGTATTTCAGTCACCACTAACTCTAAAGTAGAATCCTTTGCAAACTCAGAAATTCACTGCTAGGTTACTGCCCACTCCCATGGATATGGCAGGCTGCTGGAGTTTTGCATTTGCAGCAAAAATGGAACCTCCACCTAAGGACCACTAGTTAAAATTTTTCTTGTCATTGATTGAAGTTTGGCCTTCTTGGTCTATTAAGGTTCACATTCTGTAATGAGCACTTAGTCAAAATTGGCACCTGAAATACCTGAAATGATTAGAGATGGGGAAGAGAATGCTCCAAGCCCTGCTTTATAAGAACTTTTGCCAATGTATACATCTCCTGTAATACAGCAGCTGAGGCCCCCCAATTACTGATCCTTGTAAGATCCAGCAGAACCGTGATCCCTTCCTGTTGGCAGATGGAGATCCTGCAGAGATGAATAAAATACTGTCTTCCCTGATATTTTTAAGATAACTCCTTTCTTGAGAGAAGACAGTGAAGGGGAACAAATGCTTTCAGGAATTAAAAATTGCTGTTTGGAACTGATATGTCTAGGAACACTGTTGAATATCAAGAAAAAACAAAGTTAAATGAATTATCGCAAAGGAAGAAGCAGTCATGTAAAAGGCAAAGATGATTTGTGAGATTTTGCAATAGCCTCCCAAGGGGAGCAAGGCCTTTTCCTTGAGACATTTAAAATTAGACTGGACAAAGCAATGGAAATTCAGTGTACGAGCACCCCATGGGACAGAGTGGATAAGCCACTGGGTCTCCCTTTGCACGTTCCCTTACTCTTTTGTAACTCTTCCTGAATATCTCCATTTCAAATAATAATTTGTTTCCCCAGACGCCCATCCTGGTTCTCTGTTCCTCCCCCTTTCCCCTTTAAGAAAGGAGCTGTGTTTGATTCATGGTGTCAGCTATCTTCCAAGCTCTGATCCAATCCCAGGGGTGGGAGCTCATGCGACTGATGAGGGTAGGAGTGATCAACTGCAGACTTTCCTGTTGCTGAGCTTGCTGCAGGCCTGACCGTTTTTAAGACCTCAACAGATGTTTCTGCTTAGAAACTATTGGCATCTTTATGGACTGTTTTTTCCATTCTTCTCTCCCAGACCATGTCCAAGCAGCAATGAATTATGTAAGACTTCATTCTAGCCTCTTCTTTATTATTATTTCTGTAGACGCATCTCTAAGAAGTACATCTACAGCTCTCTCTTTACCTAGTTTTAGATGCGTCAGCTTTCTCTTTGACCAAAACACCCAGCTACTCTTAAAACACTTATGTGTCTTTTCGTCATCTTCCAGACACAGCTGCCAAAATTACAAACACTACAATCCCAACTTGTGGCTTCGGATTCAAGATGTCTCTCACTGTTCATACTGTGGTTTTAATCGATATGCCTTTTACTTAAAAGTAAACCCCTTGCTATGCAGCTGCCTGTATTTGTCTCTTACTGCTGGTATTTAGCAAACAATAATTAATAATAAGTAATGGAAGGAAATTTAGAAACTGCCACTGGAGCTCAAAATGGCTCCAGCAAGCATCATGCCCACCTGGTTTAGTGGTTTAACTGTCAGTTATTAGAAATGAACACATTTCAGACAGTTTTAAGTAGAATAAAAGCACTGAGCTGGTTTATTTACACTGTTGATAAGCACTTGTAATCCTACAAAGTACACGGTGTAATGTGTGCCGGGCACCTGATGCAGTCTGGGTAGTATTAACCCCTTAGCATTGTACAGCAAAACTTCAAAGCTCAAAACTGGCTAGATTAAGTTTCTTTAAAAGATGATGTAAGTAATATGTGCAAGACCACATGCAGATTACTTTAACTCAGAAGACAGGAAAACTTTCTGCATTGGAAAATTTGGCAGACTACTACTTAATTTCAGATGTACTATAGTAGCAGAAATAAACTGTTTCCTTCTTTGGGAACACACTACTAGAAGGAGACAGAGTAGTTTAGCCAGTGTGCCACAGCCAAATGTAGGATTTTCATGCAGGCCTATGTTTAGTTATTACAGAAGAGGGTTGCTGTAAATCCTCTTGATGCACTTAGCAACTGAATTCCCACTGGAAGAAAAGCACATCTTTTCCAGTGTAATTTCTCATTGTTCACCACCTCAAACTCCTTCTGTGATTGTGCTGCTCTGACAAGGTGCAATGTCATTGCAAGTGGTCCTCTTCGCATTTTACCTTTTCAGCAATCTGGTGCTGCTGATATAAAGTTATTGAGTAGATGACTTCCTTTTATTTGCAATATATGTATACTTCTCTAGTAACAGCCAAGCAGCTACATGCTGTCCTACCCAGGTGCCTCTGCACTGGTTTTGCAGGACTGTGAGGGCTAAAAAAAGACTCAGTCCTTTCTTAGTACCTTGTCTGAGACTGCCCAGTGAGAGAGACAGTGGTACTGATGGATGTGATGTGGCTTTGGATCATGGAGACAAGCAGCACTGGTTATCTGGCCACTGGAGTCCCACTCTAAAGACAGCAGAGTGCGGTATTGTCAGTGCGAGCACTGGGTGGCCTGGGCTCACATCAAGTACCCTGCATTTTTCCTCCTGAAAGTAGAGTGCTGAACCTCACATGGTGAGAACTGAAACATATACAGTAGGAGAATATGAGTTAAATTGCCCCATCTTTTTCTGACTTTCAGTAGAAAACCATACAATAAGGATTGTGAGGTCAACCAGTTCAGCACCTTTATTCAGTAATTGCATTTGTGTGAGAATTGCATACAGCAGGCATTAGGGTAAACAAGGAATTTTTTTTCAGGCTTTAAAATATTTATTTACTGGAAGATAAAGCATTGCTAATGGGAGCAGGTATTTCCCTGGATTTGAACAGGGAGTGCCATTGCAATTGTTAAATGTGTTGATTTAATGTAAAGAAGACACAAGCTCTGTGCCCCTAATGTTCAGAGAGCTTGACATTGCACAAACATCTTTGTTGTACGTCCTTACTGCTGCCTGGTTTTGCTGCTAATGTTAAGACCTAGTGCTCTGCTGCTGAAGAGTCACCACAAACCGAAGAGATCTAAACTCAAGAATTCCTGTGCTTGCTCTTTTAGACCATGCTGTTTTCCTTAGGAGAGTTTAATTCACTTCAGGATCCAGGAGAGCTATAAGCCAAGCTTTGAACTATTATCCACTAACAGAATTCTGCAGCAATAGCAAATGGAGCATGTAAGCTGCCTTGCCAAGGAACTTGATGCTCTCTTTTCTCAGAGGTATCTGTGTTGAAGGTCTCCCCAGATCTCTCCTTGTTAAATATGAAATCTCTTAGCTTCCCAGAGCCCATGACTGAGTCCCTGTCTAATGGCTTTTTGCCAGTCCTTTTTTATATGTTCTATTGTCGGCTGACACTGCATTTTTACCGTTCAGTTTTGTTTCTCATGGTCTTAGAAGTGTCCATTTTAATTTCAATAAATATATGTCTTTGCCCAGTACACAGTATTCTCCCGGCAGTTTGGTGCTCACAGACTATAGGGAGCTGTAAACAACACTGTTTATACTTTCTGCTGATACCAGAACATTAGCATATAAATAGGGGAGAGATTTAAACAGGCTAAAACAACTCTAGCTTAGCCTATTGGGAAGGGCAGACAATCTGCTTTTCACTCTCCTTGCCAAGCATGTCAACTTTTCTGTGGGACCACTGCAAGAATGAAGGGCTTAAAGAGATGGGAAGCTTTTATCTGACAAAAGAAAGGTTCGATGAGCCTTAGAAATGCAGAAATACACTGAATAACAGTCTGCCTGTTGGGATTTCCTTGTAAACCCTGTTGGTGTTAGTGTGGGCATGTGGAGGGAGGGGAATTACTTAAAAATCACCACAGAGCTGTTAGATAAAAGCTTCCTTTAAATGAAACTTGCAGCAAAGTGTTAAAAATATGATAATTACACCTGCAGTGTGCATTTTGCTTTAGAAGAAGTTGTTTCATTTATGCTAAAGAATTGTATAATGTGATCTTTACATTTTTTAGCTGCAGAGTATTTTAGAAACATGGTACAACCAAATACTAAATCAAATAACCTCCCATGTCTATCTATTGAATTACTAAAATTCCAATCACCTTTGGCACCAGTGAGAGATAGGCACGAATGCTGCAGATACCATCAAATTGCTTAAGTCCTTTTTTCATGCAGCTGAAGTTTGATTTTATTTTTTGTCATAGAATATGTAAAACAGAGTTAACAGGGACATAGATACAAGGGAGAAAAGATGTTCTCAGTTAACAGCCCATTGGAAACCAGAGACCAAGACAAGGAAAAAGAACAGCCAGAAATGATATTTCCAGGTTCCAGGTGAGAAAGAGGTACTGTGGGATTGTAAAGAAAGCTGTCACATGAAGAGTGGGGGTGAAACTGTGAAACAGAACTGTGTTGGGATTTGTTGTGGGCTTTGCAGATGTGCCTCAGCGGCCTGTAGACCTCTGGAGATACTGCCATTTCAGGGCTGGACATCTATGCCCCGTTCTCCTTCTCTCTGCTGAAAAGGGGGAATGTTTGTGATGTTGTTTTTCTCCTTCAGAAGCAATGAAATTTTGTGTCAAAAAAAGAAATTCCCATGGTTATTTTGTACCATCACCTTTCTGCTGCCTCTAGAAAAAAGAGTGGTTTCAAGGTTCCATTCCCAAAACTGGTAGAAACACTGTGATTTGTACAGTGTTTACTACACAGAAGTTGCTGGAAGAATGTCCTGCATAGCCACAGTAAATATGGCAGTGAGTGGGGCACATGAAAAGGAGGAGATGATGGAAACTGGACTGGCTTTTACTCTAGGCCTCTTCTAGAGCTCTTCATATGCTGCATCTACATTTGGTCTTCCCAGTGACTTGACTCAACTCCTGGAATAAGTGGCAGTGGTGGTAAAACAGAAGTCAAAAGGCCCTTTTTGAATCAAACTGCAGTGTGCACACAAGCTCATGCCTGTGCAGTCAGGAGCTAATGCCAGCAGGAGACAAACCTGGTCTTTGCTTGGGGTGCAAGTTGCCAATGATAAACCACTGCCTTTGTGGGGTAGGCATGACAATTGCACACTGCTGGGGTGGCTCCATGAGAAAAGGAGACATTTGTATGCTGGGGGACAGTGGGTGTCCCAGAAGGGGAGAGGCATTAGGATTGAGGACTGCAGAAGACTCTTGTATTTCAGAAAAGGCCTTGATCACAAAGCTACCATATTCTCCCACAGGATTAGTTGCCCTTAGATTAACCTCATTAACAGTAATTATACAGTCTGACACATTTCTCTGTCATTATCTCCCTTGTATCATGTCGTAGGATTTTTTCCCCCTGCTTCTGTCTTTTTATCTGTCTGTTGGATTAGAGACCAGAGTTTTTCACTATGTTATCTCTCAAGCTTTTTTCCTGCAATATAAACTGGCCCGTTTTAGCAAAGGATACATTGCAGTGATCAAAGTTTAGTATCTCACTTTTGTCAGGCAAATGTGAGATGAAAAGGACAGCTAGTTGTTGTTCAGATAGTAACCTTAATACCACTGCGGGTAAAACTGCTTTTTCTTAAGGCTGGAATTCCAATCTCATGCTTTTTATCAATCTTTGATGAGTGTGGGCCTGGAAAAAATGTTCTCCAACTTACGGAATTTCTGGGTCTCTGTTGGAAAGGAGATGGCTAGAGCACTACTGTCCTGGTGACTTGAGGGAAAGATTAATAAAGTACCAAGAGTCTTGTGTTCAAGTCAGGATGGTCTACCAAAGATTTAGCAGAGGAGAGGAGCTAGAAAGTGCATGTACACTAAATTAATTTGTTTATAGGACGTTGTGCCCAAATGGCAGAGGAAGGAATCTGTTCAAACCTGGCAAATGTGGAAACTACACTGAGATGCTCTTTAAGACTACTGTGGATCTCCAGCACTGAAACAAGAGTGAAACAGGAATTGCGGGATTGGGATTAAGTGAGCAGTTCCCATGCTGGATTTAAAGTATCACAGTGGACATTCTTTTTTCTTGTGCCCAAAGATCAAGAAGCAAACCAGAGCAATGCTGTAATCATTAAAAGCCCAAGACAGAGAGATGGTATCTGGAGCNTTGTAACCAAGGCAGGTCCCATTCGTTCTCCCTAAAAAAAAAAAAAAGGAAAAAATTGATAGGCCCTGTTGTATATACTCCTCTCACCAGAGGGCAATGAAGTCAAGTCTGTTAGTATAGGCCTGTCTGGCATTACATAAGTGATGCCCCCTGTGTGCTGAAACCCAAAGAACACCACCTGACTAGGCAACAGTATTTGAATAGAAAGGTGGCACTGGGTCAGGGTGACTCCAGCACAACAGGTGGCACACAGATAAGCAGGCTGCCCCAATTGTCCACAGATCAGCATGGGATACCAGTGGGAGGACTTGGCAACAGTCACTGCAGGAGTAACTGGCATTCACACCTACTTTGTGGCAGATAAACTTATCTGCATCTCAGTAAATCTGCTTCCAAAGTGGCTTTAATAGCCTGCATTAATAAGCCAGATGCATTGCAAAAACAATAGGGTTTGGAGGCAAGACACTTCCATTCCAAGCAATTGAATTTAACCTGAAGCACAGTTCAAGTGCAGAAAAGCTGTGGAGAGAAGGCCTGCAGGGAGTGAAATGGGAAGAGAGTAGAGCATGAGCTGCTGCCTGTCCTTGGAGGATTTTAACGTGGATTGATGTGAACTGATCGAATCAGAAGTGAATAGGAAAGGTTAACGAATGCAAAGAACTGCATTTGTAATGTCTTCATTTTTCCATTACCTTTCCTTATTCTCTCTAGAGCGCTGCTATTCCATCTCACAGCAATAAGCAGCTCAGCCAAGGACTATCATTTTGTATTCCAGTCTGACCCAGTATTTTGCAGGGTGCCAAACAACCACAGTGTGGATGCCTCAACCCTCCCCCCAGCCCCAATACACAGAGAAGCATCTATGCAAAGCCTTACAAAGCCTTTCAAATGTCCTGCAAGTGGGACAAAGATAGAAGGAAATGAGATCTCTTCTCAGATTTCAAGAGCCCATTTAAATTTTATACTGTGTGGGTGAACTGGGGTTCTCACCAGCAGGCTTTGGAAATGAAACTTTTGCTTTTGTGTACCAGCTTGACTTTAATTCAGGAGCCCCATCACAGCTACTGTTTACCATTTGAGTCGGAGACTGTTGGAGGCAAATGTGTTTGGAGAGTGTTTTGAGGGGCAGTGACTTTCTGTGAAGCCTTGTGGCCAGGCTGCTGCTGAATCTGAGCATGTTCAAACAGGTGATCCTATTTCTAATCAGAGTGGTCTTGAGGGCACGACAGGCTATGAAGGACCAGCTCCCACTCTCTCCTGGAGCAACTTCATGGTGTGTTGGCTTACAGTTCTTCCTCATACTTGTGCTGTGATGAAGGATTTTAGCTTCTGGAGCTATTAATCCATCAACATGCATGAACACAAAAGGTGTATTTGCTACAAAAGCACTGACCTGGGAGGATGGCGGCTTGGCCAGGCCAAGCTGGGGTACACCCGCTGTGCCTTTCCTACTTGCCACTTGATAAATGCTCCGTGCTCCTTCCCCCACCCTCCTGCCCATTTTCCACAGCAGAGAGCAGACACAAGGGGACCCTTTCATCTTGGCACATCCCCTTGTTGATTAATGTGATGCAGTGTTCCCACAACACCACCACTATGCCGGCCATATAATTAGGCAGGAGATAATGAATGCTTCAGAGACTATTCAGGCAGCAGTGCCCGCCTCCCCGCCGAACAAACTCCTTTCTCAGCAGTGAAGCCAAGTGGAAGGAGCAGCAGCAGAAATGCCATTGGTGCCGCGCTTAATTGTGCAGGAATCGGGGGCTCTTGCAGCAGAAAATAGAGTAAGGGCCAGTGTGGGAGAGATGGGCAAGTGGACCTACTCGGATATCTTGGGGCCAAACTTTTTTTTGTGTCTTTTCATGTGTTTGACCTTATGGCAGGAGAAGCCTTAAATGTGCACATCTCTGGTTTTGTATGTGTGTGCC
Source organism: Pomatostomus ruficeps (assembly GCA_013400735.1). Taxonomy (NCBI): domain Eukaryota; kingdom Metazoa; phylum Chordata; class Aves; order Passeriformes; family Timaliidae; genus Pomatostomus; species Pomatostomus ruficeps. Next base: position 26,850 of record VYZT01034187.1, on the reverse strand, counting down.
CTTTTTGTTTCAAATAATTAGGGAAAGACATCATTTAATAAGCATAGGAGTCTGTTTTCTCAGTAACCCAGAGGCAAAGATGCTGGTACTACTTAGTGGCCTTTGAAATGTGGGAAACACACTGGGGACACAATAGGCTTATTCTCTTTTAGGGGGCTTTACAGTTAAGCTGCCATTGTCTGGCTAACATTAGCAAGAAAGATACTCCCCTTTCTCCCCGACCTCTGTGTGGACTCTGAGAAAACAACCAATTGGTTTAAATTCCACGGTCCAAATGCCTTCAGATGACGCGAGAATAAAGCCAGCAAGGAGCTGAAAGTCTGTCTCATCAGCTGGAAATCAACGAATCTACTGTCAAAGGTCTTAGCAGAAATTCAGTCTTCTGCTCAAATTGCTTTCCGCACTTTTTTATTATTTTGTTTGTTGATGCGAAATCTTTTTAGACCTCATACCTGACCATATCACCTACCAACTGTAAGTAGTGCAACCTGCTGTAAGCAACTGGTAAAACTCATTGTAAACTGACTTCAGTAGTTATAAAAATAAAAGGATAACTGAAGTTTTGTGCCCAGTACAAATAGGTAGAAAACATCTGTTGTGATAGTGATGAATCAGGGAAGCCCAGTTCCTGTGAGGATTAGGTTAAATTCTGAGCAAAAGGTCACTGGAGGGTGGAGTACATCAGAAAGAGCAATTTACAAGTTATAAGATAGAACAATTCCTATGCACACTCACATTTAAGCCTGCTTCACTCCAACAAGCTCTAAGGCCATAATGTGTCCTTTTGTAAATAAGTAGGTTCCCAGGCAGACCCACTGATCACCCTACTGAATTAAGTGACAGACTCTTTTGTGCATCCCTTCTTGAATGACAGATGGATACAAGTTATATTATTCTATTGCTTAAATATATTTTTCTAATCAATTTTTTATATAATATGCTGCCTGTCACTGCAGTCCATTTTGACTCTGCATCAGAAAATTCTTAGGCTTTCCTAGTATCTACAGTGCCAAGGAAAGATATTTCACTGAGAATCTTCTCATGTTGTAAAGTAATAGTAGAGTTGTGACCAAAAAAGAAAAATATGGCAAGAAGAACAGCTCTTACAAAAGAAAATCAGTTCCACTGACATCTTCACAGAGCTGCCCAGTGGTATGCATAGTCATGTGCCTCCGTGCCATACAAACACACTGCACTCGTTTGTGCCGTGCTGTTGTGTCCTGAAGCAGATGCACGTAGTCTCACTGTACCCCCCGGATCATGTGGCCTTTATTTCTTCTCCCTCTGTCACATGCACAAACACAGCCTATGGACTCTGTGTGTGAAACAGAGAAGGGAAACAGATGACACGTGATGTGAGCATTACTGTGCATCTAACATGGATGGTCAGCATTTTATTGGTGTCAGAGACTCAGAGGTTAAGAGGCAAAAGAATAACTGAGGAGCCCTGTTGTTCCTGCCCAGAACTGGGAAAGAACTCTGTACTGAAAAGAGATTCAAATGTTTTCCATCTGTCTATGCTATTTGTTGGCATGGAATAATGCTCTAACACCAACTTCTCTCAGCATGATGTCCTCCAGAGGAAAGTAAAGACAGTGTCAGCATTGACAGTGATTTGTAACTTGTACCTATATTGATGAGTGTCATTCCTGTAAATCGACCAGGCTAAGGTAAAGGTATTTGATTATCTTACTGACGGTTTGAGGCAATATCCTGTAGCAGTGAACATGTCCAACAGGTTTCAATAGGAATGAAATCAAGCACAAGTCAGGCAGGATCTATGAGGCTGGCTTACTCTCATAAAGTAGGGTATCTCCTTGTGGTATCTTTCTTCCCTCTGCCTAAGTTAACAAAGCAAATTGCATCAAACTCCAGCATGCACTGCACATCTGGGAGTGAATTTTCCAGGACAAAAGCCATTCAGTCACCAAGAGTTCAGTGACATGACCTTTCTCAGAGCAACCCACAAAGAGATTGGCACTTCTAGAATTATGTGATTTTGACATCTGGAGTTCAGTTGTCTCCGGTTAAACAGATGTTTTACTTCTGCTAATCACAAATTTCTCCCCATGTTCACCATTATAAGTTCTGTTTCAAGTAGTATTCAGCCAAGAAATGAACATAAATTTGCTTGGAAACTGTTCCAAAGAATCTGCCATGTGAACTTTAGAATGTTTTGCTGCTTTACTTGCTCTTGACAAGCTCTGAAACCCATCCAGATCTCTAGTTTGGATGGAATCTCTTTTGCATTTTTTCTATCGGCCCAGGTGATGTGAGGACCATCCCAGTGAAACCCTGATAGTGTAGGAGGGAGAAATAAGGTAAAGGAAGAGTCTGTGTTTCCCTTGCTGTTACTCGCAAGGAAAGAGTAATGCAGCCACCTACTCTCCCAAATTGTGCTAAACCTGGACCATATTCTGGTCTCTTATGGCTGTTGCAAAATATACCAAAAGATAAATTAGGTAAGAATAATGATGGTAAGTAGCACCAAGGTCACGGAGCCTTCGCTGAACTCCTGCTGTGGCTTGTGTAGACTCATAAGTTCCTGCAGACAGAATACAGTGTGTTAAGAAGTCAATAACATAACAGTTCATATTCACTTTTCATTTGCTTTGCATTTTACTCTTTTAGTAAAAGGCTAAAAGAAGCTCTCTTCTGGCACAGCATAAGAGGTTCACCAACCATTTCAGAGTTGAGGAACATCAAAACTGGCACAAGAAATCAAACAAGGAGGAGGCACGACCAAAGTAGGTCTCCAGCAAACCTCAGCAGCTAGGACAGTATTTCCACACAGGTCTGAGCAGGTGTGGGAACAGATGCCATTTGTGCCAGGTAGAGTGCTGTGACTGCAAGATGACAGTTTTGCTGGGAAATAGAAGAGAGAAAGGGGAGCAGCAGGAGGCCTGGCATGGTACTGAGCTCAGTACTGACTCTGTACCCCAGCTCTGACATCAGTGCAGTCCTCTGGCCCTGTGCTCTCTGTCCTCCCCTGCCCAGTAAAATACCAGCCACATGTGAAACTCCTACTGATTCACACCCATGGCCCAGAACAGTCTTGGTTTTACCTGTGTTAACTCTCCATGCAGCACTGCACGGTCCTGTTCTTGCACAAAATCCTCTCTCTTAAATGCTGCTGTTTCTCTCTGTCCTAGCTTTGAATGACAACCCATTGCCCAGCTGAAAAACATATTTCTACTGCTACTAAGTACTCCCTACTACTACTAACTTCTCCCCATTATAAAACTTCCCCATCTTAAAAACAAATTGGACCAGGAAGCAGGCAGTTGGAAAAAAAACAATGGTTTTAGATAAGCAACTGCATAACCAGCTGTAGGGGAGGGCACAAAAGAGGGGCAAAAGTAAGCTTATAACCAGCTTCTGCACTTGCCAGCCACAACAGGTGTTTTGCCAGAGCTGAGAGCTCATAAAGAAGGGGACACTAAGGAGTTAAAAAGATTTTCAGGGAAAGCCAGCTGATGAGAGAAGGGGAAAAGAGGAGGAGCAATCCTCTTGTGCACAGACTTTCCAGAGCCTCCAGAGATCAGTAAGCCCCAGGATGCTTTTCTTTTAGATGTTTTAATTTGGGTGGTTGGAATCTAAACAGATAATGATTTACTCTAAAATTGATGTATGGTGACAGGATATAACTTGTCACAGCAATCAGAACTGCAACAAATGACTGAAATTCAACCCTCAGATTCAGCCTAAAATTCAGCCTGCGAGTGGGGGAATCTTACAGTTATATTCAGAGACAAGCAGTTATTTGCTGTGAGTCATTAAAAATTTTGAGATCTAACAAAGTACCGAAATAGCTCAAATATGCACCTATATGTGTCACACTTACTCATATCTTACCAGTTCCTGGTAGCCAGCAATTCTCTGGTTTAATTTCATCTCATTACCCAAAGGTATGCCCCTTGTGCATTTATTTTGTTAATGAAATGCTAGCTTTATTGGAATATCAGCTCTGTGGGGGTTGCCAGGACATATGAAAAAGAACAGCCATAAACTATGTTCATTATTATTGCAGTGCAATACCAGGTCTAGTACCGCTTCCAAAAAGTAGGAAAGGAAGAACAGAACTTAACATGTCCCTGACCTGTCCAGAGGGACCAAACAGAGAGCTTTTATTTTATTTGTTTCTACAGTGACTCAGTCTGTAGTAACTGGGTTAAAGTCCACTTAGAAACAAATAGAACAAAAGGCCTCCTGTTAGTGCTGGACATTTTCCCTCTTCAGATATCCCCAGAAGGATTAAAAAAAAAAAAGAAAAAGAAAAAGAAAAAAAAGCCCTCTAACAGAATGCAGGAAACCACAAGCTTATGGGAATGTAGCAGCACTTTGGAAAGGAAAACACTGCCTCAGACTTTCATCTGCAGGGCTTGAGCTTTTTTCCCCATTTTTTCCTTACCTTCTTTTCATCTCCTTACAGCTAGAAGCATTTGCCAGGTCAACACACAGTCTGGAGAAAAGACTGGTGGGGAGAGCAGTTAAGTTTCAGGAGGCCATTGCCAGATCCCAGACAGAGAGGAAAAAAATTGACTTGTGCAGATCACTGTAGTCTGCAAGGAGACTCCAGCATAGAGGGAGAGAGCTTTGGTGCAGCTGGAGCTTGGAATAGTTGCTTGCCAGGCTGAGGGTCTTAGCAGGGTCAGAATCCTGGATCCTCCAAGGCATACTACAAGGGGGGGGAAAAGGGCTTTTTAATAGTTTTTATTTGGTATGTCTGGTCTTTTTTTTGTGTAGCTTAATCACGTCTAAGTAACAAATGACATAATGTTCTCTAAGAATATAAAAAATAGCTGAAATGCTTTCTGTATTCCATTCTAAGTATTGTTATGATATGTCTATATTTTCATCATAAAGAAAACATTTTCCAGCAAGCAGTCACTGAATTTCATTAATTTTCACTTCAACTTTTTTCTAAGGAATGTGATCTGGCAGTAACAGAGAAAGCATGTTGAAATTTTATTTTGCATATAAGAACGATCACTTCATTGAACCCTCCAAAACTTCACAATCCCCACAACTCCCAAATCTGAGGAAAATTGCAGCTGTCTAAAATGAAATGGAAAATTGAAATGAAATATTATTTCTTGCCGATAGCTTTAACTATTGTTAGGATCCTGTTTTGTACCAAAGACCATGTTAATTTTTGTTAGATGAGCTTTATGTTGACCTAGATCAGGGAAACAGCTTGGTAAAAGGTGTAGTGTTAAGTGTAAGGGAAGCATGGGAGTGCATAGCCTGAGCTGTACCACATAAGGCAACTGTTATTTTAATTTCGACTGCTCCAGAACCATAATCTCAAGTGGTAAGCTTTGGAGTGACGTGACCAAGACCACATTGCACATAAGTAGTTACTTTATTTAGTTAGCTAGCTGATTCCATGCTGAGATAGAGACGTTCGTCTTTTGTGTTCATAGTTAATAGGTAAACAGAGTCGACCTTGCCATGCCTATTTCACTGAGGACTGATGACACCAAGCAGAAAATTCAGTCTTTAAAACAAATTTCCATTGTTATTACTATATTAATCAGTTCCTTATAGTAGTTGGTAATGTGTTATATACAGGGTCTCCTTTCCAGGTCATTTGGGCTGGTTTCCATATCAGGTAGTTAAAAGAATAACAAAATCAAATTACTGGTTTTTACTCATGTGAAGTGAGTTATTCCAGATCCTAGTGGACAAATTATCTTCTGAAAAGCATCTAGATTTGGCTTCTTAATCAGCATTTTCATTAAAATAATAAAGTTCAACTACTCTGTTTTCTTATACAAATTCTCCTGCCTTAGCTTTCTCTGTTCTGAAGAATTTGAGCTCTCCCAGCCTTTCTTATATGCCAGACTCTAACCGTTTTAGGGTCCCTGCCCCAGACTTCACTTCAGCTTGCAAATGTCTTTCTTGCAGTGTTTGCAGTCAGGTGGACACAATATTCCAGTCTTTGTTGACTAACACACGGTTAAAGGCTCTTTTGCCCTTAGTGTGATCACAGCTGGTCACAGTTGACAGCATGTTTTAAAACCCTGTCCAGAGGTAAAAAATTAAGCCTGACTAGCCAGGATGTTTTAAAACACTGTTGGGACTACTTACACTGAAAAATTCCAACATCTTACAACATGTGCTAACTAACACAGTATTTAGCACTTAGATAAGAAACGTGACTTCCTACCTGGATAGTTTTAAGTCCAAATCTGAGGAATTATTATAATTTAAATAGAACAGTTAAATTTAGCATCATTCCAGTAAACAGATGTTCTAACAAAAAACTGTATTCTAGTGTATATGTGCTGACTTGGAGCAGGTTTGGTAGCTAGTGCAGTTTATTACATGATGCACTTTGATTTCATCCTTCTACATCAGCCATCCAGTTGGAAAAGGAAACATGCTGCTGGTTCATAAGGGAGAAGGCTTGCACAGCTCTGGCTGATGGGGTAACTGCAGCACATCACTCTCTGCTGTGTCACTGTAAAGGCATTGCATTGCCCCATGCAGAAAGGCACATTCGTTGCTTTTTAAAGTCCAAATCATCCTTGATAACCAGCACTACCAATGCCAGTGTTCACAGGGAACAGGGAATGGAGAAATTCCCTGAAATTTGTTTAAGGTTCAGAGCTTTTAACTCCACCTTCCTGAGCCGAAAGAGAAGCGTTTTTTCTCCGTTCCATCTGGTACAGCTCTCTGGAAAACTTGAGCTTGGCTGACGCCCTTCTCAGCCCCTGAACTTCGTAATTTTTCAGCTGCCAGAATCACTAACTGCCCAGTTTTATGTAACTCCAAGTATCTGCAGTGGAGTTGGAGAATACACACATGGAGGAGGTTTGCCCTTTTTTTTTTTTGGTGGGAGGGGGAAGAAGAGGAATGCAGTAGGGGTATACACAGGACTTTTCAAAACAGAACGGGAATTCTGTCTGCTGTGAGCTTTGCTTTTGAAATCCCCTTTTTTTGGAAGGGGCCTGAAATACATTTCAGGAAGAGGGGCTTGCTGTTATATTTGATAAGTGTAAATACATCCATAATAATTTTTAGAGGTTTTCAGTTCTTTGTGTTTGTTGCCTGTTGCTCAGAAAGCCAAATCAAACTTATTAAAGCTATTGTCAAAAACTGTGTAGCCAAAAGGGACCAACGATTTTCCCCAAACCCAACTAACAGTTTCCCAAATTAATATGCTGTGCCTGAGTTTCTGCAGCCAAGCAAAGCAAACAGGCATGCAGCTTTTGTGACACTAGAAGGTTTTTATTCCAGAACCACAGAAAAAATGGCAAACACTCAGAGAAGTCAGGCGGGGCAGGGAGGCTGCATTTCCAGGACCTGTAACCCCTTTTTCCCTCATTTCCTTTCAAATTGACCCTGAGTCAATTTTTGTGTTTGCCATTTCAAAATAAATACATTGTGGTGGAGTGGTGTGGGTGGGTGTGGGGGTGTGTGTGTGCATGTGTGTGTGTGTGAGAGAAAGGCGGCAAACTGCAAGAATGAGGCTTCAGCGCTGTAATAACAAAACAGCAAACAGCCTATCATGCCAGGGACAACCCTGCAATAAACTAGTGTATCCACACCTTTAATCACCAGTGGCCTAGCAATAACAAATCAGTGCATGCTTGTGGGTGTGGGAGAGAGAGGAGCAGAAGTGAAAGAGATACATTCCCAGAAGGGCAGAGGAAGAGAACAGAAATATTGAGGTGTGGAGGAGGTAAACAGGAGGAGCATGTACTTTGATTTTGTTGTTTGTACATGTACATTCTGAACAGTGTAAGTTAAAGCTTTCTTCCTGTTTCCTACAATATGCAGAATTTCATGCATTTGCCAAATGTTGAAACAGGAGCAAAAATCAACATCAGTTCCTCTTGAAACACAATTAAAGCTGCATGAAAACAGCAAACTGTTAATAAACACAACAGCCAAGTCAGAGTTGTTATCTGCAGGCCAGTTGTGGCAGTGGTGAGGAGCCAGAGGTAAGATGCCATCGGGGGGGTGAAACTAAATCAAAAACAAAATGGAAGTTTACAGAAGTAAATTGTCAGTAATGTTAGTTTTAATGCGATGTGGTTAAAGAGAAATATCAACCTGTGCATAGCAGAGATATGTTAATGAATTGCAGTCCTTCCAGTGACTGAATCAAGTAAAATTGTAGATATGGAGGTGAGATTCTCTTGCCATATAACAGAAGGGTCATCTTGCAGTTTGCAAGACTACCTTCTTGGATGTAAATAAAATGGAGCTTTGGTTAGGACTGCTGTGTGTCTCCCAGGGACAAGGAGTGGCTGAAATAGCAAGAGAAGAGTGGACATGAGTACAAATGGAGTGATTCATGACTGTGTGTATCCTCTGTCCAGGGGAGAGACAAATGTGTCAATGCAAGCAGAAACGTTGCTTCACAGTCCTTAGTGAGGTTTTTTTTTTCTGTGACCCCTTTGGGACCATGTTGATGGTCAGCCTGTGTGCTGGAGGCTGAATTGGTTCCCAAGTGCACTTAGTATTTAAATACATTAATAATTTAGGGCTTTCTGCCACAGCTTCATTTGATGTGATTAGGGCTTCTGACCTCTGTAGGCTCTAATTCCCAAAAAAGCAAGGGACTGGAGAGCACAAGGACAAGGCACAGAGAGCGCTCAGCTGTGGAACACCCTACTTGTACGGGTATGACTGTGGACTCCAGGGAGAGCCTTCCAAAGGGACTGAGATTAGTGTTTGGCAAGGACAAGAGTTAGTTTACTGAAGTCCACTTTTTTATCAAATGTCTTCACCATGTTGCTATTGTGGAGCCAGAGTGGTTAGAGGTCAGAAAAAACAATGCTGTTACTGCAGCAGTTCTGCTTGCTTCCCATATCCTCTCATGGCTTTTAAGGAGGTTGATGAGTTGTTGGGTCTTTGCCATGTAAACAGAGCCTGCATGTAAACAGAGTGCTGTCTAGTGTGTCCTTAGCCAGTGCCAGGCTCAGAGGGCAATAGAACAGACTCAGAAGGCTCTAATGGAGGTAATGACAACTCTGGAGTTTACAGCAAACGTCAGGGACAAGAGAGCAGCCTATCTTTGGGGAAGGCTATAAATTGTTGCAAGTTCAAACTGGGGAAAGGAGCAAATGGCTGTATTTGTTTTCTCCTTTGTTTCCAGGGCTGACTTGGGAGGCTGAGTGATTGAAGTCACTATATACTGAACCTTACACATTCCAGACAGTAGTGATCAAAGCTGTCTGGGGACATTGGTTGTGTGGAACTGGGAAGTGGTGCCCTGTGTGTTGTCATATTAAAGGCTTTTTTCTCTTGAATCAAATTTGGGCAGCGCACTGGCACAGACTCCTTCCCTCTCCACTCTGTCCAGGCCAGCTGGCTTATGGCTCTAGAGTTTAGCAGATATGTGTCGGACTGGGTGCATATCAGCAGTGTCCACCCTCTCTTGAAATTCTTAGTTTTACTTGAACTGCTGTTGAAAGAGTAGAGTTATTTGTGGAGAGGGTGAGGAGAACTGAAAAGAAAGAGGAGGTCAAGAAGTGCAGCTTTGAGCACACACCCAGAGCTCCTCCATAGAGAGTGGCTGGAATGACAGAAATGAGAAGAGCAGTGGGTTTGTCTTGTGTTGCTGACAAGAGGAAGAGGGCCAGAGCCCCTCCCTGAAATTGCACTGGAGAGACGAGCCCAGGATCCCTCTAACTCCCCAGTGTAGGATGGCTGTCTGAGAGGTGGGTCCTGGTGCTGCACATCATTACCCTATACTTCTGAGGCCAGGGTTGCCCAGTGTTCCCTGTGGCCTGGGAGAGGTACATGCACAGTGGAGGGCAGTCTGTGCACCTGAAGGCTCCTGGCTTCCATTACTGCCAAGTGGAGGAAGCCAAAACTGGCTTTGCTTTATGGTGCCAGGATGCACCTCAGAGGATGTGCATATATTTTTCTAAGCTACACGAATTGACACAGCAAACAGTCCAGCATGGGAGGAGAAGGTAAAACATAGTGACCTCATTTCAACAAAAAAAACCTCATCCATCATGCAGAGAAGTTATTAAAAAGCATGGTGATTAAACACATGCCAGCAAGTATCTTCAAATCTTCAGTCACCCATGCCCAAAAAAAGCAGTGCCTATGCCCATTTGGAGGAAAAGGTAGTGCAGCATGGTTTTTTCTTTTAGTCTGTGCAGCGTCTGGGTCCTGTACAGCCAACTTGCTTCTTTGGGCTTCCTTATAAGAGGCAGAGTTAATTTCAGGAAGAAGGAGAATTTCTCTCTTTGGATGCTAAAAATTATAAGGGAAAATCCCAGTGTGCTTGGCGGTATTTGGAATGAAGTTGTTGTGTCCCAGCTTTGCATCCTGAAAATTAGCACTCTGATAGCCAGGACCTGTAGTATCTCAAGTGGAAAGGTGGTATTCCAAATGTGCAGGTAGCACATTTTTGTGAAATTTAGCAGTTGCCCTCAGAAAAGTGTTTTATCAATTTCCTTTTAAATTCCCTTCTTGTTTTTATTTGGTTTCTGCTTCTTTTTCTGCTAAAGATGAAGCAACAGATTCAGAGCTTTAACTTTTGGGAGTGTCAGATGTATTCAGATTTCTAATTGGATTAATGCAGAAAAATAATGGATTAAGTCAAAACACACACAAAACCAAACATTCCTGTTTTCTAAGAAAGTTTGGTTCCAGATTCAAACATATTGAAATTAAATGCTTGTTTCTGCTGTTAGCCAGAAACCACAGTGAGATAAATGAAATCAGATGGGGGGGAAAAGGAGGCACAAAAATTCTCAATGTAACAATGTTTCTTTGGCTGCCCTGTAGGAGAAGGAAAGAGAGGAATATTTCTGTCTACTCTGCTTTGCAACTGGCCAGGTACACTAACTTAATTTGTTTTCTTCTGAATGAGTTGACTTTTGCAGGAAACAGACTACTGGCATGATCTGGTACAAGAAGCCTGTGTTATTGTCTGCCTGGCCTCTCTTACTGGGCAGATTCAACATGGCTTTCAGACAAAAATGCTGCCTACCTCCGCTATCTTGTGCTTGGTTACTAGCAATGATGGGCTTGTGTAGGAGCTGTTAGGAGTCTCACTGTGAACAAAGTCTCATAAGATTGTGAAAAGCAGATTGTATGACAGGGTGATGACAAAGCATAAGAATGGGCCTGATGGAAGGAATAGGTGGCAGGAGAGAGGGAGAATGGATCTACTATGTGCTTATTCTGCACAACTTCATGCAATCACAAAATTCCATGAGGGAAAATTAAATTCCAGTTATTTGTGTTTCAGTGAAAAGGAAAGAGAAAATCTGGTGGCAGAGAGGAGAAAGATCCACGTGCTGGACTGGAGTTGAAAGTGGTATGTAGGTGATTCCTGTCTGAGGCCTTGGTTTGCGTATGGGGTGGCGCAAACCATTCTGACCCCTCTAGCTCCCCCAGCACCTTCTCAGGGTCACAACAAGCCTCAAGGAGTGCCAGAAGTGCATGTTCAGCCTGCGTGGACAAGCATGGTGGTCTTTATCGCTGTTACAGGAACAGCGGGACTTGAGACCCAAAGTTATACAGTGGGTCTGGTTGTCTCTTGTGACTATTGTACAGGGCTGTGACTCCATCAGCAGCAAAACATTTACTCTAACTTGTGACTGTGTTTGAAAAAGATGTTAAGCCAAGGAAGTTCATAGCAGAGAAGAGCATACAGCTGAGGGCTTCTGATGACCTGGTGCAAATTTGTGTTGTGGCATTGCATTGTTTCTTTCATCTGTATTAGAGAAGGTGAACCCATGCTTTGCAGTGAACAAAACCTTGACAGCGTCCTCACCTCCCTTGCACTGCGTCAGCCTCTCTCTCTCTCTCTGGGCACACATTCTCATTGCATGAGAAATGAGAGAAAGCACAAGCACGTTGAAGCTGCACTGTTCCAAACAGAACGACACACAGTAACACCAGTGGGGACAAAGTGCGAAGCCCTTTCCTCCCCCTACTCCTGCTCCCGCTCCTAGGACAGACACCATCAGCTGTCTCTTACTGCAGGTTACCATGAGCCTTGTCCCTGGGTCTCCCAAAGTGCATCTTAAGTTTCTAGCAGCAGGGCTTGGAGGACCCAGAAACAGACCTTCTGCCTGCTTTGGCAGCTCCACGTCGTGCCTGCCTAGGGCTGACCTTCCCTGCCCTCCGGCCTCTGCCCTTGCCTGGCAACCTGTGGGATTATTCCTGCTGTGCCTTCTCCAGGAGAAGGCCCCTCAGCTGCTGCTGTAGTGTCGAGGGTGACTATGAGAGAGGAAAGAAGAAAATCCCCCTCTGATGACTTGCTTTTGTGGTGGGCAGTAATCAATACCCTCGGCACACTGCTGAAGTGCCGTTGGAAAAGCACGTTATCCCTCTGTGCACTGATCTCCCCCAAGCCACTATCTTCCCCCACAGCATGTTCAGCTGCCCTTCATTCCAGCCATAAGGGCCCTTAAGACACCAAATTCTGCCTATCCTGCCCTATTTTCTAGTTTCCATCTGAAGACCAAGGCTGGAGTTGGGATTTTAGCTGGAATTTATCCTTGCCCAGTCCTCATCTCTTGAAGGGCTGGCTGCCAGTAATGGGATGAGCTGCTTCCTTGGTTACTGCGCCACAGGCCACAGGTGCTGGAGGGGGGAAGCAGGGGGGATTTTTTGTTTGTTTGTTTGCTTTTCCCTGAACCGTGAAGCTCTGGGCAGTGCTGAAGGCAGGATACAAGACCTGACAGACAGGATCTGGTTTTAGCCCATTCTCCCTCCCCTCTCCTGGAGGAGCGGGGCTTGTGGCCCCAGCAGTCTTTCAGGCCCTGCCAGCGGGGGAGTGAGAACTAGGCCCATGGATTGCATCAGGAGTCTTTTTTCTGGTCATGCTGGTTGGTTATAATGAGAAAATACTCCAAATTCCTAGTGAAAAATCCTTTCTTCCTTTCATTATTACTGGGCCAGACAAGCTAAGCTAGCACTGGAGCCCTGAATGGTGGCTGGCTAGTGGTGCACACAGTGGTGCCAGGGTGGGAGGCAGGGCTCCTGAATCCTCATCCCAGCAGAGCTCTGTGGTTTTTTATATAAACCCCAAAAAATCAGCTAACTCATTGTACATTCTGTCTGAACATATCTGGGCATGAAACAGGATCATTGATACAATCCCAAATGTTGTTTAAAAGCTCAGTTAGCTAAGTAAGTAAAAAAGACCTTGCAGTGAAAGATACTTAAATGCAAAGTGGTGGGACTGTCACAAATTCCATTTCTGAGCAAAGCTGGTTTCAGATGCAGGCGAGAGTACCTTAAAAATGTGCTGCCTTTTTTTTTTTTTTTAATTTCTCTTCCTCATGTTTTGCAGAAATTTAACATATGTTCTAGACAGTAGGTTGGATTCAATTCAATTCAAGACTTCAATTCAAGGTGTCTTGCCTCACCACTGAGGCATTTGCAGCCACATGTGACTGGAGGTAGTCAGCAATGCAAGTTGTTCTGGAGAATGTACTGGTTAAATCTTATTGGTGGACTGTGAAATGTAAACAAATTAATATTTAGGAAAGATTTTATGATTTTGCAGCTGCAAACCTGAGTATATGCTCCGCTGGTTAACAGACTTATCATTGAGGAATGAAGACAACCTGTCTAGTCCTTCGCAGTCTCTGAACTGAGGAGATTTATATTCATTTATGTCTGAGTTGATTATCTTTGCTTCTTTCTCAGGTTTTTTTTCCTTTTTTTTTTTTTTTTTTTTTTTTTTGGTGATTTGGATTATTGCTTTTACTCCGGGGAACTCTGAGAAACAGGTTTTTTTCTTCTTAGGAGAGGGACACTAAATTACTTACACAATTGATTTGATCAATATGAAATCAGGAGGGAAACTAAAGTACTCATTCTCACTATAGATTCACTTAATCTTTGGGGGTTTTACTTTAAAGCATAATGAAGAATAGGATCCAGGATTTGTGTATATATTATGTTGCCACTTTCTGTCCTGTTATGTAGAGATAACCTTCAATTCCTTCCCTGCATGCTTCTCATTGTCCCTTTCATTTTGTGTTTCAAATCACAATTTTTCCATGCTTTTCTTTAGTCTTCTAAATATTTTATTTCATTAGCTTCTTAATAATCCTCTTAGATAAGTAACTGTCTTTTAACAGTAAAATCTTTTAAAAGTGGGAAAAGTGAGGTACAGACTATTAAATAATATTATTACTTAATGAATGCAAACATACTTTGAAACTTCTAATTAACTTTTCTTGTCAGCATTTGAGCATCCTTGAAATGAAAAACATCAACTGTGTGATGGTGGACAAGGAGCAGATAGTGAACATAGTCATTTTGGAGGAAATCCCTGGGAATTCCAAATACCCATCATAACTCCAGATGGCCTGAAGGTCATGTTTTGTATTGCAGTATTTCCACTGATTTTTGAAATGGTTTTGAGACATTTTCACATGTCTTGATTGAAAAAGGTGCTGCTAAAGGCTGAAGCTTGGATCACCACTATAAAGATATAAGAACATCATGGAAAAAAATCCTATCCTTCTTTCTTTTGGTGCTTGTGTAGCCCCTATCAAAATAGTATCTGAGCATCTCATCTGTGTTTAAAAATAGAAATAAAAATAACAAACTTTCTGTCTCTCTTTTCCTTCCCAGTCTCTAAGTGAAATAGCTTGATTTGTTCAAAGGCCTTTTTCCTTGTGGGTTCTAAATATTTAGCTGTGGTTTTGCACAGTTTATCTACTGTTCCATTACTCCACTGAGAGGAGGAAAAAAAGATGCCATTGCCATTATTTCGCAGAACTCAAAAAGCCACAGTGTTATGTGTTCCCTCTCCTGATTCCCATGCAGAACATAACCAACACCATTCCCAGAGTTGTGCATTCATGACATTATTGATGCATAACCAGGGATGTTTTGGCAGGGTTCGGCGTTGTGTAAGCCACATGTGATGTTAGAGGAAGGCTATTATATAGTAAGGCTATATATGTTAATTGCAGCCATGCACAGGATGGGTGTGGAGGTTTAATACTTACTTGTAAAATATGTTTGAGAAATCATTATATTTCCTTATTAATACTCTGTGAACTTGATAAAGTAACATTATGTTAAACAAGGGTCATTTTTCTCTGTTCTGTCTCTCTTTCTAGACTCAATATAAAGCACACTGTTTCAATAATCAGCTTGATTTTTCATTCAAATTTCTGTTTTCTCCTTTGAGATAACGGTTGGTTTAGCTCTATATTTTCTACATTAATTATTGTTTAAAAAGCAATGTAGAGGATTGCAAAAGAGTTTCCTGAAGCTACTGAAATTTATGGCCACTGTTAGCTCTTCTCCTAAGGGAGTTTTGAAGATTCATCCCTTTTATGTGTCAAATTTCTTACATTTATCTCCCTGAACAGATCTGAAGGTCTTAAACTGAACAGGTCACTTGTGCCAGGAGATGTGGCTTGTGATTAACTAACCAAGATGCTGCATAGCAAGTGTAATCAAAACTCTTCAAATCATCCCAAATGCAGTATTAACTGAAAGTAAAGCTTGAGGCCATAAAGGTGCACATCACACTGTGATTCCAATCCTCAGAGTTGTACACTCATGTGTCCATGGCCTTGACTAGAATGGGGCCACGTTCCTTAAGAGTCACTCTGTAGACCAGCTTTTTTTGACTGTCATGGTTGTTTCCATATCCTGCATCAGGAGATCTTGATGCTCTGTGCCACTGTGACAGTAGTCTGTTCTGTGAACACAGCATGGTAATTGCTAGTGTGGCTAAATTTCACCTCTTCTGGTAGCATCACCTCTGTCTTTCTGTGGTTGACTAAGCAACGGGATTTTTCTTAGACTTTTTTTTTGAGCTGAGGAATTCAGATGGCTGGAACATGGTGCTATCTGTTGTAAAGTGAAGGTAGTATGTAGTTAGGTGTCATAAATGCTCTCCTGGCATCCAAGGGTGCCGTCTCTCACACATTTATACATGTCTTACAGTATGGGAAAGATAACTGAGCCATGTGGGCCTCTGTGGTTGCAGAAGTGTGTTAGTGTATCATGACCCTTGGGGAGGAGAAGGAATGTGAGATAAGTCTTGGTCTTTTACATTCACATGCAGCTAAGTGTTAAAGAGAGGCACCATCATTTGTGATCATTACAGCTAAAGATTGTTGAGAAATGCTAGTATCTGAGTACTTTCCACCTCTTTCCTCATAGTAAAAAATAAATTTCTGTATTAGAAAATATTTCTCTTTCAGAAGTGTCACATTATTTCCAAGTTGCACAATCTAATAGCAGGAAAAAGTAATTAAGAATAACACAGAAACAGTCCTGTTTCAGAAATAGGATGCAGATACTTGTCTGAATGTATCATCTGCAGTACTCTTTATGAAACATTGACTTTCCCATAAGAACCTCTGTGATGCTTCCAGTTCCCTTATACCCTTAAAAATGTAACATTTTCTTCTGCTGTCCAAAGAAGGATCTCACAGCTAATAATACTTTTAAAGACCTATCAGTGTTTAAGTGGAAACGTCAAAAAGTGATTTTCTTTTGTAAGTTAGTTTTGCTAATATGGCAATTTTTCTGTTGTTCTTTAGTGAAAATACCTATAGTTTGGAAACAGGACATCTGCTGCTTCTTGCCTATGTCTCTGTGCTTGTGGTATCTAATAATGCAATTTCTGTTTTGGAAAATGATTTTCCCTCTTCTTTACAAATTCAAGCACATACAAATATTCCAGCAAGAGTCTGCCTGCTCATGTGTACAAAATGTAATACTCCCATCACTGTTCTCCTAAGTCCTTTATTTTACACCCATCTGTTCTGGGAACTGTTTTGGAATCATTCTCACTGTGCTAAGAACCTTTAAATGACTTACAGAGACTTAGGTTGATGGCTTAGTTTGCCTTTATTCTGGCCTAATTCTCCCTTACCTTGCACCAGCCTTATCTGCCGTAGTGTACACTTTCTTCACCATTGCAGCAACCTTCACCTTCTTTTACCTTCCGTTCTCTCTGCCCATCTAATTCCAGACACCAAGCACCTCCTCTCTACCTACAAGGCAAATTCTGCTTTGTTAAGTAGTTGGAGTATGGGAATAGAAATCTCATGAATAATAATGCTACCTCTGACACCCAAATATTGGTCAAGATGCTTTAACTTTCGTCTCTTGATTGTTTCCCTGGGTGACTAAGCAGAAAAAATAATTTCTGGTTAAATGTGGGCTTAATTGCATGTTGGTCTATGAGCTACTAACATTAAAAATACAGGCAACAGTATGGGTGCTGGAGAGTTTAACCACAAACATCTCTTTCAGTGCCTCTCTTTCTCTTTTAACTTAATTAACAGACGTTAATCTTCTAACTTTATAATTTAATAGTTCTACAGCTTAGAGTTTATGAAAGACACCATGGCAGATCTTCTGAAAATATAATTGTGTATTATTAAAATTATGGCTAAAAAGTTTACTTTGTGCATTAGCAGAACAGGAAAGTAGGAATACTTTGCCCTTCTCAACCACTTGGCACTAAAGCATTCAAGCCCCATAATTTAGACCTTGGTCCTGCACTCCATCTGTATTCCTCACATCATACAACTGAGAGGTTCTTTTGCCTGAATGCATGGAGCATTGCCTGGTTACAGGCAACATATTTTAAGCCATAGATCTCAAAGGATTTCACCAAGAGAACATACAATTATCCTCACTTTATGGTAGACACGGTGTAATACAGTATATGATAGAATGTGGCATTAGCCAGCCAGGGGTTCCTGGCTCCCTTGTCCTTGGTCTCACAAGCAGGAGCTTTAATAGCAGTCTCTGCATCCTTCGTTTTACTGTATGGAGAGGCAATGGTAGTGGTCCTTTAAACAGGCCTCTTTATAGTCACTGCTTAAATCAAGGGAGATGCAGAAGACTATAGCATGAGTAAGGAGAGAATTAGTTTTCTAATTCTTTTGTGCTTAATAAGTCCTACTGTTTATAGCAACAGAAATAAGTGTATTTATGCATTGACAAGCAGTTGCCCACAGCACATGCGCAGCCTTTCATGACTGAAGTTGCATGCATGTACAAGACAACAGAAATGAAACCACTGTGAGTCCCTTTAGTATTTATAAATGAGGGAGGACTTAAAGAGTTAAGAAAAACCCTCTGCATATAGCTGGTATGTAAAACTGTCGTGTAATCAAATGCGAGGAATGCACTCCACTGTGTACATTAGCAAACACTCCATGCAAGCTGACTGGCAGAGGTTCAGGGTTTTCAGTGCTGCCTTGCATTACAAAGCCCTTCTTTGTTCTCTGAGCTCTGTTTTAAATATCTGATGACTATTCCACACCAAGTTAGTGCCAAATCCCCAGCTTCCCTGCAAACTCTTTACAACAGCATATTGTGGGCAGATTGGATAGGGACGGGCTGGTAGAATGTGGTAAAAGTATCTCCCCTTTCTTTGCTTCTCAGGCAAGTACTCTCACCGACTCCGCCATCTCCCTGTAATTTCTGTAGCCCCTTGTGCAGCCACCTGGACAGTGTTCAAAGCCAGAAGAAATCACTAGGGTATGCAGAAACTGACCTTGGATCCTCTGACATGGCAACGGCACTCCGCAAATGTGCATCAGGATGGGTGTAGTCGAGGTTCAGCCAAGGAAGAGAAAATGAATCAAAGAGTGTTCTTGCAACAAATATTTTTGTTGAAACTTGTGCCTATACTGTTTTTGGCTGGATCTTGCCTGAGCTTGCTAGCCAAGTGGGATTGGGCTTTGAAAAAAATTAGATGAAAGATTTCCTATGAACAAGCACACAGAAAGGCAGGAAGTGATGCTGATGACTCAAGAGATGGTGATGTTCCTTCTTGATTTGGAATTAAAGTACTTCCCTGGAAGGATATTAACACAGCAGCACACATCGCAGCCTCTTACATCAGATGAGATGTTAAGCCAGGGCCTCATCTCCTCATGCTTGTTAAGGATGCTTTTTCATAGGACTTTTACTTATAGTTTAGTTAGAAAGGTGATGTTGTAGCTTTCTGTACCAGGCACTTACATGGTATTGTTTTAACTGCTACATTGGTGCTCATTTTGTTCAAGAGCTGCTTTTTCATTCCAAGAAAAAAATGTTGCTTGAGTACATGAAGATGTACAATAATAATAATGCATCTTCTTCTTGATCCTAAACCTACTAATTCTTTTCATGAAGAATACCTCTGGTTTGCTGGATAAATGTAGAGTTAGTGTTGTTTCCTGCAATGTTTTGGGATTTCTATGCATAGACACTGGATAGGAAATAAACAGTAAGCTTCTTGAGTTAAGAGGGGATTTTATACAATATCATTTCACCGGTGCTGCCCACTTTTGGCAACTAATGTGAAAAGAAGCTAAGCTGCTCAGTTTCCCATTCTGCTACTTGTTTCCCTGAAGCTCCTTAGCATCCAGTACTAGTGTGCTGGAAACTCAGCTGTGCAGTGGGTGGGTCTAGTGTGTTCTAAAATAAACTAACCTGTTTTAATTCAAATTTCTTAATTTCACATGCAAATATTTCATAGTAGACTCAGTAAGAAACCCTTTCTAAAGTAAAACCTATTTATTAAGGGCCACTTGAAAGCACATTGTAACAATTTTGTTTAATCATTTAAAATCCATGAAAGCTAAAATCACTGAAAGTTAAGATTTACAATGCTGCAGAAGCCATGCAATGCTGTATTTGCCACTAAAGCAATTGTATAATTGTGTATTGGATTGCATATAGGAATTCTTCAGGGGACTTGCAATGTCTGTTTAGGCTGTGGAGGTGCAGACATTCTTGTCTTTGCCATGTTTGCTTCCCTAGTACAGAATTGAGTACAAACAGGAATTAATATCTCTATGGTAAAGTATTAATACATAGTGAGAGTACGTTATTGTCATCTTACTCAGAAGACATACAGGGAAAGAGTTGAAGAGGCTCTCTTGGTGAAGTCTTAGAGAAGTCTGTACCAGAAGCAGAAATTGAATCCACATGTTGTATGACCCACTCTTATTCAGTAAACTGTTGGCTCTCGTGTTGCATACTATCTCCTGCCACATGCAGTGCCCCAGGAAAGTTCACAAACAAGACCCTGTTCCATTAAGCAGAGAGTGATCAGACAGTGAGTGAGTGTCTCACTTTTAAGTCTGTAGCAGGGACTATGAACAGTGTAATGTATGAACAGTTCTTTTAAAGAAGAACAAAATACCATGGGGCTTTTTAAATGTTCTCCCAGAGCTGGTGGAAACTCGTAAATTAAGGGGAATCATTTAGCCTTTTATCATACTTCGAAGAGATTCCTGCTTCCTTTCCTTGCTGTGGCCCCTTTGCTGTCACATTGCAGAGGTAGTCCTTGGGCAGTGTGTACCCATCCAGTAGGTCTTGGTCAGTTCACCACAGCTGAATGAGCAAAAGCTCCAAGAGCGAATGGCACTAGAGAAATTTTTTCCTTTGTGCCCTAGATTGGTTTTTTTAAGGATTTTTCAGACCTTTTCCTCCCTCTTTCCACATCTCTACTTGTCACTAACTGCTTCTCCTCAGCCTCCTGCTTCAAAGCCCTTGCATGTACCCAGTGCCCACCTGGCTGTTTCCGTAGTGGTGCTCTAGCACATCTGGCTGGGAGGTATGAACTCTGTCATTTACTGTTGTTTGGTTTTGAGAGACAAAGCTGACCAGTACCTTTTCTTCAGGTGGTGCCTGTACAGGCTGTCAGGAAAAGAGGTAATGTCAGAAGTGGAAGGACTTAGGAAATGCTTCAGCTGTAAAATTCTCCAAATGTAAACATATTTGTTTCTACAAGAAGCAGTTTGCTCTCTGGAGGAGGAGTGCAGCTGGCATTAACCAAGGGAATCTACAAAGAACTGCACCAAAAAAGCAGCTGCCCAAGTAAAAAGAAGGCTATGTGTTAAAGACCTAAATGGTTTTTTTTAGGAATGGCTGAAGTAAGCTGTTTTCTTGGCAGTTATTGTTTGGTGGAGCTGAAAGAATGGGCCAGGTATTATGCCATTACTTTGAGATGGAACATTTGGGAGAGATTAAATAGATGTGCTCACTCACAAAATACATTTAGGCCTTAACTCAAGTAGGGAGTTCAGCAATGAATGCAAAGCCAGAGCAACCAGGAGGTCAAGAGGGATTCTCAAGGTGATTTAAGCTGAGCAAGGGGTTATCACTACAGGTGGAAGTTCTCTTGCTACTCCTAGTGAGGACTCTGCTTTCCCACAAGAGTGCATGTCCCATTTACTCTCAGGCAGGTTGAATATCATGTGGGTTTTGCTTCCCTCTCTGATTTGGCTGTGTCTGCAAACAGCTTCTTGTTGCCATTCACAGGAAGATGCAATCCTGATGAAATCCAGCTGTATCTGTCTAGTACTGTACTGATAATGTAATGTCATCTGCTTCCTTCCAAACTAGAACCTCCCTCTTTGCTTTCAAACTTTACCTTCTACAGTGGCAGATGCTCTAGTAACTACACTTCTCACATTCCAAATCTTCTGGCACCCAACATCTTGGACTTTCCTGTGAGCTACTGGATATTTGGGCCAAATCCTTCAGTCCTATGAGTTCCCACTTAAGTCAGTCATTGCATAATGTGAATACAGCCAGGCTCTCTCTTGTCTTTTCTACAAATGCCGAGAGCAGATCTTAGAAAATGAACTGAGGATTGGAAGAAAAGCAAATGACTTAAAAATTCCTAATTTATGTACATGTAATGAAATAGCACCTCAATGCTTCAACAAAGTACATCCCAACAAAGCGCCTGCAGAAGAAAAATTTCACTGCACTATTTAAAGTGAAAAGATCCTTTCCTTCTTTCCAGTGTTAAATATGTGCTTGCTAATATGTGAGGAGATGTACTGTGTGAAGATTTGTTTTCTTTGAGACTATGACTGTACTGCACTGAGGAAAAAAAAGATTTCAAGTGAGTTTTCTCCACTTTGTTGGCAAGTCAGTCACTGTATCTCCAAGGATAATGGGAGTGCCTGATACACTGAGCAGATGAGACTTGAAGGATGTGAGGAAAGCTACTACTGGGATCAATAGCATACTTTTCCCTTCTGTAGCATGCAAACATTTGACCTGACATAGACTAGAAATTCCTCATCTGCTTCTTCCTTTTTCTCTTTAAACATCTAAATCTCTGTTCATGCTTGTGGGGGAGTCATACGTATATATTTTCTTGGAAACTTCCATCTGTGTTTGCTTGGGAAATCAGAGAGAAATTTAGGTGGAAGTTTTACATTGATTCTGTTTACATTTACCTGAAATATCTACTGTGGTCAGAAAAAATAAGAGTTTTACCACTGACATGTGAGTTACAGTGTGCTCCAGACTCTGCTAAGGGGACCTCAGCTCATTAATAGAGTATTTTTATGTGTTTTTAGTGTTTGAGGGCCTCTTACAGAAAAATGCTTCCAACAATAATCTGTGTTTAAATGTTTTGCTCTCCAAGATTTGTATTTTCACAAAGAGAATGAGTTGGGGAATATATTCAGTTGTTTCTTAGTTTAACCAGGAGTGCTTTCCATTTGATCAAAATTGAAAGGAAACATCACCTGATAAATTAAACTGTAAGACTGATCTTTTTCAGAAGAGCTGATGTTTTGTTCCTGAGAAATACTTTGTGTACGTACTGCTAATGCAGAGTTGAGTCAAACGTCATTCATCTGTAGGAGCAGCACAGCTGAAGGTCAAGGAAGAGACTCTGCAGGTGTCTTCCCCCAGGGAACTTTTCATACCTGCTGTTTGGTGCAACCTAACCTATTACATAAGCGAGAATTTGCTCTTCTGACGATTGTTAATGATCTTCAAGGATTGTATTGTGTTGGCAGGAGTGATTTAGAAGGGAATATGAATAAGAATATGAGAGTCAAAAAGCAGCCTTCATCTATTGCCATATGTTGGATGTTGCTGTTTGACTACAAAGGTATCTGATCCTGCTCCAAAACATCAGTGATAAGAGTACTGCTCTCCAGTACTCATAGATAAATCAGCAAAGAGTATATATTTTCTTTTTCCTTTTGTATCTATCTTTAAGTAGATTTGAACCTGATGAAAAGTACTGGAGTGATTTCACTCTTCTAGTCCAAACCCAAGATGAGTAGAAACCAGAGGAACACTGCACTGACATGAGGGGAAGGGCATGCCTTTTCAGATAGCTGATACCCACTGAGACACTGTCTGGAGCAGACCTGGCTTATGATTTGCTCTTCTGTCACTGGAAAAAAGAGGAGGGAAGGGAAGATTGTGCTGTTGTCGTTGGCAACAGGGCAGCACACCAGCATTTGAAGAACTGACTGCAGTTGCAAAAGAGCACTACTTAAGATGGCTGCATGGTATCTCTTTTCATCTTCTCAAAAAATCAAAACACACAGTAAGAGAAGTGCAGTATTAGCTTGGAATGATTTAGACAGATGAGGGCTCCTGGTAGTGAAAGAAAAACTGCACACGTTGTAGGGACACATTTATTTTAGGAAGCTGCCTGATATCCATGTAGTTTCAGCCAGGACTAATTTGGCCCTTGCCTCTGAGTCAGCTCGTACAGGCATACAGTCTATCATATATTTAGAAAACTTTTTGCTCTACCAGAGAATCCCTCAGGATCTGTCAGTGAGTAGTTCTAATGTCTGCTCTACCTGTGTCTGCTAGGAACAAAACACTGTACTACTGACAACTCAGTGCATTCCATATGCAGTATTATTTTCATCTTGGGTTGGTTTGTTGGGTTTTTTTGCTGTTGCTGGTATAGTATCATAGAGGACTTATTGTTCTGGAGTAGAGACAGTAGTGCTGATCTGCTGGCTTAGAAACCTGCCCCAGTCTTACAATGCAGTCTATAAAAGGGTGCTGTAGATGGCCCGGGAGGGAACACAAGGCATAATTCACTGGAGCAGTTGTGCTGACATCCTGGACTGTGAAAGCACAGCTGGGGCAGTTTAAGAGCAGCAGTCAGGTTCCAACAGGGAAGCCAGGCTTTTAAAATTCACACTACAGTCACCTATTGTTTTATTTCTTGTTTTCTCAAGATATTTAGACATGTCTGGTGGGCAGAAAAGTGAAAGACTGGGAGTGCCAGCTCCAGGCAGCCATAGCACTCCCAGGTACTCTGCAAACTTCCTCCTCACAGCTCTGTTCCTGCTATTTCACAACAAAGCTGTAGCTCCTGCCTGTGCTTTTGGTCCTGTATCTCATAACCAAAGCACCTCCATCTGGCCTACACACATTTGGATAATTTTAGTGTGTAATCCCACATAGCACTGCTGGATCAGCTCAAGTTTAGTCAAGATAGGCGAGGCCAGGTTGTGTTTTAAAATGCAAATGAAAATAAAGCTTAATTAAACAATATTCTGCAATGATTTTATGATAGCAGCTGTAAGCTCACATGATCCTTCATGACTTTCATTTCAGCTGGGATTCTGGACAAATCAATACATAAATACATAAATGTCTCTTCACAGCTTCAAAAGGATACTGTTAATGAAACCAAAATACTTAGTATTTGTTAGCTGAATAAACCCCAACAATTTTGATTCTCTGGTCTGTTAAGCCAGTGAAAGTATAAAATGGCCTTAGGACAGTAAGCTACCCAGTAAAGAATTCTTTCTGCTTAGGATTTCATTAATGACAACAGACAGCTGCCCATTCCCTCCCTTGTTGTTGTACGTAAGAAAACAATTTTAAATAAATCCAGGTATGCGTTGTCTTCTGCTGGATTAATACTTTGGGGTAGACGTGTTATGAGTGATAGCTTGGCACCTCAGGGGCAAACATCTGCAAATAGCTTCTCTTTGTGTGCCCTAGCTTCTCCTCTAACCCACTGTCAGAGTAGAGAAGCCATTTTTACTGTATTAAAAACATTTGAATAATTTCTGTTATCACAGAGCTCATGCCAGTTCCACATAGATCCAGAATCTGACATTATGCTGTCATAGAAGTTTTGTGACTCTCTTCTTCACTGGTATAATCCACCGGGAGGAATTTGGGCTGCAACATGGATTGTTTTATAAAATCTGAATACTGTCTGAATTCATGTGCCAAAAATTCCTTTTGTAAGCACCCAGAGTGACACCTTTCTTTCAGGTTCCAGACGGTCCAGAGCAGATTGTTTGCATACAGTCAAATATGTGCACCTAGTTTCCCATGCTAAATAAAGATAATCTAATGGTAAATGGTAAAATCACCTGCCTGACAATGGAGGTAGGAGTTACCTGGTGTTCTAGGGGACACAGTGGAAAAAAGTTTTGAGTTGCTTTTTAAAAGCATTCTAGATGGGTATCTTCAGCTCTCTGAATATAACCTACAGTTGGAGGCTCCTCTGCAGCCTGACCAAGTCCAGGCCCCTAGCTGTGTCTTGCTTCTTCCTGTGCAAAACCACTGAGATAGATTTTTATTTTAGAATTTACTGAGAAGGTGAAGTGATTCATGCAAACTTCTTGGTACAACAATAGGTATAAATGTGTTTCTCCTTTCTGCTGCCAGTTGTTATCTTCCCCTCCATGAAGTTGCACTCTTTGGTGCTGGTAGTGACCAACAGCATCAAATAACAGTAAAAAAAAAGTATTATCTCTGCAAGTATAAAGTACTGTACTTTTTTAATGTATCTTCACCTTCTGCGTATTAGGAAACTCTCTGCCTGCTTCTGGTGAAAATTAGCAATGGATGTAGATGAGCCACTGGTGAAAAGGTTTTCCGTTCAAGGGCAGATTGGGACAAGCAGTGTTTGGCACTGCTCAGAAATCAGAAGCAGAAATCTGCAAGGCTGCAGCAAAATCTCGTCTGGTGCCAGCATGTGCTACTGGCATCCCCTAACAATAGCATGTGTACTTCCTGGCCTGCAGAGGGTGTCAGCTATGCCAAAGTAAGGGCACTCCACTCCTGCTCTCTGCCAGTCACTGTCAATATTATAAATACATGCTTTGGGAGCTTGTTTCAGGGAGTATTCTGCGGTTAGAAGGTGCTATGTCAATAAAACCGGGGATGAAGTTTGTAGCCACAGTCTAAGGCCAGGATTTCAGGTTACATTTTCATCATGTTTTACTGTTACTGTTGCCCTACCTACTCCTCTGATGTGCGCTTTGCTGTGTAAGCTGTGATCATACATCTGTGTGATCATGATGTGGGCCACATCTGGGAACATTAGGGGTTTAGATGGCTTTTGTTTAATTGAACTATCCCTAAATCAGTTTGTTTCTTTTATTCACTGTCACAGCCATGAATAAAAGCTGTGTAGAGAGTTGTGTTGCATCAAGGCTGGAGTGGTACACCACGAGTGAATGTGTCAATTACAATTTTTTTAAAAAGAATATAAAAGAATAAATGTAAAAATACTGAGTCCATGAGTTTCATCCCCTCTGTCCTGATGCTAGTTATATCGGTAGGTTTCTGTTTTGAAAAATTAGCAACATGTCAGTGCTAATACACAGGAGATTCATGTACAATGTGTTGAATTCCCAGGACTGCTGCTCCTGGCTTTTAGCAAAGCCAGTGGGAGTTTTTAGGTATAGTGAGTATACCTAACATTATATGAATACTTAGTAATTGTATTTATTGTTCCATTTTTGGAGAATCATGAACAAGGAAACAGCCAAATGCCCTCTAACAAAGACAATAATTTAAAAATTTGTGAGAGTTAACTTTGTACTCACTTGTTTCTACCCTTTTCACATCATTGCTGGTTTTATAAAGCTCATGGATGAGTGATGTTTTTAGCTTCATGCGTGCTAGTATCTGTC
The DNA here is from genome assembly GCA_013400735.1 of Pomatostomus ruficeps. Classification (NCBI taxonomy): domain Eukaryota; kingdom Metazoa; phylum Chordata; class Aves; order Passeriformes; family Timaliidae; genus Pomatostomus; species Pomatostomus ruficeps. The sequence goes on along the minus strand of VYZT01034187.1, from coordinate 205 downwards.
ATGAATGTAGGTGACATGTTGATGGAGCACATTACCTTTTCATTTCTATCTAAATAATACCAAATCGAGAAGTGAATACCTAATCTGTTGGTATTAACCTTGCCAATAAAGTCTGATGGAGTTAGAAGAGCTGAACTGGAATTGTTTTACCATTACTTTTCTCCAAGTACAGGTCATAGGCAGTGCGTGGATAAGCTAATCCTGC
>VYZT01034164.1:0-29958 GCA_013400735.1 Pomatostomus ruficeps | reverse complement strand
ACAGTATTTTGAGAGAATCAAGGAAGTTTCAGCCAGTCAGTTTGCATTTAGGCCTGTAGGTGCTGTATCTTTTTTTTCTCTGACTACATCACTTTCTTATTGCAGCCAGGCCTGGGTTCTGCCAACACCCTGCACCTGGCACCTACCTACCAGTAAGCTTGATTCTTTTGGAGCACTGGCTCACAGGTACAACTACCACTCTTTCTCATTTGAGATCTCTGTCCTCTCTGACACATGTGGTAGAAGGGCAGAAGGAAAAAGCAAGCACTATTGACAAACACAAAACTGTTGATCAAAACAAAGCTCCTTTTCAAGGCACATTTGTAGGCACATGGAAAGCTGCCCAGAGGGCATCCTGTGGATGCAGCCCATTTTAGAGTAGGACACAAGCAATATGTGGTTGCAATCAAGAATATTATTTTTAAAGAAAACTTACCTAAAATTTGGCATTATTTTCCAAACAACGTAAAATAAAGACTCCGGACTAAATGCAGTTTGGCTTCCTTGCCATAAAGCACAGAGTGTCTTTCTGAATTCTTCCACAAGTGAACTGTAAAGAAAGTAAAAGCTGGTGTTTAATGTGGGTTTGTGTTACAACCCTTAGAGGTTTACTTGTTCAATGTACAAGTATCAGAGATTAGCTTGGTTAAGACTGTAATGACTGGGTAAATACCCTTTCCAGTGCCTTCAAAGATTTTATGTCCAAAATCCTACCCACAGTGTTGAAGAGACGCACAGCTTAGGAAAATTACATTTCAGATGTTCAGGACTCACGTGAACACCTATCCCCTGTTTGCCATTTTAGTGCAGACTTTGCTAACATCATCCCTTTAGCACTTGCTCAAACAACCTACAGACCATGAATCACTTACTCCTGATTCTCCTTGGGGTAGTAGCAGTATGTTGACTTGTAGACACATCCCCATGACCCTATTTTAGCTGGAATTCAGTAGCATAATGTCTGCAGCACATATATATAGGACTTCTTACCACGACTGAACATGTTACACTCCAGCACTACCTGGTGTACATGTCTGCCTCTCTCTGCAGCACCAGACCCGTAACAGCAAACTGCAAGTGATACAGCTTTCTTTCCTTCTAGACAGCTATTCTCTGTGTCTCTCCCCTGTGAACTGTACAATACCAAAAGTGCACAGTGGCCCCAGCAGCCCCCACGAGCTGTTTGCTGCACAGCTCAGAGCTCAGCTTACACGTTGTTATCACCCTGGCTCCTGGTGTGGTAAGTTCGCCGCCCTGCCGTCTTCCCATTCCGCAGCTCCACCGCAGGCAACTCTTTGAAGTAACAGCAAAACTGTTGAATGTTACTAGGAAAAAGGAAATAAGAATTAAATCCTTAAAGGGCAGAAAAAAAGGAGATTATGTATTCTGGAGCTTGTTCTTTGAAATGCATGAACACCACTTCACGCAGTGATAGAGGATGGCAATCACAAACAGTTCAAGAGACAAGAAATACTGTGGCAAATACTCATCTTCTGTAATTAACTGAGCGGCTCTGTTAATATCACTGTCATCGGAACTTCCTAAAATGATTACATTTTGGCTCTGCTTTGGCTAAGAGACACCCTGCCAGACTGAGCTATCATTTCCTAATAACCCAGCCTCTGTCCACAGAAGTTACCGTATTTCACCGGCCTCAGCAGCGAGGGGCAGCCTCCTGCTCTGCCCAGAACATGGGAGGTTTCCTCTGGAGTGCTGCACCAAGGGATGTGCCTCACACCATGAAACACAACTTCATCAACCCACACACACCCACTCCTGCAAATCCACGTACGCTTCTGTCCAGGGGGAACTTGCCAAATGCACCTGCCCAGTGCTGCAGCACCCAAGCCCCCTGAGGGGTGGGGCAGAGCTGAGGACAGTACCTGAGCGACTGCAGGATTGCGTTCATGAAACAAGTGTTCCCCAGGTTCCGAAGGCCTGTGGCACAAAGGGCAGTGGTGCTTCCCTGGAATGACAACCGTTAGGTTAAAGAAAGATTCATCATTGCTGCACTACCTCCCTCCCCTCCAGAGTCACCACAGTGGGATCAGCAGAGATTTGAACAGTAACCAACTACACTGAGTGCAGCTGCTGTTGGGGAAGCTGGAATAGGGAAACCGTATAGATTACCTGGCAAAAACTATAAGTGAGATTGAAATGAAGACAAGCTTTGAGTTACCCAGCCCCAGTTACTGAACAACTGGAGAACAATGGTACAGCCGGCTGGAGGTAATCCCCATTTGATTGAACAATGCCCTCCGCTTGCAAACAGGTCCAAGGGTCAGAAAAGACCCTTGCAAACCCATCAGAGGGTCCAAAAAGCAACTTTTAGAGTTTAAAGTGTAACGCCATAGGCTAATGCAATGATTCTTCTAGGCTGTAGGCAAATGTTGTAAGATTTGTAGCTTATTCCAGATTGGTCAATGGAAATCAGAATATTCAACACAGAAGATGATTTATTGTATTGTAAATGCTCATTCTGGTCATTCTACACTGCTCTCTTCATTCCATTCTGCTCTCTTCCTTCTCTGCTCTGGCCTGCTTGGAGCTGCGTCCTGCAGCTCCTCGTAAGCCTTTCTCTCCCCATGCCTTCTGCAATAAACTTCATGTTCTAAAACCCAAACATAGAGATCTCTGTTTGTCCTGACCGTCCTACGGACACAGAGAATCCTACAAGCTGCAAAGCCAAAGCGAATACCTCGGCAGTGCAAACTGCCTTGAGGCTCCACCTTGACGTGAAAGCTGTTTCTCACTCATTCCTGTCAACAGCAAACTATACCACATTGTTTCCTGTGCAAATAAATCTAGAATGGGACAACACAGTTAATTGCAGGCTCTTGTTGCCAAGGACTTGTGTGTACATATGTGAAATATTCACCCTCCAGTAGTGTGCAGTGAGAACTGGACAGCAATTTCCCTACAGTGCCTTTGAAATATGAAAGTACCAATCCTCATCCATCTATTCCCATGTCTAATATGCACAGTGTGGCCACCTCCAGGTTGTTTTTAAGTCACCAGCACTAGTCTGAGTCTCAGTGGAGTTTTGTGGTGGCCAGAAGGGTTTTTGAAAGACAAGACAACAGCATTTATTTGGAAGATAAACAATCAAGCCAGACTGAAAGAAAGAAAAGGCAAAGTGTTGGGAAAAGAGAAGCAAAATATACACCATTTACAGCCTAGAACAACAAACCCAAGATGAGCTTGATTTTTGACGAATTATCTTCGGGATGGGTGGGAGGAAAGGGAAGAGAAATGTGGGCAATGTTGCATTTATGATTCTAGAATCTGCAACACTTGGACGCATTCCATTGTCTACAAAACAGCACACTGAAGTTCATATTATTTTTGGGCATTCTTCACTGTTCTAACACAATTTAAAAGCTGGGCTATCTTTTGGTATCTCCAAGTGCAAACAGCACAGTGTCCTGAGCACATTCTTCTCTCACTCTTGCCCACGTGCCACAGCACAGCACTGATGCACACAGCAGTGCCCCTGCAGTTCTAGAAAAGGATTCAACATGCCAACAATAAAAAGATAATCTGTTTTTAGAGGCAATATTGAAGTATTACTAAAACTGACAGAACAGAACAGAGTAAGAATAAAAGCAGCAGTTAGTTCATGCTTTCTAATTCTGTTTTCTCTGTATCTAAACACTGCCTGGAATTTTCCTGCTGGTTTTTACTGGCTTTGAGTTTTCCAGATAATGATGCTGTGTACTGCCATAGCAAGAAAGCCCCACTGTATTTCCCAGGCTTCCTCAATCTCTGCAAGACTGGGACAGTACAGGAAGCATAGACAGCACATTCAGGCAACCCTAAATTGGTTGTAGTGGTGCATTTTTTAAAGTAACTAAACCCCTCCAGCCCTTGCCAAACAGCAACTGCCTGCTTTGCTCCACCCCGGGCTCTTATTCCCACTGCCACCCTCAAGGCAGTTATTCCTATGGCTGCAGGAGCTGCTGCTCCAGCTCCTTTGGGGACACTGCTGCCCCACAGCCCAGGAGCTCTGCTCCATCCCTCCCTCATCTTCCCAAGGGTGAACAGAAAGCAGTTGAATACAGCTGGGTCAGTATCTCCCGTCTCCACCCTCCAAATCTGGGAGAAATTCTGAAAATTAGAAACTCCCTTAATCCAATCTGTGGAAAACAGACATTTGATTTGGGACATTTTTTGTCTGGAACAAACTATGCAGCCCTTCAGCCATCTAGCCAGGGCTGGATCCTCCTCTCCTGGGTGATATTCTGCAGATCTAAAGTTAAAACAGCAGGAAGATGAAATGAGGAGAAAAGTTTAAAAATAGTCCATAGCTCCTCTTGAAAGCAAGTTTTACTAAGCTCTTTTAAAAAACTGGCAACATTTTTTACTTTTTTCTAACAATTACTCTTAGCCTCCCCTCAGAAGCTTGCACCTCCTTCTTTGCCTTCTGCACCTGGAGGAATAAAAAAAAAAACCAACCAAAAAAAGACAAAAGCCCCTTGCCCGCTCAGAAAAGAAAAGCTCCATCTTGACAGGAAGCCCAGGGATGCTCACAAACTACATCAACAGAAATGCAGCAGAATATCAAACATGCTTGTGTGTGAAGAGGCTTTTCTAGGTGTGTAGCCAGAAGATCCTGAAGTGCACCAAGCAGAATTTGGGTCTAGACCAACTATAAACCTCAGCAGGTTTACAAAAACCCTTTAAACTTACTGTATGAGATCTGTTGTACTTACATTTACTTTCAATAACTTGCTGTTCAGAGATGAGTTTTCCAATAGTTTTCTTTTCCTGTGTCTGTCTGATGTAAAGGCTGAACTGTTGGAAAGCAATTAAAAAAGAGGTTATTTATCCCAAAACCAAAGTATTGTGTGGAATGGAGCAGAGATAATCAGCTCATGTTGAACGCAGTGATTCCATCTGTCACCAGCTGTCAGTCTGAAAAGAGGCTGCACCTCCCCAGGGCACAGCCCCGGGGGACAGGGAACCAGGCAGGACATTCTGCCCGGGACATGTGCCCTAAAGGGTGGCCTTATCAGCAGCTCCTTGTCATCTAAAATACTGATCTTTTCCCTAGGTCAAAGAAATAAAACACTTCTGTCAGGAGAATCATCTAAGACTTTAAGAACAGAACTTCAAAAAAATGAGGACAAAGTTAAGTTACCAAAAATCAAGAATATGTGGCATGTTAGCAGTTGTGTGTTACAGGTGACTTCTCTTACTTAAATAAAAATACATGAAATTGTAACATTTGTGTAACACTGAGTTACAAAAATAATCACCTATTCCTTTGCACGTCAATAGAAATTAATGGCCCCTCAATTAAAGCAGCTGATGATTTCTCTCTAATTTGACAGTGAAATCATAGCTTGTTTCAGGGTTTGAGATTTTAGCTGGTGGGTTTCTTTTTCTCTCTTTTTTTCTTAATTAAAAAGTCCTCCAAACGTTCAAAACCCAGCATTGAACAGAATGGAAGCTTCCACAGTCTCATTTACCTCGCAGAAAGCTACATCTCCTGGACATTTCCAAAATTCTAACGTGCACTTCTCACTATGCTTAAACATCTTTACATCTCGTTATGTACCTGACAAGGCCATCAAAAGAGAAGGGAAAATAATTAAAATATTAATATAACCTACCAAGTAATCGATACACTTAACTCAGGGAGGATCCCGACATTTCCCCAAGCCCCAGCAATCTCTTAGCAGGAGTCCTGTTTGAACTCAGGGCAATCTGCTGTATCTGGAAGCACTGAATGCACGTGTATGTCCACTCGGCATTATGTAAGACTTTCAGGCAAACTGTGCAAGCACTCTGCTCTCTAGGACTGGCCACAGCCCACACATCACCCAGAGCAGAATATCTGCTTTCCAGTGGAACAGCACCAGAGAGAGGCAAAGGAAAAAATGTCTCTTCTGAACAGTTCCAAGTTCATAAGCCTTCTTAATCTTTTTGCTAGCAAATCAAACTATACAATTAATGTGAAGACTACTGCATTTTTGCTTCAATTTCTCTGATAAAAAAAACTTATTCTGCTTTTTTGACAAAGCTTTGACAACACTATTTGTTTAATTCTGAAAAATCTCTCTCATTGATATGGAAAAGACAGCAATTCTTGTTTAGGTAGAAAGAAAGTCATTTGGTATCTAAATTCCTGCATCATCACATGCTGCTTCTGCAAGATTCACTGTATAAGAAACAAAACATATGAGACGAGTCAAATCCACTCGTTCTGCAACTTTGCTTCTCGGTGATGAAAAGGTTTTAAACAAACAGCGTCAGACACACAGAAGGACCAACACACACAATTAGATACACATACACATATGAAACAAAGCCCACTTAAACGATGCAGCATCACAAGTCTGCCCAAGTCTGGATGCAAACAACCTACTTACTTTTCCAAGTTCTGTAGGTGCTCTCTGACCTTCTGTACCAGGCCCAGCTTGGTATCATTGACTACAAAATCATCACAGCGGTAACTGCAAGAAAAACATTTTTCAGAATATGCAAAGCACCTCAGTGCAGCACCTCAAACCACACAGGCCCACGTTTGTGAAGCACCAAAGGGATCCAGTGAAAGGTTCTGAGAACTGGGGAGCACAACACCTCACACTGAGCTGGGCTCCCTCCAAGAACCCCCCTACAGCAAAAGAGGGTACAGGCACCATCTTGTTACATGGTTTTTCTTCTAGTTTAGTTCTTTAATAGAAATCAAAAGCATGATGTACTGCCTGGCCCAAGGCAGAATTCCAGTTCAACAAAAACTCCAACAGTGTAACCAAAAACAGACTCTGTAGTCTATCCATAAATTTATCAGAAAAGACCAACTGATACTTAATAAACAGAATAGAATGGTTTTATTAATTTTTAGACTATTTCAACATTGTCAAGTTATCACTGAAACCTGAAGTGCTGAACAGATACACACAAGTTAAAAGTTTGTGCTATTGGAAAAACACCAGGGAAGATGAACTAAGAGATCACTTGAGTTTTCCAAAGTCAGGCCAGAAGTCTGTGGCAACCTGCATCTCGTGCTCAGCCACAAATATCACTCCATCACTCATCAGTCTCTGTACTTACTGTGACACGTCAAATTACAGCTTCAAATTTTGGCAGGCAACTGAACATGTTCTGTGAGGAAAACTAACTTTGGGTATGTTTAATATCAGAACTGTAGCTGTGTCTCTCCTTTCACTTTGGCACAAGAGTGACTCAAATGCAAAATACATCACGACCACCTCAGGCTACTCCTCTGCTGGAGCAGATCCACACTTGCTTCCTAATTTAATGAAGCTACTGACTTCAGGCACAACTGGAATTCACAACACTCTTTGTTGCATAAATCTGCAGTATTGCCAGTGTTCATTCGAACACGACATTCTTAGAAAGGCTACAGAGTTGAGAAAGTAAAGGCCCTTGCCACTGCATGGACTCCCTAAGATCACTCTCTTCAGGATCTCTGATTTTTACTTACACAAGATCCAGAAAATAGTAAGATTACCAGTAATGGATTTTTTTCCCATTTTTAAAGATGGCCACAGACCAAGTTAGGCTGGGAGGGGGAAGAAGTCTGTTAATGTGCTCATTTTTCAGCCATATCTTAGGCAGTCCTTGTCAGCTTTTTCAGCCACCTACAATGCCCTAATGAGGAGCTCCTGCCTTTGCCACTCCCACAGGACACCAGGCTCCCCGCCCGGCCAGCTGAATGCAGAGAGGGGACTCCTGGTGAGCAGGGGCACCCGGCTACACCAGCACAGGGACACTGCAACTCACGCTGGAGTAGCTGCTGTTGGTAGAGCAGGGAATGGAAGCAGACACAAACTCATTGAAAGCCTCCATGAGAACTTATTGCTGAAAGATTATTTAATTGCTCCCATGCCCAGAAGATTACATTAACCTTATTTTCACATACCAGTTCAGCACCATCCCTAAGATGGAAGAATAAAACCAAATACATCAGTAAATACCAGGGTCCTTCCAACACTGGAAAAGTAATTTTAAGTTTCACTTAGAATCAAGACAAACTTCTTCTGTTTCTCTTTTTAATGGGCAAGATTTTTAAACCGCCTCTCTTGCAACACTGAGGATTCAGCACTATTACTAGAAATAACAGCATTACCTCCAATCTATTTTGGATAAACCAAATAAAGAGTTTGAGAAGTAGTTTATGTTTTAGTAACTTAAATTTGCTAAGCCCACATGCCTTAAGGGTGAACTGCTGAGAAATTACATCCTGTATGCGAAGCTGGCATTCAAAACAGATGTTTAATTTGTGATCCTCACAATTACTGCAAATTAACAAACACCTTTTTTCTGCATACAGCAGCTCTACAATGTGCTTTAACAGCAACAGCACAGAACTAATTCTATACCTTGCACAGGGTCCCTTATATGGCTTAGCACAGTATTTTCCTCTATACACCCTATTTTTAGTACCTCTGCTACCTCCAAGGCCTGGTCTCTGCTGGCCTCATTTGCTTCTAAAATGGCAGCGAGCCAGTGAATGTATGCACTGCTCTGGGAACACAAGAGCTTAGTGCTGGTACAGCGCTCAGGAGGGACAGAACTTCATGCTGTGTTTAAAGCCCTGACGAGATCGGAAGAATTTGAAGGATGGGAAAAATTAAGAAAACCCAAGTTATGCCAACACCTTATATGAGTAAACAAAGAGCTCAAGTTTTACTGTCTGGATAAAAGGCTTTTTATCTTTTTATTTTCACTGATGGTAGAATGCAAAATAATAGTACTAAGCAATCTCATTTTCCAATGCTCATGGCACCAACACAGTAAGTCTGGTTTGTTTTTTAAATAGAACCATCCTTACAAAGACTAAAACAGAATTTTCCTAAGTTCTTGTCTGTTGGTTATTTTTACACCAGCCAGGAACACACACACACCTCTGACAGAGCCGTGTCCCTTTAAGGGACAACAAGGAGGGTAATGGGTGAGAAATCTGACCTGCAAACTGTGTCTGGGATTAAATGAACACAGGAAACATATTATGCAAATATATAAACAGGGCAGCCTTTCTTCTACTGTGCCAACTGTCTGCGCACGAGCACAGAGAAAACCAATTTACAGGAGCCCTCTTTCAGGAAAGCAGGGTTCTTACACATATCATTTTACTTCTCATGCACAAAAAACAACTAACAGAGCAGGAGAAAGCATCCTACCATAGTTTGGAGACAAAAAAGATCTGTACTTCTTGCAAACTCTTTGTGTGTAGTACTTTAGGACTAACTGAAAGGCTGATTACCTCCAAAAAGTGGAATTCAGGACTCTCTTCTTGTCAGCAGTTAATGTCTCAAACGTAATTTAGTCTGAGGGTTTAGTATTGCATCTATTGTCTCAGAAGTGACCAAAGAATCAAGAAGAGAGTTGTACTCTCATAATAAATAAAATATTAACAAATTCTCTCAACTTTTCCGCTGTTAGGACTGAGCAGTTGAACAGGAGGACAGAGTAAACGACCAGCAAACCCCTCTGGAAAGGCTGCAGGACAGGTTATGACAGGGCCAAAGGAAGGCCAAGGATCAAACGCTGCTTTCTTAGAAAGCCCATCCAGGCCTGTTCACTGCTACTGTCCTGCCAGCCAAGGAGCACAGTGAATTGGGATCCGTGGGATAAAAATGGAATGAGTGTCCTACTCAACTTTGTGCAGTAAACACAACTGCAAATAAAAATATTAAAGCCAGCACTGCATCAAAATATCTCCATTATTTTTACAGTGGAAGTAAAATTCAATTAAGTCTTAGGATGGTATTTTCTTGACTTTCAACTTATTGAGGCAGCCCACACTGGTAGCATAAGATATTCATCTTTACATAAAAGTTCACTTAAAAGAACCACCATCGCATATACTTAGCAATGCCTGCTGGATTCATGTCTACACTGAAGCTAACAAACAGCCTTTGCAAATTCACTCTCCACAATAGCTAATTATGTCTCAAATTCACCCAACTATTTGCTTTAACTGGCAGCACTATCTGACAGCAGCCTCCACACTACTGTCCAAAATAAAGGGGCAGAAGTTGATCTGAATGCCTTCTGCTTCATTTTTAAACTTCTCTGCTCATTTCAATTGCGTGCCTTAATAAATTCAACTATCTTCTTCATTATCACATGGGAAAAATTTGAAATATCCTAAATGAAAGCAAAGATAAACTGCTTTTGAAAGTTGTTCAGCTTCACATTAGCACAGGAGTTATAATTTGCTGGTGAATTACCCCCAGCAGGAACTCCCCAAGGCAAAGCTACAATTAGTTCCAGTTCATCCACAGACGACTCAGCCCTGGACTGCGGCAGAGCAGACGCCACGGGCTGAAGTGCTTTCCGTGTGTGTCCCCCAGACAGGTGCCTTCCCAGAGCAGGCCCTGCCCAGCGCAGCTGGTGAGTCCCAGGTGCCACGGCCCCCTAAATCTAGAATGGGACAACACAGTTAATTGCAGGCTCTTGTTGCCAAGGACTTGTGTGTACATATGTGAAATATTCACCCTCCAGTAGTGTGCAGTGAAAACTGGACAGCAATTTCCCTACAGTGCCTTTGAAATATGAAAGTACCAATCCTCATCCATCTATTCCCATGTCTAATATGCACAGTGTGGCCACCTCCAGGTTGTTTTTAAGTCACCAGCACTAGTCTGAGTCTCAGTGGAGTTTTGTGGTGGCCAGAAGGGTTTTTGAAAGACAAGACAACAGCATTTATTTGGAAGATAAACAATCAAGCCAGACTGAAAGAAAGAAAAGGCAAAGTGTTGGGAAAAGAGAAGCAAAATATACACCATTTACAGCCTAGAACAACAAACCCAAGATGAGCTTGATTTTTGACGAATTATCTTCGGGATGGGTGGGAGGAAAGGGAAGAGAAATGTGGGCAATGTTGCATTTATGATTCTAGAATCTGCAACACTTGGACACATTCCATTGTCTACAAAACAGCACACTGAAGTTCATATTATTTTTGGGCATTCTTCACTGTTCTAACACAATTTAAAAGCTGGGCTATCTTTTGGTATCTCCAAGTGCAAACAGCACAGTGTCCTGAGCACATTCTTCTCTCACTCTTGCCCACGTGCCACAGCACAGCACTGATGCACACAGCAGTGCCCCTGCAGTTCTAGAAAAGGATTCAACATGCCAACAATAAAAAGATAATCTGTTTTTAGAGGCAATATTGAAGTATTACTACATTATTATTACTAAATTATAATTACTAAATTATAATTATTATTACTGCTGCTGCTTTGCAATGCCCACGCGGGCTGTGGGCTGAGGTCAGCAGGGTGCTCAGCCTTGCTGCTGGAACTCAGCAAGCCCCACCAAGCTGGGAACGCTATTTGTCATAATGGAGATATAATCAAGACTTCAAATACCCTACTAGAATTCCTCCACAGATTATTACCTTCAGAATGACTAGGAGACAGGGCATAATTCAAACAAAACAAAGAGCCACAACACAGAACTCAACCCAATTAATACCAGTATTAATTGGGAAAGTGAAACTAGCTTCCCACAGCTGTTGCAATGCATATGTATTCCTTAGAAAACTTGTTTGTTTTCTCATGTATTCACATAGGAGCAGATAAAAATGCTGGTCATTTAAATAAAATGCAAATAAAAGCAAAATTCCCCTACATCACAAAGCTACTCAAACCTTTATTCTATGCTTAAATGCTTACAGCTTCTTGCACCATCTGAGCAGCTTTTGAGTTACCCCAAACAATATTTCTCCAGGTGAAATCACTTAACTGTGGTTTTACTTGCAGGGAATAAAAATATTTGTTACAGAAGCATTTCTCATAGACTGGATATCCAAACTTCAACAACAGATTTTTCCCTGATGAAGTACACAAAAGACACCCAATTATTTGAACAAAATACCCATCAGAGGAGCTACATACCCAGTAATTTGACAAGACCATAACAGGGATTTCCCCGGGATTTATCCTGCTCAAACACTGCACTGCCACGCTGCACGAGTGACAACACACACGGGAAACCATCGAGCACCTGCAAACGGGGAAGCACCTGACAACAGGTTTCCCTAAGGGGGAAGAGGAGGGAGGATGCTGAGGCAAAAAGCAGCGCTTTCCACTGACTCCCAGGCTTTGTCCTCCGGGGAACAAGGACGGTGGGGAATCCAGCATTAGCAGCAGCAGTATTAATTCTCCCTGAACAGTGCTCATCACACTCCAAGAACCTCACAGTACAAATTAGCCCAGGCCATTGTGCTGTTTAAAGAAACATTTCTAATTCTTCTTCTTACTCTTGCCAGACGCTTGATGTGGCCCCCCAATAGGACCCATCACTTGCCTAGATTCACAGAAGGTACACACACCAACACAACTCGAGTTCAGATCTCTTGGGCAGGAGCTACAGTGTATTACTTTACTTTCTGAATTCTGACAAATAAAGGTCACTAATTTGATGGAAGGAGTAACTACAACCCAAACAGCTTTTGCAATTCAGAGGTTTGGGTCTCCACATACCCCAAAGCAAACAAAAGCAGCTCCAAACCCCGTAGTACTTATTTCCAAAGGTTTCTGCTGTTTAAGCCATTTGACATGTAAGCGTTTAGCCACAGCCAGTGCTACAACACACATGCAAAAGCAGAGTGCTTTAAAAAGACAGGTCTGGAAAGTAAAAGATGAAATGCTCAAAAACGTGTGTAATATAATGCTGCACAAGAGTTTGACGTTTTCACCTTCTAGTATATAAAAAGTTGTCAAATTGCAGTGTTTAAACCCTTACCAGTATGTACTGTAACTACTGCAATCCATACACACAGTATGCTGAACTTTCTCCTGTTTTTCTGTTTTCTTATGATTGGTCATAGGAATCTGCGCATCTTCATAATGCTTTTTCGCATGGCCATTCACATATCTAAAGTAAATGAAAGAGAAAGAAGTTTATACTTCGAAACAGCTCATCAACATTCATTAAAAAATAGGAATGAAAAAGGCATCCAATATTTACACAGGCATTAAAAAAGACAATTCACTTGTTTGAAAACACTGGCTAAATTTTCCAACCTTTTCCCCCTTTACTCTCTCATGTGGTCCAAATTAGCCCCTCCATCTCCTTGTACCAAATCCCAGGATCTGTGCTCTGTGCATCCCAGGACTAATGCACTTCCACAAGTGAGGAAATTCTAAGCTCCCTTTTTCCACACCTGTGGTGCCGTTAGTTCTCCGTACTGCTTTCCCACACACTCTTACAGCTCTACCCTTTCCCCAGCGCCTGTGTTTGGGATCCCTTTAACAGAGTGCTGAACCCCATCTGAAAGCACCCCCATGTTCAGCTTTCCCATTCTGCAGCATGATTTCATGTCACCATCCTCGAGTTCATGAATTTGAAGGGCTCTGGAGCTTGTGGTTACATACGGGAAAAAGAAATCTAAAATCCTGCAGCTCTTCTGCTGACACAATGAGCATTTTCATGCTCAAAGTTTGAGATATAGGAAATTAAGCACCTTTAATTTAAAAAAATTGTCATTATATTATATATTATATTTTCTCATTCAATGATAGTCCATTCTAAGGATAGGAGCAGTTTGGAAACACAAAACAAACTGCAAAAATAACTGACTCAATGTCTACCAACTGCACATAAAAAAGGCCATTTGTGGGCAGTAATAATTTTTCTTTAAGATTAGCAACAATTAAAATATTCCAATTATTTATTTCACACCATCACATACCATGAAGTATCTCCCCCTCTCTTAGCTCTCACCAAGTATCAATTTATTAAATAAACAAATGAAGAGGGGGAAAAAGGGTTGGTGTAAAAAACTCTGAATAAGACGCATTATTAAAACTGTGGCACTTACTGCTACCCAAATCAAACAAAACCTGGCGTTTTTTCAATCCACTTAAAAGACAAAGTCACGGAGTTTAATGATGCTTTCCCAGAGTAACAGCACACCAGCACAGGTGTCACCCAACAAATGAAAACACGTTCACATCTCAGATACTGTCGAAATGTCAGCACTAACTGCATTCCATTAACACGTGCATCTCAAACATTTATGTAGCAGCACATTTTCTACAATTATCCTGACATATAAATAACAGCACTGACTGTATCATTCCTCCAGAATTGATTTGGGGTACTTCAACTTCAACAGACATCAAACAGGTGCAGTCTGAAGGAATTTGATGGCAGCTAGTTCCTACATGCTATGGCAATAACCTCGGGTCCCAACTACACTGTAGTACATTTAAGCTATTTTCAGTCTCAGCTCAATAGTTGCTGTTTCTCTCAAAATAAGCTGTGCCAACTTGTGGCTTTCCAACAATTCTTACTGGGTATATCTTATCACAGAAGGAACATCTTCCACAGAATGGAACTTTACAATAACCTGCTAAATTATCGGTTCTCCAGACACTTTTTGAACTGAGCAATCACATTTACTGTCCACTTCACCTTAAAACCCAACCAAATAAAACCCCCATGTCGTGGGTATAATCTCTGGACTCTCCTAAGGTAGCAAAGAACAATGTTAAGCATAAACATAAAATGTTAAATGAGATAATGAGAGATTTATTTCACGGAAATTTTGAACGAACTGCCTCAGAGTCAAGTAGCAAAGGAGAAAGATAAAGGTCTGGTTAAAAGATTTGCACACTAACACTGTACCCACCTTCCACAGTGGACACTCGAACATGTCAGACAGACCCAGGGACTCTTATTTGACCGGCACACTATAAAAGATTTTAAAAAGAAGTGTCAAGTGAATGAAGTCTACTTGATTTTAAAATACAATACAAAAATATCAGAAGGACAAAAACACTGGTAAACCTTCCAAATTTTTGTTTTGGCTTGTAATAAGACAGTCCAGCGAACACAGGATAAAAAGCTGCAGCACTTTTGTTTCATAAAACTTGTTCTCCAAGAAACCATTTTAAGGAAGGTATTGCAGGAAAGCCTGGCCATCTGATAAGAAGCACACAGAATAAACCACCGTGCAATGCATGATAATACACACCATTTATCTAGTGTGTACTCCTGTGCTGCAGTGCTGATAAAGAACTTATCCATAATGACTTCACCCTCAGTCATGCACAAGCAGCTGAAAGCTTAAAATGTAACACCAGGATTGCTTCACAATCCACTCAAGGCATCATAAGATGTTATCTAAGTTTTTGGTTCTCAGATTCTAAGCGTATAAAATTTAAAACATGGATGTTTTAAGGCTTAAACCAAAAAAATGGCAAATACTAAAAAAGATGAAACACCATCCCAGGGCAGAGGCATAGAAATGGGATATTCCAACTCTAATTCCAACCCAGCAGCATGTCACTGAAAGAAGGATGCTATGATATGTAATACTTAGATTTGAATGAAATAAAATTGTTAACAACTATCCATTACCACAGAATTTACAAAAATAACATTACACTTTCAAATACCCAACTAATACGATGAGAAAATTAAAGTAAGGTGTTAAGTGCACTGCTACAAGGGCAGAAAACAAAAGTAAAATACAACTTTGATTATCCCCAAAATACAAAAGGGTATGATACCAGATAATTTTTCTACACACCATAAATATCTGCTGCTTGGAGCAGCCAGTCAAGACAGTCACAGAGGAAAGTGAAGACATTGGGAACATGGGGGTCTGTGAAGCCAGGGGGTAGAAAGACAAAGAGAAGAGGCCTGACTCTGGTTGCTCATGTAAATTACTTATATTGTTATTTCTTGTGGGAAAGTTTGAGAACAGCCTTCCCATTCTGAAGTCACACCTTAAAACAAGACCTGAAGCAGCCCAGAAGCTGCTGCAGGGTAGGGGCATTGGAGCAGGCTCATTCAGGACTTGGAGCAAAACTCAAGACACGGTTCACCAAGCTACGAACCATGGCACACAGCAAACTGGTACAATCAAAGACCACCAGAGAAAACCAAGCCAAGAAAAGCAGTTTCTTTATCAAGTTAAATGTTCATTAAAAAGGAAGGGGTCAAATTTGAATCAGGAGAGAACTGACAAGCTTAACTATTTAGAAGAGCTAATATATTTTTCCTCTACCAGAGATTTGATTTAAATCAGATGAAAAAAAAAAAGAGTACTCTGCTTTTTAAACAATTGTTTTTCAGATTTGAATTCATTATTACGAATAGCTGCTGTATTTCAATTCAAAAGCTAAATCCAAGGCATGTTTAAAATGAAGATGTTACTGTGTTATGGGGGAGAAAAAGGCACATTCTCCAGAAATATTTTTTGAAGTAACTACTTTAAACTCAAGACTCCAGAACTGCTTCCTTGAGCTGCTTTACTTGAGAAACACATTTTCTCACATGCCTCAGTTGTCTGGCTTTGCTTCCCCAAAACCCAAGTTTTCGATTTCTAAAGCTGTTTATTCCCACAGCTGTGATGGTCACCTTGCACAGGGCAGCCAGGTATGTTCTTGTTTACATTTCAAGTCAGGAACGTGGAAGAAGTCTGTCTAATTTGACCAAAATGTTACCAAGAAACCCAAAATTTAACACTGGCAAACAGAAGAGAAAGGGAAGATCTTAAATGGCCATTATCTATTAAAAATGGGCTAAAGGTGGTCTACCCTGATACAATTTTACTTGCTTGAATTTCACAAACTGCAATGTAAAATATTAACCAGAAGGAAAGAAAAAGAAGCCAAAACCATTCACACACTTAATATGTGTTTGAGTGCTGTGTGAACAAAGCACTACCCTACACTTTCCATGGCAGAACATGAAAAGGTCTTCTGAGCATTAAAATCCGAGCAGAAATCTCCCACTCTGACATGTTTGCTTTCACCGTGTTATCATGTGTGCGTGGAACTGGTTCTGAACCAGCAGGTCAAAGCATTTACGGTGGAAACTATTACTCCTACTTTCCACCCCTGGCAGGCAATTATAACTTCACATTTAGGTACTTTAGATACCTGCACTGCTTGTTTGTCAAGTGTTAAATTATACTGAAGTAGTGCTCATTCTGCAGGTTTAAATGTTCTGCACAAAGCCAGCAAGCAAGTTCAACTTCTGCTCCACGCCAGAAAAATCGCATATGCTAAAATTTTCCATCTTTCATATCAGGGAATAGGAAAAGATGGCTCATTTGTTTACTCTAACTTTTAGGAAGAACTTTGCTCCAATTGCATCACATCAGAAATGTGTAGTTTATCTTCTGCACAAACATCTCCACCCACAAAAAACTCACACCACATGGAAGTGACTCCCACTAAGATTAAACACAGAATCCAGTATTAAATCTGTGACCTCCAATTGCTCTGTTCTCAGAGAATAACACAACTGATTTTTTAACACATTGCTGAAGACTGCATTCTGTATTTCTCTGAGGCTGGCTCGCTAGATAGCTGCATTAAAGCCTGGTTCTCCAGGTATTCCTCAGTTCAGATCCTAAAGCAGTCACCATCTTGCTACTTAATAAATTAAATGAGAGTGGAAGTTTCAGGCATTAGTCAGGACTCTGTCAAGACAGGCACCACGGAATGTACAGCGAGATCACAGTCACTGTCCAGAACGACTCATAACCTAAATTAAAGGTAGTCAGTTTGACTTCATGTGTAAAGACACTGCATGTTATTCTTTTCAGATGTGGTACTGACATGAATGCAGCAGGCTCCAAAGTAGACCAGAAGTGAGAGGGAGAGAGATCCACAGCAAATGCCTTCTCAATTCAAAGAACATTACACAGCCCTGGAAGCTGACCCTTTAAAAAACTTGGGTGTTCTGGACTTTCCTGTCAGACAGTTACACTAAACCATGAGGAATGACTTGCAAACCCATTTGTACAGGTACAGATGTATTTGCTCCATAATCAGTTTTCCAAGTGGGATTTGGGGTTTTGGCTTGTTTTTCTTTTAAAAAAGAGATGGGTGCGTTACATTAGCATCCCTTACTTTGGATTACAATTATGTTCAAACATTGTAACCATGTTAAAAAAAATTATCTGTCTTATTTAGTGGTATACAGACCAAGGAACACTGGCTGCTTTCTCAGTTTAAACAGAAGTTTGGCTACTGAAACAGTTACCAATTGCCTCCATCTGCTGTATTTTTAGAATAGATTCAAGTGGTCAGGCAAAGATGATACTAACATGTCAAAAGAAAAAAGGAAAGCAAAGCTGCAATGCCATAATCTTATCGAGGCATTGCCATTTGCCAATTATCAAAATCATCTTATTCAGAAGCTTAGAAACACAAGTTTTCATCATGTAACAGGAAGAATTCTTTTACAGAATGATTTCTCTAAGTAAAACCTGAATATTGATTTTTTTTACACAGTCTATGAAGCCCTCTCTAAATGAAGAGGAGTATCAATCCATCCCCAGGAGAGCAAAGACTCATACGTAACTTTGGGAATGCTCAGAGACGCCCATGCAGCTTCCACTTTTTGTAAGTCACCCAGATAAGGTTCACTGAGTAATGCCAAGTAGAATGAGCAAGATATGGCCAAGCAGTTTGGTGTTCTCGCCACAGGGTCCCCACCCTATCCTACCCCCATGATCATGCAAATATGTACTTCTCATGCTTGACTTTTTTTCTTACTGAAAACTGACGTCAAGGGCACTGGTGTGAAGCAGGAATGCTCCTGGCAAACGCCGCGTTTCTCACGCAGCAGAGATACAGACTGCCACTGAAGTTACAGCTATGTAAAAGTACACAATCAACCTGTGAAACAAATGGGTTTGTTTAAACAGCACCCTGCACAGCTGAGAAACTGGCAACAGAAAAAAGCAGCAGGAAGAGGAGGAGACAAACAGGAAGCAGTTTTTGTACAGCAGCCAAGTTCAGAAACCTGCAAGATGCAGTGTCCACCAGAGATGTGGCAGCAGCACAGCCATGCAATCAACACAGCACCAGTGACCCTGGGCCAGAGCTGCTACAGAACTGTGCTTCCAGCCAGGGTTTAAAATAGCCCTGCACTGCACCACTGAAGAGAAGGTCACCAAATATTAGCACATTAAGAGCAATACTTTGGACCTTCTGTTAGAAGCACATTGAACAGAAACAAGATTAGGATCGCTAAACTATTTCAAAGAGTCCCCCCAGCCTTTACCAGCCAGCCTGGGCTTTGCTCTCCACAGGAGCTGTGGGCAGCACTCCTGTTACTGGCCCAGACGTGCCCTTCCACAACACAGTGACCTGCACAGAAACATGTCCGGACTAACTGACCCCTGGCCAGTTCACTTGATGTTCACACGGTAGGTCAGCTGTACTGAAACAAGCTAAACTGAGAAAAAAACCCCACTGCTGCTCCACTCCGGAAGAAGGAACAGTATTTACATACTTGTGGTGTCGGTGGCACACTGATACTGTGCTGAGCAAACATCCCATAAACACAAGCACCTGGTGACAAACACATCCACTGTGCTACACAGGTACAGCAGGCTGTACACGTAACACGCAGCACACGTGCCTGTCCAAAAACCCCACAGGGACACTGCTACAAGAAACCGACTACTTTTCCTTTCCCATAACTTTAACTTAATTTTGCCTTAAAAATCCCTCAGTGTCCTGTTTAATTATGATTTAGTAGCAGGACTCCCATTTCACTCCTTAAAGAACCCGACAACTGCACCAAAAGAGAGCTGGGCAGTCTCCACTAGCAAAATGTGAAGAAAAAGCAGCAACAATCCACACACCAAAATGAGAAATTCCTTCTTTGTAAAACACAACCCTTCTGTCTGTGACACATCAGGCCTAAGGAATCAGACTGAAAGCTACTTTTTCCAAAAATCTGGAAGTAAAGGTGAGAGAAACTTGCAAGCAAAACTCGTCGTGAGAATACAAAATTCTGCACAAGTATTTAACCAAATTTATACAAACCCCTTTAGTAACAGCATTTCAAATGCAAAGATTTTCCGTCTCAGGATTTTGAGCATTTCTCAGAAAGCCCATTTCCATTTTACAGATGAGAACAAGAGATGGAATAATTTACCAAAACAATTTTATCAGCATAGATCAGAACTCAGCCTACTAGTCCATACACCTTAGTCCTTTAAATCATTTTAACTGCAGCCAAGGGTAATTTATCCCCAAACCCATCACTCTACACAAAATTTGGAAGGTGATTTGCCCAAACAGCTCTGATTTAAACACATTAAGCTTCCCATATGCAATATACAACAGGCATCAGTGTCTGAGAATCACCTATGAAAGCCGGTATTCTAAGTAGGGAATTACTCAAGTTATTAACCTATGAGAAACATCAAGGAACAAACACGTTGGATGTGGTCCCTCCTCTGGGCTTACATGCTAGAGCTGTAAAAAGGTTCTGCCCACTACTGGAATTTACAGCTCTGAAACTCCCTCTGGATGCAGGCACAAGTCTCTTCAGAGACTGAATAAATCAGCGGAGGAGTTTTCTCCACAAAATCCCCATCCATTCAAGATGCGAACATCTCAAGTTTAATGCACATACCTCCTACCCTTGAAAGACTTTACAGACTCCTCCAGAATGCTGAGGGAGGACTGACAATTCCTTCCCATGAGTTAATACTTCTTCAGGGGAACAGTGAGACAAAGCAAGAGAGAATGAAACTTTCACCCAGCCTGGCAGTTACAGCTTTCACCGAAGGCTGCACACTCCACAGCAAGGAACATCCATCCTCTCTACATTCAAAATCCACCGGAACAAACTCTCAGGTGCTAAAATTGAGACTGGAACCAAGGATTTTCCACCAAGATGAACTGACCAAACCACAACATTAGAGAGCCTTGTGCACTCTTTCCTTCTGGCCCACAAGCTCAGTTATAAACCAGAATATACAATAAACAGCATCTCAAGGCAAAAATCACGAGTCTTCCTCATCACAGAGCATCAGTCAAGATTGCAGGGCACACGGATATGTGCAGAATCAGACACTCTGGCATTGAAAAAATGCTTTACTGCCAGAAACAAAGAAGCCTTAAAGGCACATCAGTATTTTTACAGCAGCGTGTAAAAATCCGTAACAGGCAATGTAAGTTACTCAGTACACATACACCAACACAACCGATCAGGTTCCCAGCTTCTGACATTCATTTGTGTACTTAAAAAGGCAGCTCCAAGTGTACACACAAGCTTTGTTATTATCTGACCCTACCGTACATTTACATTCAGGAGGAATCAAAAGTACTGAAAAGACAGGGCAGGCCTTAACATACCCAGAGGTGCAGCAAGAGTGCCAACTCTACCCTACAATCTAGGAATAGGTTCTTTGAACTTAAAGACAGAGTTAAATGTATATGGTTGTTGCCTGTGGGTTTCTTTGTTCGGGCGGGGAATGTTCAAAGTGTATATGCATCTGGGAAAAGCATCTGCTCCACATTTTAAGAAGGCCAGTCAGTTCCAGGTGAGTTACTGCAATGAAAGTCAGGTGACTGAAAAAGAAAGTAAATGTTACAAGAATATTTTTTTTAACCTCTGAGCAGATGAAAGCCCCATTCTAAACAAAGAATGCAGGAGAAAGGAACATTACAGACTTTGAAAACTAGAGTCATGTTCTACACTTATAAGTCAGCTGGATTTACTGTATAGGTTTTAAAGAATACTCCCATTTGTTTCCAAACTTCATTTCACAAAGTTTTTCTTTCCATCCTTCCCTCAGCACCATTAAAAGAAATTCGTAAGTGCACTGAATTTGCACTAAACTCTTAACTATTACAAGAAAATATTTAACAACATTCTACATAAGTTTAATTTGTTAGACATCTTGCATATTTTAGAAAAACAGCATTCTAGTCAAAATGAAACCAGACAGAAAAGGAAAAGCTTTGCAATTATACTATCTAAAATGCTTTAAAATGAGCTAACACACAAATAACTAGAGAAAAAGTTAAGAAAAGATGACATTTCAATTACATTTATATCAAAGCAAGAGAATTTACAAGGAAGCAAGTCTCCTGGTAAGCATTACTAAACATACAAAAATGTTACACCCTTCTTTCACAATGAAGAAAAGTCTCAATAGTATCAAGTCTTCGCCTGACGCAAATCACATTCAAATGTACGAGAATTCAAATAAGACTGCAAAGAACATCTAAAGAAAGAAACAAACAACCCTCACTTACAGCTATGGAAAAAACCCCAAGTTATTTCCTTTATCTTTATCTTTCAGCTAAAATCAGAAAGATCAGGTTTCTAGTGAGAAGTCATTTAGTGATAGTTTGTGAACTACTATTTGTGCTCATGCATACCTGTACATGCGGTTTCCTCCTCCTTGTGCTAAATAAAAGCATTGCTCAGTCTCATAGCAGAAATTTCACAGATGGTTGCAGTGAACCATTCCCATTTACAGTGGAAAGCGATATATAATTTAGATACACTAAACAACAACTCAGTGAGAATATAAACCACGGGTAGGTGAACAACTTTTCACAGAGCAAGTAGGTCACTGAAGTGCCCAACACATTCCTAACGCTGAAGAATGTCAGAGAACAACGTGATCGGCTTCAACTGCATGGAATTCCCCTCCCCTGCACTCAACCGCACTGGCTGCAGTTCGGCATTCGGATTATGCAATCAGAATTCCACACTAGAAACGGGGATGGTACAAAACCGCTGGGGTTTTATTCGCATGTATTCTCAGTGCAGTGATGGAAGGGCAGGCAGGGAGGTCAGGAAAACTTCTAAGCAGCGCAAACAGTCGCCAGGAAGCGGCTGCACAGCCGGGGGAGGAGGTGCCGAACCAAAGGCAGGTCCCTGAGAGCGGCAGCGCCGAGACGGGCGAGTGCAGAGAGAGAGACGGGCGAGCGCAGAGAGAGAGACGGGCGAGCGCAGAGACACANNNGGGCGAGCGCAGGGACAGAGAGGGGCGAGCGCAGGGACAGAGAGGGGCGAGCGCAGGGACACAGACAGAGATGGGCGAGCGCAGGGACACGGACGGGTGAGCGCAGGGACACGGACGGGCGAGCTCGGCGAGCAGCAGCGCACGCACAGACGAGCGGCCGCGCCGCTGCCCTGGGGAAGGGGACACAGACACGACGAAGCCGCCCTGCCACTGTCACCCGGACACGAGGCTCCCAGGCCGCAGTGCTGCCATGGCCTCTATCGTTTAATCTTTCTCTGTGTCAAGTCAAACTTTAGCACAACGTAGACATGTCAGCAGTTGATCTTCCTTCATATACCACAAAAATCACATCCTACCTGAAAGCGAAGCGAAAAGCATGCATTATTACTAAAAAAAAAAAAAAGTAAAACATTAGAGGCAGTCTGATTTTAATGAACAAGCATGGCCGAAAGCATTTTTTTACCAATCACTGCCTCTATTTCTCTTTTACACTCTAAAAACATTTTTCAGTTGTTTGGCTACTTTGGTAACTTATCAGCATACAAATTTAAATACATATATTTTAAAATTGAACGGTTTTAGCCTTCACAGAAAAACAGGTATTGTTCCTCAGTGTAGCAGTAGCATGCCACAAGAAAAAGTTAGTCGATCTTTATGTTAGAGCAAAAAACATAAACGCTCATTTACAGACAGCAGCCAGAAAAAATACAGCAAAGCCAACAGTGTAATGTCATCTTGAGTAAGTTAGCATTCAAAAGCAGGTCAAAAGCAGGCTGGGAACAGGAGGGAAAAGAGGGGAAAGACAGAAGTCTACTTACTTTTTTAATATAACCTAGCAATTAATCTGTTTGTTTGTAGTTGGCACTATTACATTCCTACTTCCCAGATACCAGCAAAAGACACATTAAACCATCCCTGTGACCAAAAAAAAAAAAAAGGAAAACAGAAAGAAATGCTAGGTGGATGAAAAAATTACCAAATCAAAACAAGAAGGGTAAAAACCCCAAAAGATTAAAAGGGTCAAGGCTGTTTTGAGAAAATGCACCTATTTTGACACAGACAGGCAGATGCTCACATTCCCACCTATGAATTACCTTGAAATTTCAGTATTTCCCTGTTGGATATTGACAAGGACCTTCAACCCCCAAACCTGGGAGTATTGCCTTGCTTTAGAGGCAAAAAGCTGCCTGTTTGCACTGCTGGGGGCAGGCCAGCTTCCAGAACCACCCTTTGTTCTGCCAGGCTGCCTGGGGGTACTGGGATTAGGTTCACATGGGTAATAAAATCTGCCACAGAAATCTCAAACTACATTTACAAGATCCAAAATTATGCAAGATATTCCAAAGGGGGTAACACCAGAGGATTGCTTTGAAATGGCAAGTGTACTCATCATGTCAAGTGCCATTTAACACATCCTCTCATAATCAAGGAAAAGAATTTTTAAGGACAAAATCTCACACTACTCCTGTAACAAGGGCACCATAAAGCAATTCCAATTCACTCTACAATAAAATCTGTTTCCTACAACAATACTGAAGTATAAATCAGAACAGCCTTAACTAGTTTTCAGATCTGAATTTTTTATTAAATTGCACTCTCTAACCTTCATGTAATATTTTAATTAATGGCCTTTAACCACTTTTTACCTAGGTAAAGAATATTTGTTAAAACAGAAAGCAAAGCATGAACGGGTTACTAAATGAAGTGAGTGGTACTGATCAAATGAGAAATGGCTAAAAGCCTAATTTCATTCCAAACGCTGGGTCCGAAACTTTCACTTGGTCAACCTCAGACATAGACATGCCAAAAAAATAATTAACAAGTCTAAGTGTGTCAGCCTCAGCACCTGACAGGATCAGACAAACAAAGCATAAGCACTGATACTGTTTAACACCTGCACATCCCGAAGAGCTTGGGAAAGTCAGGTGAAAATCATCCTGCTTACACTGGAACCAGCTGTAATGAGATTTGCCCTAATCTGCGGTAAATCAAGAGTCTGCCATGCACACCCGTGTGTCTCATCCTGCTGCCACGATGCCTCACACCATCCTGGCTCCTCATGAGCTACACTTTGAAGAGTCATTTCAAAACACTGGATACTTCAGAACAGTCAGTAGGAAAATCTGTCCTTCAAAGCTTCTCTTCAAAATCATCATGAAGATTAGATCTAGTTTCTCAAAGGCAACATATTAAATGTCTACTTCTTTCATCTGAAGCTTCTCTTCCCCCAGTTAATGTTCAAATTTTGTGGTGGATTATGATTTTGTTGAGTAGAGTATAAAAAAAAATTTAAAGAAAATATAGAAAATATTAATCATCACCAATTTAAGTTTACTGACTTTGAAAAGATATTAAGTATCTGCAAACAAAGACTCATCTTTTTATTGCAATTAAAAGGAAATTTACATCTAACTTCTGAGACCAAAATTAAGACTTTTATCCTATCTAAATAAACGTGCACCTTCTAACAGAACTGGTTCCAAAGCACTGTGCTCTATCTCACAGGCAAAGATAACTGCTGACCCCATGGTCAGCTCACTCATCAGTAACCAATACAAATGGAAAAAAAAATAAAATAACAATTTTAAGGAAAACAAGACTCAGTCTAAAAAAACCCAACTCTAATAAGCTTACTTAAAACAACAGCCAGGGAATGAATCTAAGGAGATATAACGACCTATAAAGCAGAGTTACTAACAAGCATTCCTGCACAGCAGTGACCCAGAAAAAAGAAAAGGTGAAAGAGTACCCAACTCTGAAATGAAAGTGACTGAATAAAAAGGGGTAATTTTTTATATACTTATTTTGTCATTTAAATTTCAGAATAAATCTGCCAATTGCCAGGCCAAATTCATTTTCCAGATGTACGGTGACAAATAATCCTCACACACACAATACAGACCATTAGGTCCACACTCTGCCCATGATCTTACCCAGAGTTTACATGCAGAGAACTGAACACAATTTTTCTTAGGAATAAGGTCCTACCTACTCCTCGCCAGTTGCAGCAAGTTTTCCCTCCTCCTATATTACAGTAATCATGAAAAGACAGAAGAAATCAGGATCTGTGGTAATGAAATTGGAAAAGCAAACAGAGACACAAATACTTCCGGAGATGGAGAAGCAACACAAAGAGCAGCTGGGTTGAAAAGGAAAGCCAAGAGGGTTAAAGTCTGTACCTGAGCTTTTACCCTGTACTTGTTTTGGCACTGACTGCAGCAGCCCAAAGCCAGAAATCCCAGTGAGGCAGAACGGAGTTACCTACCCCCGTGAGAGGAGAACTGTGTGACTAATTTAACTGAGAAAACAAAACCTGATGGGGAGCAGGCAGGGAAGCAGCAAACAAAAAAACCATCAAAAGCAGCCTGACCCAGTGCAGTCATGTTCTTGAAAGTTCTGCTCAGCCCAAAACACTTGGTCTCAAATATAAAGAAGCATTCAGGGATACTTGGGTTTATTCTGAACAAATATAATCTACCACATATTTTAGTAACTTAAACACAAAAGAAAAGTCATTAACTCATCATGTGGACTTCCACCATAATCACTGCTCACTAGGCCTCAAACAGCTTCCCTGTGCTGGCTGTCCTGTCTTTCATATTGCCAGCATCATTTCCAAATCCCACAACATGTGTTTCTGACCACCGGTGCAATTACAACTCTCATACAACAGAAATCAGAATGCAAAAAACAGATGCCAGGCATATATATTCCGCTTTTCCAGGAAAGATCAGTCTGTGGCCAGAACTGTTCTTCGATACCTAAAAAAATTACACTATTTAAGGGGGAAAAAAAAGTATTCAACTGACAGTGATGTGAAAAGCAAGTTTTAAGCATCCTTTGCAAGCGCAATTCCCCTTTAAACAACCCAAAAATCACAGAATCTGTATTTCAGCAGACACAATATCATCAGTTTGTAGTTGTTCTTCTAAAGCCAGAACTTCAAATTCTACATTGAACAACCAATGAGCCCAACGAGAACAATTAATGAATCCTCAATCACACAGAAAAGAAGTTGGAAAACCTCTCCAGCCTTCCACAGGTGTGCTTAGAAGATTGCAACCTCACTTAGGTGAGGCAGGGCTCCCTGTGGTTTGATGAGTCTATGAAAAGCTGTTGAGAAATCCCACATCTGAGCTGTTCCAGAGTACTTTTCATAATTACATGATTTGCACAACAGTGCTGAAGGTGTGGCACATCGTACAAATTCAACAGCTCCAGACTGTGACACAGGCCTGCCAATGCCTCCAGCTGCTCTGCTTCCAGCTCCAGCAGAAGTTTCAGAAATGAAAGTGCACTCTCACTGAAATTAGCAGATATCCGCACATATTATTTCACATGACTGCATTGATTAAAAGCAACTTTCAATCTCTACACCATTTCTACTTTACATATATATCTCTTCCTAAATGCTGAATTACAACAACAACAAACTGCCTATAGATCTGAAAAAAACCATTCTGTGCTCTCTTTTGATAGTCTTGAAGCTCCTCAAAGCAAATACGTGGTGCTTTCTGCACTGCTTACTGCACAGAGCAGGCCTGAGTGGATCAAATACTCAGGGAAAAGCACAACATTTTCTGCACGGGGAGCCTTCAAGTCTCTGACTTCCAAACCACCTAACAGTAACGTAACAGAAGATCCAGATACCAAAAAGTGAACACACAGCATTACTTCTTAACTGAGAGCAAAACCGTTCATATTTGCATCACACCCTTACTCTCAGTGCTTCCTCCCAGGGCTTTTTTAAGAATCTTCCTTCATCACAGGACCTCCAAAGCAACTCTGGCAGGAAGCTTTCACGGGAAACTCATTTAGGCCAAAGGAGCAGCTCAGGCTGATGCACATGCTCCTCTAACCAACTCCTACCTCCAGCAAAGTCAGCTTCCAAACACCAGCACCTCACTACACAAGGACACAATAGCCGAGATCAAGGAACAATATTCAAGAGTGCCTCCATATTACCTTGGGAAGTTATTGTTGCAGTCTCCTGGAGAGAGGAGGAGATGGTGCTTAACCAACCTGCATCACTCAGTGTGGCAACTACAGCTGCACAAATCTCTGCACCAGCAGATAATGATAAAAATAGCCACTGGCAGGCTGAGCTAAAACTCGTTCTCCAACCTATTCTGCAATGTTTTGCTATCACTGGCACATCAGGTGGCTGCCAGAAAGTTTCCTGGATCACTATCCTTTTCTGGAAAGGTCAGCAGCAACTAGGAACAGGACTGACAAGTCCCGAGTTAAAGACAAGGTACTTGATGAGAGATGCCCCGTAATTACAGACTGCAGAAAATTGCCTTCCAAATACTTTTCTACAACTGGGACACCACCGCCACCAAACAGAACTAAAGCCACACAACCTGAGAAAACAGCATCAAAAGTAATAGGAAATGCATTCAATTTTGACAAGCTATTAATTTACATGCATTTTCTGTTTAATTTTATATAATGAAGTTACATCAAACCCAGCAAATACGACATAGTATTTGCTGTGACTTGACATAAACCAGTACTACCTATCTTTAAAAAAATAATGTTGCTACAATGAGTACAAACAAGAAGACAACAGTACTTTACGTACTATTAGAGAGTTAATGTAACAATAATTACATATTACTAGCTGGAAGTGAGAACTGAAGCACTACAGCTTTACTATACTACTAGAAATGCAACACTTATTTTAAAAAACCCCACCATTTCATTTATTTTAAATCAACAAGAGCCTGTTGTTTGTTCACTGGACTGTTTTAAATTCAATGTACTGCGCTTTTTTCTGTAGCCACTTGTTAAGATTTCAACAGTTATCTATGCGACTACTGTGTGACTTATCTTTATTTTCTTAAAAAGCATTACAAACAAAAAACTCCCCTAGATATGGTACCATCATTATTCAGTTCCCGAAGTGCCCTTCCACCTTCTTCCTGCCTCAGTGCTGTAAAATAAATCAGGTGATTGACCAGCAACTGGCTCTCCCTGTAAGTGCCGGTTTGGGAGAAAATCCTCTGAACAACAAAGAAAAACCTGTTCTGACTGCTGAACTTCTTAGTTGAGAAGCAGGACGGATAACAGGGTAGCTGTAAACGGGCGATTATTTTAAGCTAGGAAGTTAAATTAATACCTCAGCATATATTTTTAGTTTTGGTACTTTTATCTTTCTTAAGTTCTCTGAAGGGTGGTTCCCTACTGCCATATGCTTCTTGTTGACAACTTTGCTTACCCTCGATATTCTGAAGATAACATATGGACCTACAGAGTTAAACTTCTTGTCAAGAATTTTTTTTTTTTTTAAACCATTCGGAACAACAATTTTTCCTGTACTTCTCCTTTTCTCCTAATCATTTCTCCACATGACTCTACTGTAAAGTGTACACCCTCTAAATCAAAAGCATTACAGAGAAAAATAACTGGTTTTGCCAAAGGAAGCAGCAACGCTACCACACCTTGGCTCCCGGAAACTGCAATCAGGGAAGAAGTTAAGTAAGCACCAGCCTTCCCACACGAAGGCCCTGACACTGCAAGACAAAGGAAAACCATCTTTCCTTTTTAAAAAAGGAACACCTTAAAGTACATCCAGCCCTTCAGTGCTCCCTGCTCGGTCAGTCCCAAAGGAGGCTTTCTCGCTGCTCCTCCGCGCGGGCCTGTGCCCCCGTTAGAGCGCTGGGGCTGTGTCTGCCTTGGGACGGAGCACAACCGAGCACAACCACCGCAAACACCAGCAACGACGGCGAGCATCGGGGATAGTTATCTGTGCAGAAAGCTGAACTGAAAACACCTGGCGCACGGCACGTTTAAAGGGAATGCCCCTGAACAAACAGGATCATGCGAGGTACACTAGTGACGACAGGATATTTACATTATTAAATTAAAGAGCAAAGTACTAAAAAAGACGATCTCTACACTCCTACCGACTCCCAAACCCCCACAGACCACCTTCACTGAGATGCTCCTTGGCTTGAAGGGGAGTCCCAAGCCGCAACAGTCTTGTTAAAACTACACTCTCTGAAGTCCTTCAAAAACGTATATTAAAAAAAAAAAAAAGGAAAGTCATCTCAGAGGGATTTGAAGAACACACTGACCCTGCAGCTACCGGCGGCTCCTCGCCGCTCAGCCGCGGTCCCGGGGCAGAGCCGAGCACGCAGCTCCTCCGGCAGACAAAAGGAGCGCGGAGCGCGGCCCGCAGAGCGCCGCGGCAGCGGGGCAGGGGGCGCCGGCCCCGCCGGGAC